>CAJQZJ010032188.1:6184081-6279793 GCA_907164525.1 Lophiomys imhausi | reverse complement strand
ACACACACACACACACACACACACACACACACACACACACACACACACCTTCTCACTGCTGTTTCTCTGGAGAACCCCAACAAATGTACAAACACTCTTTCTTCTTTTCTCCTCTTTATGCTTTCTTTTTCCTCTTTTATTCCCCTTAACAAATAATTAATGAACTCTGACTTTATGCTACAGGTTAAGCTACAAGCTGACAAATACAACTGCCAAAACAAGAGCCTCATGAGTCACTAGCTGAAAAAGTGTCAATGGAGAGATGGTGTCACTCACAGCTGCTGGCAATTGCTGCTCTCTCAAGGCAACCAGTACAGGCTCTCAGAAGTGTTTCTTGAGCTGGGTCTTAAAGGCAGAGGGAAACTTCAAAAGCTCCAAGTGTGGGAGCGTGTGCCATCTTCAGGGACATGCCCACAGCTGTCTGACTGCCCAGTTAGGTTCTCTCGGGGCAGACAGAAGCCTGGTGAAGAGGTTGGAAAGACTGTGCTAGGACACCTGGTTTCTAAGTGGTGCATTGTTGATGAGAGTACACCAGACTTTCCAGTGTGGTCCAGGCCACCTATTCCAGCAAAGAGAAAGGATCTCCCAGATTCTTGTTTCTTACTTTGAAGCCTTTGAATGATCCTGGTAAGATGATGAGTCAAGAAACAAGTCTCGGATTTGGGGAGGTGGCTCAGTGGCTGAGAGTACAAGCTGGTCGGTTTGGAGGTCGGTTCCAGCCCCCGTGACAAGTTGCACACATGCATCTCTAGCTCTAGAGAATCTGACACCCTCTTCTGATTTCCTCAGGCTCCTGTCCACATTTGTGCATACTTCCTTTACATACACATAAATAAATAAATAAATAAATAAATAAATAAATGAATGAATAAATAAATAAATAAATAAATGGATGGATGGATGGATGGATGGATGGATGGATGGATGGATGGATGGATGAATGAATGAATGAATAGATGGATGGATGGATGGATGGATGGATGGATAGATAGATAGATAGATAGATAGATAGATAGGTAGGTAGATAGATGATAGATAGATAGATAGATAGATAGATAGATAGATAGATAACAAAATGCATCTTTAAAAAATTAAAACTAAACTCAGAGAGCTTATCTTTGGCAACAAGTTCTTGTCCCCCTCCTCCTCCTGGGTCTTTTAATCTTTAGGTCTCACTGAGCATGTTTCTAGAAGATTCTGTGGCTTAGCTTCTTTATAAGATGACTTCCCATGCTGGGAAGGCTATTGGAGATGGGCATGAATTACTCACCAACTCACTAACCTGGGATAAGTTGGGTTGTTTCTTAAGCTTCCTTTAGATTTTTGGAGTGAATTCACTTACAGACTCTGTGATCTCCCTTCAGGAAAGCTGCACTCATCATTGTTCCTGCTGGACCCAGGAGTCTGGTGAAGTGTACATATACAGTCAAAGAGATAAAGCACATGGCTCTCCAGTGACCTGTGAGTGGGACTCTCCAGAGCCACCTTCTAGAGCTGGAATGGCAGGTTTAGCTCTTGAATAAAATAAAGAATCCAGCTCAGTGAAAATCTCTAGTTGCCAGCCTTTTGCTGCATAAGCATCAAACACTCCATGCTAGCTAGTGGAAAAATCCCAGTCCAGTGACCACAGGGCATGGGTACAGTGAAGAGATTACCAGATCACTGAGTCAAAATCCTTCCTTGTACAGATGGACAATCAAGTCTTGGAGACTGGAGAGGAGCCCATTGACTCAAGCACCATTAAACACCTCATTGACTCCTTGTAGAAGCCCACGCCTGTAAAAATGTCAACCTCACCTGAGTAACTGGCTTGGGCATGTGAAATCTAATTATAGATTGTATTGCCCAGATACAAGACATCTAGATAACAAATGTCTTGCTTTGACAATAAACTTTAGTATGTTATTCCAAATACAGCATAAAGATGGAATACTAAAATTATCCATTTTTACTACAAATTCCAATGTAACTAGACTTTGTATAATTTTATTATTGTTTTGTTCTTACTTTTTAAAAATCTGGTAATATTAACTATAATATTGTCTTCCTTTCTCTTGTCTTTGCATTGGCTATTAAGACACCTAAAGTCAAATGCATTATCATCATTTTCTAATAAGATTTTATATCCTTTCTTACTTTACCTTTCTTGCTTGTTTACATCCTTTTTGTTTGCTTTTCCTCATTAAAAATTTTATCTGTTTTAAGTACCCCAATATGCCTCACTAAAAATACTGCTAGCATATTAATTTCTATAGAAGGAGTGAGGATATAGCTCAGTAGTAGAGAGTGTGCTTAACATGCATAAGGCCCTAGGCTCAATTCCCTGAACAACTGAAAAATATATAACATTGAGTATTCGTTAAGGGATACTTAGTTCCAAAAGAGGTAAATATGAATGATATTGACTTTTGGATCTCAAAAATCCCTAGTTAAACTGGGCAATCAATCAGTTCTGGTAATCAGAATTCAGAAAGAGGGACAATATTGTTTAATATCATGTAAGTGGTTGATGGCAGAACTAAGTCCTATTCATTGCATTTCAGCAAGTGTAGCTGGCTAACTTGCAACTGTTTTATATGCACTTCTACCTGGATGCCTAAGGGACAGTGCAGAGGGCACAGGTTGGCCTCCCTGTCACCCCATCCCAGATCTGTAGGACTGTCCTTCCTCTGACTGAGGGGTTATCTTACTAATTGGATCTCCCATTCAGAGTACTTCTCTGTCATTGGCTGAGAGCATATATTTGTCCAAAGCTGGGCAAAGTCCTTCCCTCAGATTTCTTTCTTTGGTGACAAAGACAAGGATGTACCCAACAGTCATGTGCCCTGCAGTATGGAGGAAGCAGGTCAGAGTACATGGAGGGGACATACAGCAAACAGCAGAGGTCCCCACAGTTTCCTCATCTCTACTTCAGCTATTCTCAAAGTTAAGCTGCAACTGTCTCATTCCCTTTAGCCTAAACAAATTTTATTTATTTTTGCTCAAATATTTTTCCCTCTGATATTCATGTCTTATTTATTTATTTATTTCTTCAAGTTACATCTCAATCTCAATCCCCTCCCTACTCCCCCCTCCATTCCCATCCTCTCACCCTCTTCCTCCTCAACCCACCCATCCCCATCCTTTTTTTTTTAAGTTTAAGGTATATCTTTTTCCCCCCAACAGCTCCCATTTCAGTCCAATAAATGGCTCTTTCTCTTATAATAATAAATACAATTCACAGCAACAGAGGTAATTAGGCCACAATTATAAGAGTTATATGGCTTAGCATACATTCCCAATGTCCAGTCCATATGTATTTGGCTCAAATATTTTTAAACCATTTACACATTCATCTTACACAACTGTGTTTAATTTTGTTTTTAATTTTAAAATATTTGCAATTTTAGCTTAGAGAGAAACATTAGAAAAATTAGCTTAGAGTTTCTTTCTGGCATTTTCATTTTACTTCATTCTGGTTGATTCTCCCTTGTCTATCCCACTTTCCCCCATCTTTCTCACCCCTCACTCACTTCCCACTGTACATGTTTGCACACCCAGTATTTCCCCTTCCACATGGGTTCTAATGTGTTCTCTATTAGATTTGCCAATTCCCTTCCTTAATGCCTCCTTTCCCATCTCATAGGCCTTTTTTCTAATTTCCTTACCCTATCTATATCTATTCCCACACAGACTCACATATACACCCAGAAACTAGAATTGGCACATGAGAGAGAATGTGATTTTTTTTTCTTGTGGAGGCTGCATCACATTTCAGCACAATGTTTTCCAGTTGCATCCATTTTCTTGTGAATTTCATAATTTCATCTTTCTTTGCAACTGAATGTGATTCCATTGTATATATGTACATTTTATTTATCCTTCATCTGTTGATGTCATCTAGACTGGTTCCATTTCTTGGCTACTGCGAAGAGGAACATAAGCCTGATTGTGCAAGTGTCACTGTGGTAGGATATAAAGCCCATTGGATATGGAACCACAAGTTAGCCCTAAACACTGACTTGTATTTCTGTCACCTGCAACCATGTTTGCTTAATAGAAATAGTTAAATATGGGTTTCCAGTAACATTTTTCCAACTGCTAAACTATAAATGGGTGCCAAGGCAAGCCTTTGGAGTTCTGTGGCCAGTAGATATACTCACACAAAATTGTCGATTCTGTCACAAAATAATGAAGACACACTCTTGCCCTCTTCAAGGCATCATTAAAATCAATATTTTCTTTCTCTGTGGAGCTGGAGAGATGGTTCAGCAGTTAAAAGTATATACTGCTCAGGAAGAGGGCCTGGATTTGGTTCCTGTCACCCACATCAAGTAGCTTACAACAACCTGTTATTTCAGCTCCAGGGGTTCTGAAGTTCTCTTCTAGTCTCTATGAATACTGCACTCATGTGCATGTATACATACATGTTCACATGAGCACACACACAAACAAATAAAAATAAGAAGAAAACCTTAATTTAAAAAATAGATTATCTTCCATGTATTTTATGTATTCGTGGACAATTTTATACATGTTACATGTACACAATGTATCTGGATTGTGTGCACTACCAATGTATTCCCTCTTCACTTCATGTCTTTTTGGCTTTTTGTTGTTGTTGTCATCATCTTCATTATTGCTTGGTATATTTTGCGACCCACTGATTCCAATTATTGCTGCCTGTTGGCGCATTGACACATCATGGCTTGATGTTCAGCAGGTGACCATAGCTGCAGTGAGATCATGGCTATTTCATGTCCAGAAGACAGCATTTCACAGCACTATGCTCCATCCTCTGGTTGCTACATCCTTTCCAACCTCTTTTCCATAATGTCCCCTGAGCCTTGGTTTGGGAGGGGGGGAGATGTTGATACAGACATCGCATTTAGGGCTGAGTTCTCAGCAGTCACTTTGACCACTTGGGACTCTGCATTGCCTTGTGATCATGGCAGTGAGAAGCTTCGCTAGTCAAGGTTAAGTAAGGTCAGCACTCATCTATGTGCATAAGCATAAATGTTTAGAAGCTAAAAAACCTAAGATTTGCAGGAGTTGCTTCCAAAATGTTCTCAAGATGTCATCACTTATGACAGGCTTAAATCTACTTAATATCAAATAACATTTTGGTGGTAAGATAATGCTAAATAATCAACATGATCTTAAAGTCTCCAAATAAGCTTCATTCTGCTTGTATAATTGTTTTCCTTTTTAAGATGTGAAAAGTAAAACCCAGAGATGTAAAGTAGGTTATTCACCTTCAAGCACATTTGGTCAAGTTTATCCTATATCTCTTGTCATTACTCTTTCTAACATACTTCCTCTTAACAGCTGGTATCATTTAGTGAGGGATCATCCATGTAGAATAAAAATATTGAGCTGAACATAGAATAGCAAAGAGATCTCAGATTATCCATTTGTTCATGGAAATTAACCACTCATATGGGGAAGGGAAACTGGGAATGCTGTTCCAGCTAATAGCTCTTGAGCTTTCCCATTTTCCTTACACATCCACACACACACACACACACACACACACACACACACACACACACACACATCCACACACACTCATACATTCTCTCTTGCTCTCTCTCTCTCTCTCTCTCTCTCTCTCTCACTGGGTCAAACTCTTTGGGAGAAGTGAACCAGGCTTTCACATACTTAAAATATTCCATTGTGTAGATGTAACACAGTTTTTTTTTTGTTTTTGTTTTTTATAAATTTCTCGGTTGAGGAACATCTGGGTTGTTTCCTGAAACTGAAAATTAATTATCAATTGTAATTATTAGTAAGTATAAATTGTAAGATTAGGCCTGCCTGGCAGAGCAGCAGGTGGGCCTGGGGGGATATCAGCCTACAGGCCTGGCCTGCCTTAACTGGAGGCCTGAGTTTACCTGGAGAAAGAGTCCTGGACCAAGGGTGGCCTACACCACCTGTAACCTGAACTCTGTTAAGTAATATAAGTTGTTATATTAGGCCGGTAGAATTATTGGTCACCTGAGTTTGATGGAAGTCTGGGAGTCCGGGAGTCCAGGAGTCTGACCGCCCTGGATTGTTTGGACTGATGGCTTATAAGCTGCCACAGTCCTTTTTCCAATGATTAAACACACCAAGACCTTTTAATGTTTCAATGCTTAACCCTCAGCTTGGCAGACTCTCAATTAGCTACTCTAAGTTAACTCAGATCACCTAATCCCAAGCCACCATGTGCTGTGATTACCTTCCAGCATTCTCAAACACATCTATCTGCTTCCATGTTTCCTGGTGGAATGAACTAATCCTCTGTGTAAGTGCAGGGTTCCTGTTCTAACCTCAGGAAGGCCCACCTTCCTATACTTTTTCCACCCAGCTAATTGGCTATCAGTGACTTTTATTAACCAATCAAGAGAATGCCTCAGAAGGGGCAGTAAACAGATCTAAGCATTGAAATCAGCCTATTGGAAACAATGTTATTAGTCCCACCAGTTTCCAGTTTCTAGCTATTAATTACAAATAAGGCTGCTATGAACATAGATGAGGAAACATCTTTGTGGTTTGGTGAGGAATCATTTGGATGCATACCCAGAAGTGGTGTGCCTGGGTCTTGAGGTAGAACTATTCCAAGTTTTCTAAGATATCGCCAGACTGATTTCCATACTGGTTGTACAAGTTTTCACTCCCACCAGCAATGGAGGAGTGTTCCCCTTTCTCCACAACCTCACCAGCATGTGCTGTCATTTGAGTTTTTGATCTTAGCCATTCTGACAGGTGCGAGATGGAATCTCAGAGTCATCTTGAGTTGCATTTCTCTGATGATTAAGAATGTTGAGCATTTCTTCAAGTGTCTCTCGGCCATTAGGGATTCCTCCTTTGTGAATTCTCTGATTAGCTCTGTTCCCCATTTTTTGATTGGATTATTTGTTTTCTAGGCATTTAATTTCTTGAATTCTTTGTAAATTATGAATATAACCCTCTGCCAGACAAATGGATGGCACTAGAAAAGCTCATCCTGAGTGAGCTAACCCAGACTCAGAAAGGTGCACACAGCATCTATTCACTTATAATTGGATTTTAGCCATATAGTATAGAATAACTATACTACAAACAATACACCCAAAGGAACAGGAATATAAACTTTGTTGCCTATTAATGAGACACTTTGCCCAAATGGTGCTGCCATGTAGGCCCCAAAATATATGAGGAAGCTCTTAGCCCTCATATGACTGCTGAACTGGGGTGGGGGACTGATTTGTAGGGACACTCCACTCTGAAGGAGTAGGGTAGAAGGGAGAGGGGGTTAGAGAGATGGAGGGTGGGACTGGGAGGGGTGGAAAGAGGGCACTGTGTTGGAGATGTAACTTGAAGTAATAAAAAAAAAAAATTCCAAGGATGAGGTAGGTTGACTTGATTTAAAGATCAAAATTTAGGATTACTAAGATATATTTTTATTTATTTGTGTATATCATTAGCCATTTTATTAACAAGTAGAAAATATGCCTCTTATTTAAATTGATTTGAAATCAGCACAATCATTTAAACAACTAATATAGATCAACTATTTAAGCAACATTATGTCCCATGATTCAACTAATATTTCCTAATTGTAGGTTGTTATGTTCTGTGCCGGGTACATGGGTTAAAGACAGTTCAGATGGAAATGAAGAAACCCCTGAGGGAGAGGTGATATATGCACACATGGAATTTGAGTGACATTGTGGCTGGTTGCCTCAGAAAGGAAGTTGACTCAAATCAAAAAGGACTTGTTGGAAAAAAACTTGAACTGGGCTCTGAAATTGTACTTAAGCAATAGGAAGAAAGTCAACTTCAGCAGAATAAATGAAAAACAGGCAGAGTTCAATGAGGAATAAGAAAATAGCAGTAATGCTGATAATGGTAATACCAGCAAGCATGTTTTAAGTACTCTGTGTCAATTACCGTTATAAGTGCTTTTACATGGTCATGCAACAACTGATTCTCAAAAAGAAGTCAGTGAAGCAGCTACTTCTGTGATTCCCCACTACATCAGTGAAAAGACTCAATTACAGATAGGTTTGATAATTTACCAAAGGTCATATACTAAATGAGAGGGAGAAGTTATATTTTTAAGTAGTAGTTGTTGAATGAATGGGTATTTTATGTTTGTTATCCCATTTCTCCCTCACTCTGTGTGTATCTACCTCTCTTTTTCTCTGTGTGTATGGTGCCCATGTGTATGCATGTTTGCATGTGTGGAGGAAAATACATGTGTGGGTTTATGTGATATCAGGTTGCTGTCCTGTCTTATTCAATGAGGCAGTCAGTGTCTCTTGATCATACCCAGAGCTAGTTGAAATGGCTGCTCTCACTTAACCAACCTGCTCTAGAGATCCCCTGTCTGTATCTTCCAGGGCTGCAATGACAGGAAGGCTGATACACTCACCCAGCATTTACATAGGATCTGGGGATCTGTATCCCAGCCCTCATGTTTGAGCAGCAAGCACTTAACCATCGAGCCATCTCCACAATCTGGGAATGACTGTTTTAATCCAGTACTTGCAGTTGAAAAAAAATGAGACGATGGAAGTTTAGAGATATCTGACCCAGCTCTCTCAGCTGGCTGAAAGCAGTGGCAGAATTGGAATCATTTGGATACGCTTTCCACTATGGTAAGCATGCAGCATGGAAATGAAGAAGAGGGAAACCCCACCATTTGCTGTTAGTTAAAACTTAAAGGAAATGTAATTTAGGGAAAGCTCACCTTGAAATGTAAACCCATAGACAAGATATAGTTCCTGAAGGCATGATAACAGTTTACAAGAGGGAGGACGCAAAGCAGAGAGGAGAGGGAGTGGGACAGATTTCACCTATGAAAGGTTTTCATCTGTAAAAAGATGCACCTAGATGAAATATCCAAGGAGGCTTTTACCTTGGCTATGCTTATGATCTCAGACAGAGCTCAAAACAGAGACTATGTCTCTGTATGTCTCTAATTGGGTGGACCGAAACACAGGTGCCTATGGATAATCATGGTGCAATAACCCTGCAAGTAGAGGCCAGAAATCAGCGGTTAGATAAGTGGAAAAGGTAGCATTCCTTGATTGAGTCCTGATTCTTCACTTACAACTTCAGGGGCTGCTGAGAAGGTTGCCTGATGTATTTATGGAAACCTTCAGGACTCGATCAGTTTCCTCCTTCTAAGAGAAATGTCTTAGCAGGAGAGAGCATTGTTTTCCATGATGCTGCCAAGTGAAGAAAAGACAGAGCAATCTATGGCGACAGCCACCTGGACTCTTCAGGTTTGTTGCTGGTTGTTGCCCTTAGACAAGCACACCCTGTCTGACCTCAGAGTTGAAGGCCCTCCTTGTGTTAACAGGAAAGACAGGTATACATGCATTCCCTCTGTCATGCTGCATTTTTTAAGTCTGAGAAAAACATGAAATGTGAAAGTTGGGGGTTTGTAATTCATTGTGACTGATGCCACTGTATCTATCTCATGCAATATTTAGCTGCTGTGTCTGTTTGGAGCACTGAGAATAGCAACACTCCTCAAAATCAGGCTCCAAACTAGGGTAGAACAAAGCAGATGGGGGCATTTTTTCCACATAGCGACAATGATTGGGTTTATGTAGCATCTGTCCTTGGAGAACCTCTGAAAAATGTTGAGAGTCCAATTTTAGTCCTCACTATAAGTGGTTTATGAGGGCCTGTGAGATGCTTGCCATATGAGACTGACAACCTGAGCTGAACCTCCAGAAGACACAAAAAAATAATAAATAAATAACCAGATGCACTGGCACACATCTGTAATAGCAGAACTCATTCCAACAGGGAGACAGGAGATGAAGAGTAGAATCTACCAGCTAGCCTAGTGTATGCAGCACAACAGAAACAAGAGAGAACCTGCCTCGACAACTTTGAAGGAGAGGACTTACTCCTCAATGTTCTCCTGTGACCTCTACATGTACCTCATGGCATCCATGTGCCCATACTCACATGTTACACCACAAACAGAGAGAGACAGAGACAGACAGACAGACAGACATCATACACCCCCACACTCCCTGCTATATGACATGCATGTACACCACCCCTCCACACACATCCCCCCACACCCATACCCTCCACACCCCTCCACACACATTCCATAACACACACGCACACTAAATAAAAGAAGACAATGAGAGTAGTTAAAGAAATTTTACTGTCAGTTTTCATCACATAACAAGGTACAATCTAGTTTCCTGATATAATGATTTCTTTAGTTAGGAGTATCACTGCTAGGGCCAAAGTTGCCCTTGATTTAGGGACCAAAGAAGAATACTGAATATGGAACTCCAATTTGAACACACTGGGAGCTCTCTAGTGCATACAAAGGCAAGAAACCGCTTCTGCAATTTGTTGAAATATCAGAGCATATTGACCATGATTAGAGAAGAGACTTAGACATGTGGAAAGAGAAGTTAAAAAAAAAACCTATAATGTCAGACCGAAGTTGAACATAGAGAAAAACACACAGTATTATTTTTTAACTATGTATGTATGGGTGTAGAACTAATTACAGCTACATATAGACGTGTATAGGTATATGTCTATGAAGTCATGTCCAAATATGTTCTTAATGTTTTCCATCACTGTCTGCAGAATACATCTAGAATCAATGCTGTTCTCAGCCATAGAGTCTTTCTACTGATGGGAACCAAGGCTTTGTGGAGAGAGTGTTGATTGATTCCAAAACTGAAAGCAGAAAGAGTTTAAGATAAGCCCCCAAATCTTTGGGAACATACGGTAGGGAAGGGCTGAAATAATGCGGGCACAAGTCAAAGAGTCTTCTCAGTCTGAAACGGTTCCTTCTTGACCAAATACAGGGGGATTTCAACATCAAAATAACTGATGATTCCAGCAGGTTACTACTAGAGAACATAACTATCTGTTCTCTAAAACTGAGATGTTTGCATCTATTCTAAAGAAAGAGAAAGAAGAGAACAGAAGAGGGGAAGAAATGGAAGGAAGAAAGAAGGAGGAGATAGTAAGAGAGAGAACCCATCATTTTGGTGAAACGCTACCTAATAAATGTAGGGGCATGTTGAAGATAGAAATACTTTATAACCATCATGGTAGAGGTGAGTTCAGATGAGGACAATTAATGGATTCTAGGAGAGGTGACTGGTGTCTTGTTGAAGTATATTATATTGGTTACCTTGGATATTGTACACAACATATCTATCAGATGCAAAGAAAATAGTAACGATGTCTACAGTGGAGAAATGAAGCACAAAATAATTTGAACACTCCAGGTCTGACATGATGATACGTGGTGGCTCAATGCAGACTGCCTTGAGAAAAACAGACTGTTTACTTGGGTGATGGATCTGGCAAGAGCACATTGCCTGGGTTTGGTCACAAAGAGATACAAAATGAACACAGGTTGGGGGATATTATAGTTTTAATATGAAGTGTCCCTCACAGGCTCATGTTCTGAATGCACAGTCCTCAGTTGGTAATACTATTCTGAGAATTATTAGAAGGTGGGGAACCATTAGAAGGTGGGGCTTAGCAGAATGAAGTTATTCACTAGTGGGGAGTCCTTGACTATGTGTTATCCTTGCTCGCTCTCTGCTTCTTGGGTGACCATGATGTGAAGAGCTTCTGGCCCTTATCCCAGCCCTGTGAACAGAGCTATTTCATCATGCCAAAAGTCAAAGTCTTTTTTCATTTCAGTTGCTTTCAACAGGCAATGCAAAAGTACCAGTATAGAGACAGCAGGGAGCAGAGTGGCGTGGAACACAGGCCATGGGGCGCAGCATGGTGCAGAACCCACCCAGACTACAGGGAACAGTGCGGCAGGGAATCCAGGCAGCAGGGCGCAGCGCAGAACCCAGGCAGCTGGCAGTGTGGAACCCAAGCCGCAGGAAACCCAGGCCATGGGACATATTGTGGTGTGGCGCAACAGAGGCCAGTGCGGACCCTGCCACAGAAGCAGGCAAAAGCCACTCAAATGCTCAAAGAATAGCTCCAAACTTCAGACAGGGTTACTCACCAGTCTCCAGAGCACCCAGCTTCCACACCGACATTCAATACAGGAGACCGGCAGGTTCACCAAGATTTATCTCCAGCTGAGTGGCTGGTTGGGAGGCACAAGCATATCTGGGCTTACCCAGAAAGGTGTTGGACATAAAGGTCTCTCTCCTGGATATACAATCACTTGGAAGAACAATATGCTCAGACAGAGGGGTTGCTCTTCCTGCACCGGTACAGTCTTCCACAGGTGTGATCACTGCAGGGTCTTGGGATTTAGCCCCAACTGCCAGATAGAGATACCTCCCAGCTACCTGAGTGCCCAATATTCACAAGGTCACTGAAACACCCTAAAGAGGACCAGCAGTGCTACTGAAACAGTCCAGAAGACATCAGGAACAATCAGCTTAGGGCAACCAGATGGCTAAAGGTCAGCAAAAGAACAAAACTGACAAAAAGCAGGGAAATAAGACTCCAATGAAATTCAGCAACATTAACACAGCAAGCCCTGAACAACCCACCACAACTGAAACACATGAAAATGAAGACAAATCTATACTTAGCAAAATGATGGAGTCCTTTCAAGAAGAAATGAAAACACTGAAAGAATACAAAGAATCCTCAATTTTACAAATAAAAACATTGTAGAATACCACCAGACCTCCAAGCCAATGCAGACCAACATGAACAGGAAAGAGACAAGGCAATGAAAGATTGGAAAGATTTGAAAGATTTGCAGACAAAGACAAGAAAATTGGAACAGGAAACCTATAAAATGAATTAAATGGTTCAAGACTTAAATTTGATAGAAGCAATGAAGAAAACACAATCAGAGTTGATCCTGAGGTGGAGAATCAAGGGAAGAAAACAAGAAGTACAGACATGAGCATCAAAAATAGGATACAAGAGATGGAAGACAAGATCTCAGGCCTGGAAGATTCGATGGAAGAAATCAGTACAACAACCAAAGAAAATGAGAAATCTAAAAAAGTTCTCATCCATAACATCCAAGAAATCAAGGACTCAATGAAAACACAGAACCTAAGAATTATAGGCATAGAGGAAAGAGAACACTCTCGAATCCAAGGTCCAGGAAACATCTTCAACAAAATCATAGAAGAAAATTCCCCAAATCTAAAGAAAGACATGCCAATAAAGCTCCAATAGGCATACAGAACACACAACAGATTAGAACAGAAAAGAAATTCCTCTCACCACATAATAATTGAAACTCCAAATGTACAGAACAAAGAAAGAATATTAAAAGCTGTAAGAGAAAAAGGTCAAGTAACGCATAATGGCAGACCCATCAGAATTACACCTGACTTCTCCTCAGAAACCTTAAAAGACAGAAGACGCTGGGCAGACGTCCTATAATCCCTGAGAGAACATAGGTGCCCAGCCAGACTACTATACCCTTTAAAACTATCAACATAAATGGAGAAAACTAGATATTCCATGACAAAATCAAATTTAAACAGTATCTACCCATAAATCCAGACCTACAGAAGATCCTAGATGAAAAATTCCAACCCAGAGAAGATAACTACACCCAAAAAAACAGAGAAAGCAAACACTCCACTGCAGGTAAACCAAAAGAAAAACACAACCACCACCTATACCAAAATAACAGATAACAATCTTTGGTCATTAATATCCATCAACATCAATGGACTCAACTATCCAGTAAAAAGACACAGGCTAACAGAATGGATCCACAAACAAGACTCATAATATTGCTGTATACAAGAAATGCATCTCATTAGCAAAGATAGATGCTACCTCAGAGAAAAGGGCTGGGAAAATGTTTTCCAAGCAAATGGACCAAGGAAGCAAGCTGGAGTGCCCATCTTAATATCAAACAAAAATAGACTTTCAACTGAAGTTAATCAAAAAAGATAGAAAAGGGTGCTACATACTTGTTAAAGG
The DNA here is from genome assembly GCA_907164525.1 of Lophiomys imhausi. Lineage (NCBI taxonomy): Eukaryota > Metazoa > Chordata > Mammalia > Rodentia > Muridae > Lophiomys > Lophiomys imhausi. The sequence goes on along the minus strand of CAJQZJ010032188.1, from coordinate 6,265,912 downwards.
AAATATTCATCAAGATGACATCTCAATATTGAATATCTATGCCCCAAATATAAGAGTGCCTACATTTGTAAAAGAAACTCTTCTAAAGCTTAACCACACATTAGTAGTGGGAGTCTTCAACACCACACTCACAAAAATGGACAGGACATCAAGACAGAAACCAAACAGAGAAATAATGAGTCTAACAAAGTCATGAAACAAATGAACCTAACATATATCTACAGAATGTTTCACCAAAACACAAAGGAATACACCTTCTTCTCAGCACTGCATGGAACTTTCTCCAAAATCAACCATATACTCCGACACAAAGCAAGCTTCAACAAATACAAGAAAATTGAAATAACCCCTTGCATCTTATCAGACCACCATGGAATAAAGCTGGACTTCAACAACAACAGAAATAATAGAAAGCCTTGGAAGGAAACTGAACAACTCTCTATTGAATGACTACTGGGTGAGGGAAGAAATAAAGAAGGAAATCAAAGACTTCTTAAAAATGAACAACAATGAAGGCACAACATACCCAAACCTATGGGACAAAATGAAAGCACTAAGTGCCTTCAAAAAGAAAATTGTGACAGCCCATGTTAGCAAATTGAGAGCAGAACTGAAAGAACTAGGGGAAAGGAAGCAAACAATTCCAAGAGGAGCAGAAGGGAGGAAATCATCAAACTTAGGGCTGAAATCAACAACTTAGAAACAGAAAGAACAATAGAAAGAATCAATGAAACCAAGAGTTGGTTCTTTGAGAAAACCAACAAAATAGGCAAGCCCTTAGCCAAATTAACTAACAGGCAGAGGGAAAAAAACCAAATCAACAAAATCAGAAATGAAAAGGGAGAAATAACAACAGACATTGAGGAAATCCAGAGAATCTTTAGGTCATACTTTAAAAATCTATACTCCACCAAATTTGAAAACCTAAGTGAAATGGACAATTTTCTTGATAGATTCCACCTTCTGAAGTTAAATAAAGATCAGGTTAACAGATTAAACAGCCCTATAACCCCTGAGGAAATAGAAACAGTCATTAAAAATCTCCCAACCAAAAAAAAAAAAAAAAAAAAAAACTCAGGGCCAGATGGTTTCAGCACAGAATTCTACCAGACCTTCATAGAAGAGCTAATACCAATACTCTTCAAACTCTTCCACAAAATAGAAATAGAAGGAACACTGCCAAACTCATTCTAGGAGGCCACAGTCACCCTGATTCCTAAACTACATGAAGACCCAACAAAGAAAGAGAACTTAAGACAAATTTCCCTCATGAACATACGTGCAAAAATACTTAATAAACTACTGGCAAACCGAATTCAAGAACACATCAAAAGTATCATATACCATGATCAAGTAGAGTAGACCTCATCCCAGGAATACAGGAATGGTTCAACATATGAAAGTCTATCAACGTCATTCACCATATAAACAAGATGAAAGAAAAAAACACATGATAATCTCGCTAGATGCAGAAAAAGCATTTGACAAAATTCCACACCCCTTCATGCTAAAAGTCTGGGAGAGAACAAGCATACAAGGACCATACCTAGAAATAATAAAGGCAATATACAGCAAGCCAATAGCCAACATCAAATTAAATGGAGAGAAACTTGAGACATTTCCTCTAAACTCAGGGACAAGACAAGGATGTCCACTTTCACCATATCTCTTCAACATAGTACTTGAAGTTCTTGCTAGAGCAATAAGCCAGCTAAAGGAGATCAAGGGGATACAAATTGGAAACGAAGAAGTCAAATTATCCCTATTTTCAGATGATATGATAATATACATAAGCAACCCCCAAAATTCCACCACAGAATTCTTACAGTTGATAAACACCCTTAGCAAAGCGGCTGGATATAAAATTAATTCAAAAAAATCAGAAGCCCTTCTTTATACAAAAAAATAAATGGGCTGAGAAAGAAATTAGGGAAACAATACCCTTCACCACAGCCACAAACAATATAAAATACCTGGGGGTAACTCTAACCAAGCAAGTGAAAGACCTGTATGACAAGAACTTCAAGTCCTTGAAGTAAAAAATTGAAGAGGTCATCAGAAGATGGAAAGATCTTCTATGCTCATGGATAGATAGGATCAACATAATAAAAATGGCCATCCTGCCAAAAGCAATATACAGATTCAATGCAATTCCTATCAAAATACCACCACAATTCTTTATAGACCTGGAAAAGCAATTCTCAACTTCATATGGAATAACAAAAAACTCAGAATAGCTAAATCAATCTTGTACAATTAAAAAAAAACATCTAGAGGTATCACCATCCCAGATTTCAAGCTATACTACAGAGCAATAGTTAAAAAAAAAAAAAAGCCAGCATGGTACTGGTATAGAAACAAACCAGTGGATCAATGAAATCAAATTGAAGACCCAGAAATAAACCCACACACCTATGGTCACTTAATTTTGACAAAGAAGCCAAAACCGTACAATGGAAAAAGGACAACATCTTCAACAAATGGTGATGGTCCAACTGGATATGGACATGTAAAACAATGAAGTTAGACTCATAATTATCACCTTATACAAAACTTAAGTCCAAGTGAATCAAAGACCTTAACATAAGACCAGACATACTAAATCTACTAGAAGAGAAAGTGGGAAAAACCCTCGAACTCATTGGCACAGGTGACAACTTCCTGAACAGAACACCAACAGCTCAGGACCTGAGATCAACAATCAATAAGTGGAACCTCATGAAACTGAAAAGTTTCTGTAAGGTAAAAGACACTGTCATTCGAACAAAACGGCAACCTACAGATTGGGAAAAAAATCTTCACCAACCCCACATCTGACAGAGGGCTAATATCCAAAATTTACAAAGAACTCAAGAAATTAAATGCCAAGAAACCAAATAATCCAATCAAAAAATGGGGAACAGAGCTAAACAGAGAATTCACAAAGGAGAAATCCCTAATGGCTGAGAGACACATGAAGAAATGCTCAGCATCCTTAATCATCAGAGAAATGCAACTCAAGACAACTCTGAGATTCCATCTCACACCTGTCAGAATGGCTAAGATCAAAAGATCAAATGACAACACATGCTGGTGAGGTTGTGGAGAAAGGGAAACACTCCTCCATTGCTGGTGGGAGTGCAGGCTTGTACAACCAATATGGAAATCAGTCTGGCGATATCTTAGAAAACTTGGAATAGCTCTACCTCAAGACCCAGCCATACCACTTCTGGGTATACATCCAAATGTTTCCTCACCAAATCACAAGGAAGTTTCCTCATCTATGTTCAGAGCAGCCTAATTTGTAAAAGCTAGAAACTAGAAACAACCCAGATGTCCCTCAACTGAGGAATGGAAAAAAAATTGTGGTACATCTACACAATGGAATACTACTCAGCCATCAGAAACAACAAAATCATGCAACTTGCAGCCAAATGGATGGAACTAGAGAAGCTCATCCTGAGTGAGCAAACCCAGACTCAGAAGGATGTACATGGCATCTATTCACTTATAATCAAATTTTAGCCACATGGTCCAGGATAACTATACTCCAACCAATGCACCACAGGGAACAAGAACATAGACTTTTTTTTCCTGTCAATGAGACACTTTGCCCTAGTGGTGCTGCCTTGTAGGCCCACAGTGTATGAAGAGGCTCTTGGCCCTCATATAACTGCTGAACTGGGGAGGGGGACTGTTATGTAGGGACACTCCACTCCAGAGGAGTGGGATGGAAGGGATAGGGGGTAGAGGTTGGGAAGGCGGGACTGGGAGGGGTGGAAAGAGGGCACTGTGATGGAGATGTAACCTGAAGTAATAAATAAATATTTTTAAAAAGTACCGAGTACAGAGGATAACACGCAACCTGACACTGTCAATGTCAAGAAAGACTAAGAAACTCAGTAACATGGGACTAAGGATCCTATACCAGGAAGGTTACAAGTCCAAGGCCAGCCTTGGCAGGTTTGTGAGACTTTGTCTCTAGGTAAAAAGTGAGAAACGGCTCTGGTTGTAGTTCATTAGTAGAGTTCTTGCATGTCATGCATGGATTCAATTGATGCAGGTTCAATTCCCTGCATTACATACACACACACACACACACACACACACACACACACACACACACAACTAGCTAGCACAGAGTTGTGTTTGCCGATAAATGCTGAAACATTAGAAATAGCAAAATAGATACAAACTCTATCATTTTCTTATCACTGCAGCCGTAAATCCGACAAATTTATATAGTAAAAGAGGGGTTTAGTGTGAGGGACAGTTTATCATGGCAGTGACAGCGTAGTGGTAGGTGAGAGAGACTGTTTGCTCACACCTGGCTGGATCAGGAAGTAAAGGCAGGCCAGGAATCAGGGCCCATCTGTAAACCTCCATGCCCACTATTCACCTGGGTCTCACTTCCTAAAAGTTCCACAAATTCCCAAAACAGCACCACCACTGTTAAGTGTTCAATACATTAGCCTGTAGAGTACATTTTACATCTAAAAGATAATTCCTATTAAATGCTCACCAATTAGAAATTGTTAAATAAATCACAATACAATGAGAGACAGACTCAGTGATAGATACTAAAACACTCTTAAGAGATAAGCCTGAGTTGTTTCTAGTTTTTAGCTATTACAAATAAGGCTGCTATGAACATTTTTAAAAATGTGGTACATTTACACAATGGAATACTACTCAGCTATCAGAAACAATGAAATCATGCAATTCGCAGCCAAATGGGTGGAACTAGAAAAGCTCATCCTGGGTGAGCTAACCCAGACTCAGAAAGTTGCACATGGCATCTACTCACTTATAATTGGATTTTAGCCAGATAGTACAGGATAACTATCCTACAACCAACACACCAAAAAGATCAGGAACATAGACTTTGTTACCTATCAATGGAAAATTTACCCTAGGGGTGCTACCATGTAGGTCCCCAGTGCAAGAGGAAGCTCTTAGCCCTCATATGACTGTTGAACTGAGAGGGGCTGATATGTAGGGACACTCCACATCAGAGGAGTGGGATGGGTGAGAGAGGGAGGAGAGGGTGAGAGGATGGAACTGGGAGGGGTGGAATGAGGACACTGAACTGGAGATGTAACTTGATGTAATAAATAAACATTATAATAATAAAAATATTATTTTTGAAAAAAGAGATAAGCCTTATGTGCTGATAGAGAATTCTTATATTTTTTAATTTATTAAATTTTTTCACACAATATATTTTGATGATATTATTTCCCCTCCTCCAACTCTTCCTAGATCTTCCCCACTTCCCTACCCACCTAACATCATGGTTTTTTTCTCTCTCTGATAGAGAAATTCATAAGTATTCAACCAATAAACACAAAGAAAGCTGTGGTAGTGTACTCCCATTTGCAAAAAAATGGAAAATACATAGATATAAAAAAGAGATAGATGCCATATTTATGTACACTTGTAAATATCTAGGAAATTCTAAGGCACACAAATCTATATCAGTTGTCTATTTTTAGATTTATTTAGACTTCTATTTTATTCTTATAGTTGTATAGCCTACATACGTAGTTGTGCACCATGTGTGTGCAGTACCCACAGAGTCCAGAAGAAGTCAAGTCCCAAGGAAGTGGAGTTATAGATGGCTGTGAGCTACCATGGGTGCTGGGAATCAAACCCAGGTCCCCTTAACCACTGAGCCATCTCTTGAGTCCCTGTATAAATTATGTTTTACAAAGTGGATGAAGGTCATTATGACACAGAGACTTCCTTCTATTGTATAATATTCTTTTCTGAAGGTATTAGGATAACAGGAAAAGACCATCTCTGTGTTGCATTCACTCATTTTGACTAATAATGTCTGTCTGTGAGAGCACCAGTCTCAGGTGTCTTGTTGTGTATTCTTCGTCAGTCATCCATCTATCCAGGTTCCCTATATTGTAATACATGTCTCACATGGAAGACTCACTTGTGCCCATGTCTAAAGCATGGTTGATCTCATTCTATGCAGTGGGAATGAGGCACCAATGCTTATGCCATACCCCTTCCTCTCATGGCTCCCAACTTTCTGGATGATGAGCTTGAGTTCAGAGAGAGGACAGTGGGAGTGTTGTTTAAAAATCACACAGCAAGTCGACCGTAGTGCTATGGGAATAGTTTCCTTCCTCTAGTCTTGTTCCTGTCTCAGGGTACTTAAGACATGAGAAGTAACACTAATCCAATGTTTAGTCTACTAGGAGAATGGAAATTGAGTGTCCTTTCTTAAAGAGTCATTGATTCATGACCTTCCTCAGTCCAAGGACATAACTCCACAGAAAAAATATAAAACAATGATGCTTCCTTCATTGGTTTCCAGAGGTCTCAATAGAGTCACAAAACTCTGTGTTATGATAAAGATGGTGTAGTTAGCAAGTGTGCTGAAGAAACCAAGGTTACCCATCACACCTAGACCCCCACTACTTGCTTGCTTTGTGTCTAAAGAAAATTAAGTAGCTCAATGTCCTGAACCTGTTCCCTTCTCTGTAAAGCAATAGAAGTACCTCACAGGATGTCTATGAGACTCAGACAGAATCATGAAAATGTTTTGCAAACTACTAAGCTACAACTGTGAACTTGAAACACTTCACAGAGTTAACACATTTACATGAATTCATTGAAATGATAATACTATGAGCCTTCAGAGATGCCCCTTGCTATCCCAAGGCTGCCCTTACCCTACAGAGGCTCTTTTAGACTTTGGAAGACTTCACACGATTTAAAACTCAAATCCCAAACTTTCATTTAAAGTTAGGTGAACTTCTGAACTACAGGCCAAATTCTGGACAGTTATAGTGAACTAAAAGTTAGTAGTGAGGTCTCTTTTAGATGAGATACTCACAGCTGGCCACAGAGCTTACTCATCTGTTTGTCTCAACCTTCATTCATTCACACCGTCTGTCTTTAGGGCTTTGTATTGTAATGTGTAGCTAACATTCCCTGATTAACATCACCCAAGAAGAACTGATATTCACCAACTTCCACTCTAGAGCCTGCTTACTTTATTGCTCTTGCTATTATAAAATGCTGTGACAAATGACATCTTGGAATGAAGGGTGTGATTTCAGCTCACCCTTAAGTCCACCATAGGAAGGGCGTCCCAGTTGGTGAGGCTTATAGAAGCTATTCATGTCCACAGTCAAGAGTGGAGGGAAATGAATGCATGTGTGCCTAGTGCCCAGTTAGCTTTCTCTGGCATGGCCCAGGCCCCAATCCCAGCAAACAGTATCACTGGGTTTCATATTAGGTCTTCTCACATCAATTAAGACAATCAAGACCATCCCCCATAGACATGCCCACCAGCCAACCTGACCTAGACAACCCTTCATTGAGACTCTCTTCCCAGGTGATTCCAGGTTGTGTCAAGTAGGCAATTTAAACTAACCATCACAGAGCCTCTTGCTCTGTAATTCACATATACCTCATACAGCACATGTGGAACTTCAGGCCCATAGTTAAGCCTATTTATTTTCTACAAAGCTAGAAAGCAGAGGTTCTTATTTTCCTTTAATAGGAAAAGCTAAGTTTAAAAAGAAAAATGTAGAGCCCACCACACCTTTATTTTCTGGCTTAGCCTCTTTTGCCCTCCACAATAGTTTCCTTGGGCAATTCTTATGCTTCTGTATTCACTAAAGCTGCTTGTGAACCTTCCTGTTTATGGAAAACACCAACGGATAGAGTTGTGACATCACTGAGCAACATGTCCCGCAGCAGCCATTCTACTGTGAATAGAAATTCAGATAAGGCTAGGGGAGTTTTGAGAAGATACTAGTGAGCTGGACTCTTTACTATCCTATTGGAAGCAATAGACACACAAGATCATGGATTCTCTCTGTGTGTGTGTGTGTGTGTGTGTGTGTGTGAGAGAGAGAGAGAGAGAGAGAGAGTTAACATCTCACAGAAAGTAAATGGTATAAATCATACCTCCACAAATGTATACACCTGACAAATCTGATGACAAATGAAATGTTAAGATAAATGATTTGATGGCTACTGAAAATAGAAACCAGTAATATATTAATTCATTCACTTACTTATTTTGTCATTCAGCAAACATTATTGAGTGCATGTTAATATTCTTAGCATTAACTAAGACATGTAAAGAAGTTAATTCATTAATTAACAATAAACAAGTTCATTTTCTGGACCCAAGAAGCTTGTCTGATTCTACCTTTAATTATTCATGTAGTGAAATATCTTGACCTACACTCTCTTTCCATTATCAAATCTTTCACCTTTAAAATTGGAATAATGGGCCAAAAAGATGACTCGGTGGGTAAAGGTACCTGCTGCCAAGGCTGATGGCCTGAGTTCAATCTCTGGGACCCATATGGTTGGAGGAGAGAACCAATTCCCACAAGTTGTCTTCTGACTTCCACACACATACTCAATAATAAATAAAATAAGGGTAATACATGGGTTTTGTAAACCTGAATGCGGTTTGTTTAGGTTCACATGTCTTTGACTACATCAAGCAGCAGCAAAAACTTAATAAACATGAGATTTAACTGAACTTTACAAGTAATGCTCTAAGGTCCAGCGAGGCTGGAAAACTTACTCTAGAAGGTAGTTAGCTGTTGGCTGAGCCAATTCCAATTCTCAAACTCTATCGCTGACATTACATATCACCACAGCTGTTCTTCTGGTCTCTGAGCTACACCAGGACACCATTTTTTTGTTTTTTTTTTTTTTTTGGTATCACCAAAATCACTATATAAACTACTATAGCACAATTTTGAGTATTTACATATTTAGATTACTCCAATACAAACCTTAGACCCTGTCATCCTGCACATTTTGTGTTCCATGTTTAGAAACAACAATCTAAGGAAGAATTGGTTATCTTCTCTACTTTCCCAAAGGAGCCCATTGTACCACAACTTTTGAAGAATTCTTTCTTTTACATGCTTATTTTAAACCAGAGACAATGCTGTTCTCAAATCCCAGGGGCATCTGGCTCTATCTAGAAAGAGTGGCTACTGACATCTAATAGTATGTTCAAGTCCTGGGCAGCAATAAGCATTTTAGAATGCAAAGTACAACTCACTCAACACAGTGAATGATGGATTTCACGGCATTCTTTATGCTGTTTCAGCAATGTGCAGCCAAAAGGAGGTTGCCAGTCCACCACATGACCCACATGCGTTCCTTGCTGTTGGTCCTTTTGCTCTTACTCTGAGTAAGCCCAGTGGTTTGGTTTTAGTTTTTGTTTTCCAGCCATTCACTCACCTGGCCCACAGTTTCTCTAGATCTGTGGGCCAGAAGCTGTGTGTGAGCATTGATGAGTGCAGCTGGATTTGTTGGAGCAACATGTTAGAAACTGATTGAGAAGTCCCCTCAACAAAAGCAGGGTGATCCCTGAGGCTTTGTCTAACTTCCCAGACCTTGTTCTGTCTCCACATGTAATCCAGTGTTTTCTATAGGCTGATCATCACTTAAAATACCTGGGTCCTTTTCTAAGCTCAGAGGTGATGGGAGGAAGGAAGAGGTGAGAGAAAGTGACATTTTTTTTTTGTCCTGGGGATTGGTCATAACAATGTAGGTACACCTGAAACTCCTTCTCTTTTCTTCTAGTCATCTATTCATCTTCAAAGGAGAATCTTTCATGTGTTAATTTTTTAAAATAAATTTCTTCGGTGAAAGAATGAAGATTGAAAACTCCAAGGTTTTGTTTTAAAAAGCAGAACAGAAAGCAGTAGTGGAACAGCATTTGTAAAACACTTGTAGGAGACACCTTGACACATAGCTTGTCTTTACTTTGGCACACTTTCCATTATCCATCCAGGCTGTGAGTGACATCCTTTTGGCTTATAATTACTGAAAAAACATCTGGCTTGACTTGTCATGGGCCAGCCCTACTGGGGACTCTTTCTGGCTATATATAACAGCAAGACAGAAGATAATGGAGTGATGTTCAGGATAATGTAAGTGCAGAGATTAGTCAGGGGCTTCTCAAAAGTCAACAAGCATTTCTAAGTGGATTAGGTACCTCCTGAGTCCTCACTCCAAGACCAGTACCTGGAGTTGTGGGAGGGAAAAAGGAATGTTGGTAAAATGAATGAATTTTATGAATGAATAAAAAAAACATGACCATCCTTTGGGGAAGAAATGTTGCCCATTTTGTGATCATGGAAATCAGGGACTTGCCCAAAATTACAGAATTGCTAACGGACTAAGCCAGGGCATGAACGATGGGTCACCTGATTTACCTGATTTTAAACAACTTACCTAGACTCAATATCCACCCCCCCCAACTTCTTTATTTAATGGAGATGATATAGTCAATACATCTTAAATGAGCTACAAAGTGATCTAGCTGAGACATCAGTTGGGGCACCAGTTGGACCAATAGCAATCAGCATTAATGACAGCAAGTAAGTTGGGAAATGCTATGTCAGGAAAATATTTTAAAGGTTTCTTTTTTGTGGGAATTACCAGAGTTTTCACTTTGCTAGTGCCTGGCAAGAGTAGAGTGGATTCCTCAGATCTAGACTAGGAACATATTTTGGGGAGGCTCCAACACCAGCATTCTCCTATACTTCTTAGTATCAGGCAGTCACTTCACCTGTCTTGTCTCAGCTACCGTTTTGGATGGTAGCCATAATGGAGAAATCATCTTGCTTCATCTTCAGAACAACCCACCCTGTTGATATTAATGTTGATAGCTGTTTCCCATCATCTGGGTACCAGACACCAGTGTAGAGAATTAGGAAGAGGCACTGGCCCCATGTTTATTCCACCATAGCTGAAAGGAGTTAAAAATCAAAAAAAGGAAATTGTCTGCAGTTGCTTCAACCCTGCTTAGAAAGAAAGCAACATTCTGGAAACAGTGCTTTTAAAATGCACACTTACCCCACTCTCATACTGGAAGTTACTTCAAAAAATAGGTAACTAGATACATTAAGCCTGGTAGGATGAATACATAGAAACAAATAAAGTTGGAGGCATCGCTCTCCTCTCCTATGACAGAGGTGTACTGATCACACTGCCAAGACAATGCCTGCAGGCCCATGGTATGTGAACATAGGACAGTGCTTTTAGCCTAATTCCTTCATCACTGGTATATACAGAGGTCACCACTTAATAGACAGGAAAATAAAACTGATAAGATGTTCATATCAGGCATTCCTACTTGGTCTTAGAACACCCACAATTTTTTTTTAATGGCATTCCATGAAGTCTTGATTTCTCAGTTTCAAACTGAAGTCATGAATCAAATTATCCTATAGCATCTATGGCCTCTTTCTTTTCTTCATAAAGTTTTATATGAATATCATGTCTCTTGAGCATATAGTCTTTTTTGAAGTTATCAGGTTATGACGCTCTATAGGCTTTAGAGGAAAATTGTTAAGACATAATTATCTAGCCACGAAAGTAATACTGATAATGCCTCAAATGCATAAGGCCACTTCAGGCGGAGAGGCGATAACTATCAAAACAGCATGGAAATCGTGAAAGCAGCAAGGTGTGCCGGTGGAGCACAGCTGTAATCCTAGCTATTGAAGTGGAGGCAGTAGGATCTGTCCAGAGATAACCTTACCACATACTGAGCTCCAGCCAGCATGGGCTACCAGAAAAGACGGGGAGGGCAAAGAAGAGGAAGGAAGAGAAGGGAAGAGGAGTAGCAGTGGAAAGAGGTAAGGAAGAGAAGGAAAGGAGCAGGAGGGGAGGAAGGTTGTACGCATATAAAACCATTGAAAAGTTTTTCTGGCTTGCTGTCCTGCTTCTACCACACTTCCCATGATGCTGAAGAGAGCACACCTTGGGAGTTCAGCTGCTCCATTTAAAACTCAACTTTGGGTCAGTGAGATGTCTCAGTGGGTGTGTAAGCCTGTGACCTGAGTTCAACCCCTGAATTCCAGAGTAAAAGGAGAAGACCATCCCCTTCCAAAGTTGTCCTCTGACCTCCACGCCCAGGCCGTAGGATGTGTGCATATAACGTGTGTATACTCACACATATACATACAATAAGTAAACTAAAAAATGTATAAAATGAAACCCAACTTTGTCGCATACAAACTTGAAAGAGGTATTTAAACTTTCTGTTCCTCAGTTTCCACTCTGCGAAATGGGGTAAAACTGGAAGATTCCTCCCGTGTATAAAGCATGAAGTACACAGGACCAGAATTGACACAGGCAAGCCTTTGATGAACGTTGGCAATAATGAGGATTACCAGCTATGTGACTGTGAAAGCTCACATTTTCTCCATCTATAAAATTGGTTTCAGTTTAGAATATGACAGGGAAGACCAAGCTGGACAAAGCACAAAAACTGAAGTAAAAGATCATAAACACTACGAAATCATTTTCTTGCCTGGTATAATCCTTGTGCCCCTCAATGAAAGGCGTTTTCTTTTCATCCCAAGACCCTGAGTTCACTTTCAAGAGACAGAACATTAGAGCCTAAAGTAGAGTGAATGTCTATCCTGCTTGCCAAAGGAGGAAGCCTTGGCTCTCATGGGTCCTTCCCATCCTGGCGACTGGTCCAAGTGCCATCCAATGACCAAAGCAAAAACCAGTGTGCTGGCAAGTGACTGTCCTGCCTCACCACCTTTGATCTGCCAATAGTCACTTCCTCTTCTTTCACCTGAAACATAGATACCTAATCCCCACAGCCCTCTTCTCCATTTTCACAGTTCTCAGACTAATTCACATGAGTATCATTTCTTGCCAGAAATAACCTCTTACACTCATCCATCCACCCTTGTCTAGTCCAATGCAACCCGTCCAAACTATAGATGTAGAAATGGTTTAATGTCTAATAACACTCATGTCCTTCCTTACTCTAAATCCCCCAACACTATCTCCCAGTGCAACCCCACATGGCTCCCAGGAGTGTGTCTCAGAGCCCTTGCCTGCTCTGGGTTTGAAATTTCATCTTCATCATTCAGGCTTCTCTGTCTCTCCTCTTCCCTTCAGCACCACATTTCCTTGTTTGTATTCAACATGTCCCTGCTTGTGCAAGAAAGCAAAGGATCCCACTAAACTCTTTTCTTTATCCTCTTTCCAGAAAAATGGGCCAATTCACAGCTGCAATCTTTGGGAGGATTTCCTGTCTGGGAGCCTGGAAACTGCCAAGAACAGAAAGCAGCAGCCAGCCAGGGGCCTCTGTTGTCATTGGCCCAAACAACAATAAAAACAACCAGTAACACAACAAAACAGGCCACGTGTGCACAGGCACCCACGAACACGCCCACAGAACCCAAACAAACTGCAAAGACAGCACTGGGCCGCTTCTGGCCCTGCCAGGCATAACCCTTGGCGTCTGTCCATGGCAGTTCCGTTCCCACCCCCACCCCCACCATCTGTCACCACCACACTCTGGCTCCTGTAAGTGTGGCGACACAGTCCACGGAGGCTAACAAGTAGCAAATGGAGGGGAATTAAAAACAAAGCCACCGCAGGCAGTGGGAGAAGGCGGCTATGGCTTTGACACCAACTGACAAAAAAGCCGGGAAATTTAAACTGAAGGTCTGCCCTAAAGACCTTCAGCTGTGAGACTTGAGCTGCTGGGCAGGGTGTGTGCTGAGCCAGGCTGGCAGGGGCGACCTGAGAGAAGCCTCATGAGGTAGAGCTCAGGGGACTGGTTGTTTGCATACTCTCCAAGTGAGATTCTAACATCCAGGCTGACATTCATGGGTTGCCCGACAGGCTTTTCCACTGGGGAAATTAGAGACAAAAAAAAAGAATTTTTCTCCACTAAAATTTCTGAAGGAAGCATTTAATCAAAACATTACATGTAACCATGTAACATAAGACAGGTGGTTGAATTCTTGGTCAAACTAACACCCCCAAGGAGGACAGGGTGCGCTGCATTTCTCTAGAACTGAGAGCTGTTAGGCTAGTTAAAGCCTGTTAATGGTGTCAGTTTAAGTCTCTGGAAACCAGGATTGGAGTATTTTTGTATATTTATTTGTCTACCGAAGAGCATATCAAGAAAAGAAGGCAGTGGGCAGGATGGGTACTGGTTGCCAAGTCTGTAACTCTTGTTTTGGTCATAGACACTTTGGATAGATGATCATCTTCAAATTTTCATCGTCATTAAATACAGAGAGTGGTTCCTTCAAAACCTTAAAAACATTGATTTTCCCAGGCCTTTGACAACAACCACACATATTCTGTATTACTTTCTCTATGTAAGAGAGAAACTGAGCTTAGAAATCAGGTGTGATAATGCCTGCCTGTCAGGCATATCCCATATGCAACCCAAGGACCTCGTACACCCCAGGAATGTCACACGACAAACAAAATCACATACTTGCTTGAAACATCATGATATGTGTGTGTGTGTGTGTGTGTGTGTGTGTGTGTGTGTGTGTGTTTTCACTCAACTACTTGGTTCTCATGCATGAATTCCATAGATGTCAACATCACGTCACAAAGTCAAAATGTGGAACTCTCATGCCCAAGTATGATCCTAGCCCATAAGAGATTGAGACAAGAGAATTACAGTTCAACCATGTCTGCACTCCATAGTGAGAATTCATCTTTAAAAAAAAAAAGGAGTGGGTAGATAACTTGGTAGGTAAGTGTTCACTGCATTATCATTAGGACATGAATCTACAGAAAGCAAAAGGAGCTAAAGCGGGCCAAAGCAAAAGGAGCTAAAGCGGGCCTACAATCCAGAGCTTCTGTGATAAGATGAGACACTAAGACATTGTCTCAAACAAGATAGAAGGCAAGACCAACACCCAAGGTTATCTTCTGATTGTCACACTCCAACCTAGTGGCATGCAAGAATGTTCTCTCTCTCTCTCTCTCTCTCTCTCTCTCTCTCTCTCTCTCTCTCTCTCATCTGTCTCGAATGCACACACTGGAGCATGGATTCATACACACAGAGGCATCATATACACAATATTTTTAGTTTGGAGGGGTTTATTAATTTTTGAGAATTTCATACAATGTATTTTGATCAATATTAACCCCTGACTCCTCCAGCAACCCCTTTCAGATATACCCCTACCTCACTAGCCCCTAACTTCTTGTGCCTATTCTCTCTCTCTCAACTCATCAAGTCCAGTTTGTGTTGCCCATATACTCCTGGGTGTGGGGTCACCTACTGGAGCATGGTTGACATATCAAGGGAGGGGTGGTACACACCCTTAAAGAAACTGACTTACCCTATCCCAGAAGTTATCAACCATGAATGGCTCCTCAGCTAGGGGTAGGAGCTCATGAACCCATTTCAACTCCATGCCATGCTAGAGTGTTGGCTGCCTCGCTCTTGACATACAAAGATTTTATTTTTAAAGAAAAGAAAGAACAGAGGAGTAATTGAGCAGGGTGAGGGTGTAATGTGGAAAGAGACTGGTGTTAGGGGAGTTTAAAACACCCAAAGTGAAAATGGCCACTCTTCAAGACTTTGAGCCTGGGGCCCGAGGACCTTCTGGCTAAAGACAATGTGGTTTTACTGAGCAGCTGCCACCTCGTGTCACCATTTACCTCTCACCAGAAAACCACAGAGCTATAAATTCTCACTCCCCACTCTTCAAAAGTTATTAATTAAGCAAGCAAAATCACAGTACATTTTAATCAAGATAGCCAGAAACAAAGCAGCTTTTATTCCATTCATCTGTTGATTAAGAATTGTCATTCGATTGTCCTTTTTATAATAGTTTGATTGCTAAAAAATAAAATAAAATAAACTCTAGAAAAGAAGTTATGTTCCCCAAACAACTCTGACTGACAGCATAAGAGCTTAGCTCATTATCCTAATCACTAGAGTAAACATATATTTACAAATAAAAACACACGCCAGATGTATTTTCATCCACAAGGTGATGCCGTCAACTAAAATAGAGATTGTGTACTGAAGCACAGCATCCATCATTCTAAAGACAGATCCACCAACATCCCTCATTGGTGATTCACGGATGAAAGCGTATGTGTGCAGATGGCTTTGTTCCTGCCGCATGTGAGAGAGAGGAGTGAGGTGCTTAGGACAATATGGACTTTAGTGTCCAAAAAATTAGCTCCAAATACAGGCTTTGCCTGACAGTGGTACCTCAGTGTTTTCATCTGCAGACTAGGGGCAATCTAGAGATGCTGTACAATCTACAGCATCTACAGAACTGTCTTGAACTAAATGAGATGGTGAACATGAAAGTATTTTCTACATAGTAACACAAGAATGTAGCTCTTTTTTCCACATCCATCCCTTATGTTCAAAGCCCAATCTATTTCTCCCAGAATGATCAATGTTTAAAGAGACTGAATTCCTCTCCTCCCATCCTCTTCGGGAGGTAAAAGTCAATTTGATGGAATTCATAATATTTTGGAGACTAGTCTGGCCCTTTGTATGAAAGTCCCACTTGGGATTTGTCCTGTAATGAGAGGAATGCAGCACAGACAGCTTTGATTACCTTTTCCTGTGGAGTGAGACAGCATCTTCAAGAATCTCCACACACTCGGCTCCAGTATGAGTGGCTTTAAAATCACGAACTGGGCTTCATCTGTCGCTTTGAGCAAACAGTGTAAATTAATGCCTCATACCAATGCCCTTTACACTCATTCATTTGCCAATTCAGCGAGTGTCCTGACTTCACCAAGCACATGGTGACAGCAGGGAGCAGACAGACTTGGCGCAGGCAAGAGATGCCGGTGTGGTGGCAGATTTTCCTGCAGAGTAAAGAAATGTTTTGCTATTAATATTGGTTTTCAATTTTTAGGATGTTCCTGAACTTTTAGAAGAACCGACTCTTGTGAAGGAATAGCAAAATAAAAGCGTGGGGATTGCCTTCTCTTCCTGTCTCAATGCAAACAGTGTCAGTCTTATTCGAGGCTTATAACCAAATACAGTCCCTGCATGAAATATTTCGTGGTGTATCCTGGCCTACACTGCACTGGAAACAGCCTGGATGGATCCTGCTCTGAGACCAGCCACATCATCAGATGGTATAAGGAAGTTCAGTCCCACACAAAAGTACAGCCCAGAAAATAGACAGGCCGGCCCAGTACTGAGGGCCTTTCTACAGCTTGCCTACTAGCTGGTAAGTGAAGACACCCACCATTCATCTCTGTCCACAGTGTGAGCTCTCTTGTTCACTCTGAATCAGTTCACGCTCTGCTTTGCTTGGATCCATCCTGCTTCTAACCTCAGTACTTTTTTTCCATTGTCCTTCAGGCTTGATGATGGAGACTACAGTAGAGGCAGCACCTCCTTCCATAAGATTCACCTCACACAGATACACTGCTGTGGGCCCTGCTAGTTGGAAATAGCCTTGGCCTCTGTCCACATGAGCTCTGCTACTAGGGGTATCACACTTACCAGTTTTATCTGATGTCTTTGAACAGTTCCTGAACAGTTCCTGAATATGATCATCAACAACAACCGGCAAAACAAGAGTGACTAGATTCAGAGAACCGACAGATCTTATCAAGATTCCTCATGAAGTGGGAAACACTATAGATATAGCTGAGATATATAGATATATACAGGTCTAGGTGAGGGATAATAGGGTCCCATCTACTTGACCTGAGTTCAGAACTTGAGCTCTGGCTCCTGATGGGGGTAAAAGTTGAACAATATCAATGTCCTGTTATCTCCAGGCATCTTGCAACCATGTGAGACAAAGCAGCTATTAGAAACTATTAACATATCTGCATCTTTACCTCCAGGTCCCAAAGTAATGACATTTCAGCTAATGAGTTCAATATACCATCACTGAAAAAACATAATTGTGGCCAAATCCGTGGCTCACGACGCAGACTCTACTTTCCTCTCTTTGCATTTCCCTGCCAGTGGTTATCTTAACTCGCTCAGACTGATACCATTTAACCAGACCTTGGACACTGCAGAGTTTGAAAATATTGTGGGCCAGGTTCTACACAGGCAGCCATGATCTCCATGTGAAACAGACAATAGAAGGGCTGTCAATGTGCGAGCAGGTGAGGTGGCAAGAACAGCAGGACAGTATAGGGTAAAGGGAGAAGGAAGGAATCACAAATAAACTAGAAGAGGGCTAAGTGTGTGGCTTTGGTATAAAGTGCTTGCCTGCCATGCTTGATGCTCTGGACTTAATCCCCTGGAGTGCATAATCTGTGTACAGCAGTATATTCCCAATATAGCAGTGAATAATCCATGTATAGCAGGATATACCTATAATCCCAGTATAGCAGTGCATAATCTGTGTATAGCAGGATATACCTATAATCCCAGCACTCTGTACATAATCCGTGTACAACAGTATATATCTATAATCCCAGCACTCTTAAGTGACACAAAACAATCAATAGACCAAGGTCATCTTTGACTACAAAGTAAGTTCGAGACCAGCCTGAGTGAGATACATGAGATCCCTGGTTAAATAAATAAATAAAGTATGTAAATCTGACTTCTCTCGGATTCGAGATGAAGGACAAAGGATGGAGGCCATAGATCAACTTTTCTTTTTTTTTTTAAGATTTTATTTATTATGTATACAATGTTCTGTCTGCAGGTATACCTGCAGGCCAGAAGAGGGCACCAGATTTCATTATGGATGGTTGTGAGCCACCATGTGGTTGCTGGGAATTAACTCAGGAGCTCTGGAAGAGCAGCCAGTGCTCTTAACCTCTGAGCCATCTCTCCAGCCCCCCAAGAGATCAACTTTCCAAACTGAACTATCAGCTTACAGTTGGACCATCAGCAGCAATGGCTGAATGTGGAGCACTAACATGAGAGAGAGGCTACAGCTGCTTCATACCTCAAACCTCGTGTCAGGTTTGTCTCTAGAGGAAAGAGATGTGAGAAGGCAGAGTGGCCTATATAGGGCTTCTGAGGGCAGCGTTTCCCAGAGTCAGTCCATTTCAGGCAGAAATACCCATCTCTTGGCACGTGTTCATCCCAGTGTCGAGCCATCACAGCACTAACTTCTGAAACGGTTGTACTCATTTCTTCGTCTACTGTCTACTGTGTACCATCTACAGGGTTCAAAACTGGGATGGGGTTCTTAAAGGAAAAGAGGTATTTGGGGTGGTAAAACTCTCTTTTGAGAATGCCCAACTGCATATCATTTTCTTCTCCCTATTTCTTTTTTTTTTGGGGGGGGGGAAGATCCTTAGAAACTTAAACTCCTTGTCTACAGATAAGAAAACTAAGATCATGAGAAAAGGAAGTATTTGTCCAAGGCTGCATAGGTGAATTAAAAACAGAAAAAACAGAATCTGAATCCAAGTCCTTAGAATTTGAGAAAACAATTTTTCAGCCTTATCCCAATTTAAGAAGATTCTGCTTCAGTCCCAAGAAGCAACTATCAGAGGGGAACTGTGATCATGTAGAGTCATGGTCTCTTGAGGTCTCTTGAGTAACACACTGTGTATCCCAGAAATATATTCAATTATCATGCATTAATTTAAAACACTTCTAAATTATTTAAAAAACAGTTAGAAATTTTTATCATTGGGTGATATTATAGTTTGGATTTGAGACAAGGTCTCCTGGAGGTCAGGCTATATACCGAAAGATAAATTTGAAATTCTGACTTGGCCCCATTTCCATGAGTTCTAGGGATACATGTATGCACCACAGTGCCCAATTTATACAGCATTTGAGAGGTCAAACCCAGGCCTACATGCACACTAGGCAAGTACTCTACCAAATGAGCCGCATCCTCAGCCCTGATACTGTAGTTTATATCAATTATGTAATTTGTCATAGCAAGCTGATTCACTTATGTCTGCATCCCACAAGTACGAATGAATGTGGACTATGGCCTATCTCTAATTTAGGGACTTAAGGGTAGCTAATGGTGGTATACAAGGCTTCTCTGTCCCAGTGCTCAGCTTAGCACAGGATTTAAACAATGGCTTTCAAAAGCCAATTCACTTCATGTTTCCAAAATCCCTGGGTCTGTGACAGCCCTTCCCAGCTCCCTACCATGATGCTGTATTTGAAAACAGAGGACACACACTTGATCCAAATTCCACCCTTAGCCAATTCTTTCATGGTAAAACAGCTCTACTATCTCAGAAAACAAAGCCAAAGGAATTTAACAAGCCTTAACTGTCAGGAACATACAGAAACTGCCCCAAGCAGGAAAGAGATGTGGCCAAGGCCTATTTGTTTTTCACCAGATGGGGAAAATATTTTCATCTCCCAATAATGTAGCATAAGGAAATTGAAGCTTGGTCTCACAGGTTCCGTCCCTCTCCCCAACTCCATTATGGACAAGGAATTGGGGGAGATGGTTGGAAAGGCTTGCCTCTGTCCCAGATAGTGGTGAAATTTCAAAGTGCATTTCCTATGGCTCTGAGATAGGAAGGAAGGCATCACAATCCATCTTGTTTCTGGGGTTCACTTGACCTCTGCTTGAAAGGCAGAGTCGCTGAGATCAGAAGTGGAGAGGAAGGTCTTGGACCTAGAAGATGAAGTCAGCCGCCAGATTAATTTTCCCTCCACAAGTTTGTCCGTCACAGCCCCAGGTGCCTCTCAGTCAACCAGAGACCCTGAGCCCCAGTGACTGCAAAGAAGCCACATTCCAGAGAGACAGCAGAGACTCTGCTAACATGTGAATGGGCTCATGACCTCCAGCTGGCAAAATCATAATGCCTGGGTAGGCAGCTTTGCCAGACTGTACCTTTACTTTCTCTAGCCTTTGGTTTCTCCTTCCAGTCCCTCAGCTGTGCAGAGCCATCATGCAATTTTGCAGAAACTAAGCAAAAAAAAAAAAGGAATACATTAGTCTAGTCACTTGGAACTGCTGCCAAAGGGATAGAGTCTTGTACTGATTGCCAGCCAAGTCCCTCATGAAACTACATAGACTCTTACAATATCGCTTGGGGAACAAAACAAAGAGGAAGAGAAAGAGGATGGTCATGCTTGTAATTTACAGTACATGGTTATGGGAAACTCTTTGTGTTACCAGAAGGCTGGTGTCTGGGGTTTTCCTCTGCCCCAGAGGAGATGAACATGGCAAGGGAAAGCAGGGAGTTATCTTACTAATATTTTTCAGCCAAAACCATCAAGGCCAAATTCTTTCCTAGAAATGTCAGTGGCAAAATTCAGACAATGACCACCAGTCCAGCAACTTCCAACCCTGGGTCATTAGCATCCTCCCTGCCACTCCATAGTCATATTGTCCTACCCATCATCATGGAGCACAGAAATCTCAAGACCTGTTTTTTCCTTAAAGGCACCATAAAGAGAAGATTCTAGAAAGAAAGCCAAGAGTTCTACATTTGCCTGTAGGAGTTGAGCCCATGGTCACTGTGGTTTCTAACCAGTTTCACTCTCCTATTCTTCATCTTAGGTTCAGGTACTATGCTTAAATTTCTCAACCTCAATTGGCTTCTGTGAGGAAGAAAAAAACATGGCATGGTGTGGTCTGATGAGGTATGGTTTGGCATGGTATGGTATGGTATGGTATGGTATGGTATAGTATGGTTTGGCATGGTGTGGTATGGATGGTATGGTATGGTATGGTGTGGTGTGGTGTGGTGTGGTGTGGTGTGGTGTTGAATGGTATGGTATAGTAAGAACATTATGGTATGATGCAGTATGATTTAGCATGCTATAGTATAGCGTGGTATGGTTCCATGTGTAAGATGGCATGATGTGGTATTTATGGTGTGATGTTCAATCTTCTCCAGTTGTTACAAATTCTACCAGCCTTCCTTGATCATACTCTCCCAAGAGATCTGACCTCATAGTTGAACAAAATCTGACGCTGGGCATCACCTCCTTTGATCACATCTATTTCCCTCCTCTCTTCTACATGAGGGTTCCATGACACAGAAGCCTGGAGTAAGCAGATGGTTTTATTTGAATGGACTGATGTCAGAAACTCCATCTCATTCATCTTGGAGTTCAAGTTCCACAATCTAGCCCAGGAAAACAAAAACAGTATTGAGTCCATGGTACCATGAAATGCAGTGAAAAGAAAGCTAACCACTTCTCTGCTTAGGAGCTCAGAACTCACAAATTAAATAACTACATATTAGTTAGACCATGCCCTAGCATGTAAACATAAAGGTTGCTTCTAGCAAATGATTTTTTAAAATGATATTTGTGTGGTAAGTTGGTCTAGGGAAAAGACGTGAAGAGAGAAATGCCCTCTTGTCCTAGTTTAAATTCACCCTCCAAAACTCATGTTGAAGTTTGATTGCAATGGTGGCAGTATTAAAAAGTGAGGTTTTTTAGAAGTCAATAGGTCATGAGGTCAGTGACCTTATAAATGCTTAAACCTGCATTATGGCAGGTGGGTTAGTTATAAGAAGGGCTCTCCTCTTGCACAGGCTGTGTCTATCTCAGATAGCTTCTGCTGTGCTATGAGGGGCAGCTGGCAGAAGAGCATCACCATCCATAGCTTCTCTACTTTAGACCTCCAACTTTGGCCTCCAAAGCTGGCCAAATCAGCTTCTCTGGTTTATAAGCCATTCAGTCTGTGGTATTTTGTCATAGTGACAGATAATGGACTCAGATAACCACAGTACAAGCTAATACTAGGACTTACTATGAGCATGTTGCAGCACTGCTATGGGCCTCCAACTAGCCTGATCAGCCCATCTAGTCATCTGTACTCAATGTGGATAGCTCTCCAATCAGATCCATGTGTGGAATCTTCACTAAGTGGCTCTCATGGCTCTCAAAATTTCCCTCCTTCCCCAGTACAAGTTGCCACAGTCCCCACTCACAGGAGAAAGCACATGACCTAACAGTGATAGAGAGCTGTGATTATCAAGATACCCTTGAAGCAGTCTTCCTATGCTCATTCGTGAATTCCTGTGTGTTCTTTCTCATTAACAGATAGGTTTGCCTACATATTCTCATCCCCACACTTATTCCTTCAACTCTGTTGGCACATATCTACTGAGGTGTGGGTCTCCATCAGTGAAGTGTCTGGCTTCCAAATGTACTTCTTTCACCTTCCTTCTACCTAGTTCAGAGCCTTGGCCTCTGCTTTCAGTTCTGGCACAGTCACTACCCCTTGGAATATTTAATAGAATATCGTCCTTTCCCTTACTCAAACTGTCAGCATGTCCTAGGAATCTTGGCTTAGACTCACTTGCTGTTAAGTCCTTCCTTCCTCTTTTTTTTAAAGTGAATCTTCCTTCCCCATCACCCCCCAGATCAATACCCCAGTGCTAGCAGAGGGGGGCCAGCAGCTAAGGAACCTTGGGTGACCTAGAGGAAGCAGAGTCTGGAGACCACAGCTGTCATTCTAGGGCAGTGTCTGTTCTCATCACAGTAGTAAAGGAACTTGAAAGGTCGTCCACGTTTCTAGCTCTGATTGCGCCAAAATATTAGCCATTAAGGAGGGATTAGCATTCCATGGCGTCCTCGGAGATCCCTGGAGTCGATCTCAGGGTCTCTTTTCCTAATGCATTCCAGCAGTTCATCGCCCTCGGAGGTTTTCTTCATGCCGAACCTAAATCCTGCTGGAAGCAATTTAAGCCATTCCCCTTTGGCCTGTCTTTGTGTGGAAAAGAAGAAAGCTCTTTGCCACTGCCCCTGTAAGGTCCTTTCACAGATTCCTTGGCCCTGACAGGCACCTCATTCACTGATTAAAATGAAAGCAAAGGAAGGGCTGGGAGAACAGGAGATGATGGACAGAGAGCGAGGTCACAGAGACAAGCTCACCATCCCCTGCCTGCTCACTGTTCAGAAGAAGCACCCATAGCTCTGGGCGCCAGGTTTAACCCGACTCTCGGTTTTCATTCTCCTCTCTTAGCCTTAGTCCCCTTCTACAGCCTTGTAACTACTTTCATCTCAAATGACTTTCTCTCCTTGAAGCACACATCTATTGTGCAGCCGGACCCAGGGTGATTCATCTGAGCTGCACAGCTATTCCAACCTTCCCCTCATCTTCTGACGATGTGAAGGAATGGATAAAGACCGTCAAGTTTTCTGCTGGTCAGAATTACTTTTCTTTCCTGGAGAAAGAACATTTAGGAGACAAAATATATTCTTCTACTAGAGACAGTAAATTAAAGAATGCTGTGGGTGTTTGGGACATTCGGAACATTTCATTTTTATAATCGTGCCTTCTGAGCTAAAAGCCACCACAAAAGATCAGTTTTGGGAATTTGAGGGGGTTTGTAATAGTATTTGGGGGATCGTTGGCCAGCCCAGCTTTCTGTTTCCAGTTTTTCCATTCTTTTTCAAGTTCTAGATGAAGGCCCCACTCCACCCCAAGATCCTGGAGCATGTAAGCAAAGGCAGCTGCCAACATTTTCCCACAATGAGCAATAGGCTATGCACTGGTCAGGGACATCTATTTGTAAGGTGTTTATAAGGCTTCTTTATCCATTTGCCCATCTGCTCTGCTCCCTGGACCCAGTGACTGATGGGCTGCCGTGGGCCACCGGAAGCAAAGATGTGGGATAAATACCATGCCCACTTCCCTGCGAGTTTTTATATCACATCATTTTTAATTCTCTTGCTTTCCTCATTTTCCCCCATTTCCTCTTTTTTCCCCTCCTCTGGTGTCTCTGCTTACACAGTTTTGGAACTGGGAACGTTTTGGTCGTTTTCCAGCTGCTTATGCACAAGTGTAATTGAGTCATTTATTTTTAGTGATGTCAAGACTTTGAGAACAGAAATAAAAGGAACATTACACACTGACTAACTAAAATGTAAGAGAGTCCTCATTTGGAAGATGAAGATACAGTGGATGTGATTATTTTCAAATTGGAGGCTCTTCACTCCTCATTTCAAAACCAGATTTGAAACTGAATTTGTTTTCTTTTCAGCTGGTGGGGTCTCTGGTCTCAAGGAAAATAGTTCTGAGCCCTTCCAGGGTTGATAGCTGCCTGGCAGCTTCTTCTTTTCTTTCCCTTTAAGTGAGAGCCTTGCTTGGATTATTTCCTGAATGGAAAGGATGAGGCTTAAATCAAAGACCTGTGGAATATCCTGAGAGCCTCATAGGAAAAGGTCATGGAGTATCGCCTGTCATGTGAAACAAAACAATTAAAGAAACACCACAGCCTGTGTGGTTACAGACCTGCACATTTTAGCATGCTGAGCTACCTCTTTGTCTATGCTCCCACACTTATTTTGAGGGTAAAGCAACCTTAGAATAGGAGAGAATCCTCCATTCTTACAAAGACGACACAACGTGCAAATGGGATTGACACGGGTAATTGTTATGATATTTTTAAGACTTGTGTGCTTGTGCATGCACAGGTGTGCACGCCATCGTGTGCACATAGAGGTCCGATCTCCCCTTCCACCTTGTTTTTGTGGTGGAGTCTCTCTTGTTCCTGCTGCTGTTCTGTGTAAGCAAGACTGTTCCATGCCCAATTTTGCCATAGGAGTCCTAGGATTACAGATGAGGCATTAAGCTTTTTTACGTAGGTTCTAGGGATGGAACACATGCTTGGACAGCAACTGCTTTTATCTGATGAACCATCTCCTCAGCCCCGTTGTTCTGCTTGTTTGTTTGTTTGTTTGTTTGTTTGTTCTCTCACCATGAGACCTCCCAAAAAGATATGGTATCATATATCTTAGCTTTATATAGCATTGGAAATTTGAAAATATAATTCTAACTAATAAACTAGTGAATACCAGTTGAGTGCATATAGTATTCTAGACACTATTGCAAACATTATACATATCAAGCAGTAGCCTGTCATAGCACCTTGAAGAAAAGATATTCACCCATCAGTGCTCACAGGGGCTCTAGTCTCTTTGTTTATAATCCTCACCTAGGGACCAGAGAAATGGCTCAGCAGTTAAGAGCAATTGTTGCTCTTACAGAAGACCTGGATTTGGTTCCCAGCAATTACATGTCAGTTTACAATCATCCATAAGCCTAGCTCCAGGGAGTCTGGTGTTTCCTTCTGACCTCTGAGGGTACCAAGCACGCTCATGGTACACAAACATACATGCAAGCAAACCATCCATACACATAAAATAAATCAGTCTAAAAGAAGTTGGTAGACAGTAGGTGGGAGAGGAAGAGAGAGAGTAATAGGGGGCTCTTTATGATTTAAGCACATTATGTAAATGTACTCAAATATCATAATAAAGCCCATTATTTTATATAATCAATGTACACTTGTTTTTGAAGGATGGAACTAATTGAGGTCTACAACAGGCAAAATAATTAACAAATTAGAGAATTGTGTTTTGTTCATATTTTAATTCTCAAATGCCTAATCAATTCTATTAAAATTTCTTTTTATTAAAAGTAAGCAAAAAGTTAAAAAGGGGGGGTCCCCTCATATAGAAAATCTTCACAATTTACCATTAAATGAAAGATTTTTTTGTTCGATACACATACAGTTTTGGTTCAGCATTAGTTATATTTTGTCAGTGTAGTAAAGGAATACAGAAAAAAGGCAAAGGTTGTTCATGGTCATGAGACTTAACAAATCTTACTTTCTTCTTCAATAGAAATGTATCAATTTATAAGAGATAATTGATAAAAATTTATTATTGGGATAAATACAGGTGCATCTCAAAGGCTGCAATTCACAAACTCTTTCAAATTACATTTTAGCAATGACTTTCACACTAAGAGTCCTGACAGATAAAGTAAACAACAAATAGAGCAAATCATTTTTAATAGTAAGAGATTATAAATTAATTTCAACCATTCTCTCTCCCCTTGTCCCTCTCTCCTTCCCCTCCCCCCCCTCCTTTATTATTTTTTTCAAGGCAGGATCTCATTTATGTAGCTGTGGCTGTCCTTGAACTCATTATTAGACCAGGCTGGCCTTGAACTCATGGAGGTCTGTCTGCCTCTGCCTCCCAAGTGCTGGGATTAAAGGCATGCAGCCCTGTGCCTAGCTTGTTTTTGCTTTTAGAAAGTGGGTCTCATTTAGCCCACATTGACTTTGAACTCACTATATGGCTAAGTCCATCCTTGAACTCCTAATTCTCCTGCCTTCACTTCCCAAGGACTGGGATTGTATATGTGTCCCAACACACTTGGTAGAAGTTAATCTTTTAGAAACCTTTCTCTGAAATTAAATTGTAAGTTCTTGACTGTGCAGAAGGGATGTAGGTTCTGGGGGACATATTGGACATATCTTCCCTTTGCTTCTTGAGAAAACACAGACATGTTCAAATGCACACGTTTACAGCAGCCACAGAAGCAGTGGTGAGCAAATAGTAATTCAAAAAAGGCACCTTTACAGGAAAGTAATGAATAACATTTCCCCTGAAATAAACAGTCCTTCAAAGCCCAAAAATTGGGCCTGGGAAACCCTGAGGAACGCTCTTGAGTATCCTCACCAAAGTCAGTAATAATAATGCAATAAGCAACCTTTTAGGTATGCAAACACTCTACGATTAAGAGGATGAAAACTGTAAGACTTTGAATCTTTCAGAATTACTGGGTAAAAAGTCTTCCTCTACAACATAGATTTGGCCTCAGATTTAAGTAACAGAGTTTGTAATTTAAAGGGTGTGAGTCATTTATTTTCCCCCCAACCACATTTGCTTCCTAAGTCTCACTTCAAAGGTAGAGGGACCCAAGGGTGAGAACATCTTCAGGTTTGAAAAATTTGGGGGGTTTATGTTAACTTGAGGTAACTAAGCTACAGGGCCTCTCCCAAGAAGCATATATATGCAAGTCAAACTTTGGATAAGATTGAAACCATTCAAGACTGCCTTCACATATGTCCTGAAAGCAGTTGAGAGCAGGCATGCTATTCTGCCTATTTGAACAATATGTCTTACTTTTGCAAAATAGGTCCCTTCACAAGTAAAGTAATTCATCCAAGATTATCAGACAAATTAAATTGTAGCTTTGGGATAGAAATCAGGTCTGCGATCTCCCAGGACAGCCTTCTTTCTCCTACTGCTTTTGTTCACTTATGCTGTAAAACCTTCCCCAGTTTTCCATTCATTTAAACCCCCTGGAGCATTTGGGTTCTCCTGGGAACATGGCATTGAGGAAACATTGAAATAAAGGTAGGCCAAGCAATGGTCCATGTCACCAGAGTTTTCAACTGCCCAGAGTTCATCTGGGCATTGTGTCTAGTGTGGGCAGTGCTCCTTTAATGAACCTCAGGCTATCTTCTGAACATCTTATGGTCAAGGACATGGACAAGCTTGTTCTGGGAAGTAGCTGTGAATCAAAGCTCTCCAGCCACCCCAGAAATAAGAATGCCGAAATGCCTGAAAATGACTGAGGCAGAAATGTCAACATTACAGAAGCCTGAAGACTTATTTCCATGACAGTAAGCAACCATTATTTTCTTTATTTGTCATGAGGAATCTGTGACACGTGAGCAAAGAGGACACTGGGATGCTTTGGTGTCTGAGAACGCAGACAGAAAATTCAGCTCTTCCCTATTATTTAGCCAGCTACCCATCAACTGCTTGGTATGTCTCCACACTGGCTTAGGCTAAAAAGTTCCTCCTCAGTGCCCTGTGTGTTGGCATCCAGGTCTTTCTCTAAGATCCACTCCACATCTCAGCCACCCATCGAGACCTCACTGACTATCCCAGAGTCTTTAGAGTCCCCCAGGGTACTCTGTGTAAAGCAAAATTCAGTAGCACTTACACACCTCTTCATAGACCTTACTAACTGCTCATGAGTCTTGTTTCTTGAGCCAGACTGTAAGATAATCAAAGCCAGAGTCATGCTCCCTTTGCTGTTTGTTATTAAATACACTGTGGGCATTCTTAAGGGTTTGTTGATTGACTTTGGAATGAGAAAATGGCCAGCGTTGCAGTTGAATCCAGGCCAGCGGCATTCTCGGGAGAGAGTAATGCCTTCCTTTCTGAAAAACCTGTTCATGCTTCCAGATGTAGCTCAAAATGTCACCTTCTCCGCCACACAGTCAGTGACTGAAGGGCTCTCAGAACTCCTGGGCCAAATTAAATAATGTAACATGAGATGATATTTGCAAAACCCTGGAAAGATGTCATGCTCTCCTCTGGCCTTAAGAGGACTTTTTAAATCAAGATGTGCATTTTGGAAAGCAGTGAACATTATCCTTACTATCTTTGTATGAGATAATGAAATCAGTGGAAGTCCCCAGTAAAATAAGTTGAGAAGAGCCTTAATCATCATTTTAATCAAATAATGGCCTACCTTTATAATAGATTACTATTCAACTATTCAAAATACAACAAAAATGTATAGAATGGTGTCTAAAATACAATTCTACATGGCAGATAAAGTTTCCCATAAGTAATATTGATACATAATTCATTTGTATAACTGCATGAATATGGATAAATATGTAATCATATATGTTTTATATGCACACAGAAAACATGGGGAAACAGTCAAGCCAAAAGAAAACCACCCATAGTGTCTTCTTTGGGAGCAAGATTTGGAGACTGGGGAAAGGAGAGCTAGAACTTGAGTAATTCCTTTCAAGTTTTGTCTTCACTACTTTCGTCACTTTAAAGTCAACATTGTTGAATGTTCTAGAATATCACCAGACCAGGTTTTTGCTTCTCTCTCACTGCCCCTCCATGCCTCTAGGGTCTCTCCCTGAAACAGTTCCACCTTTCTCTGTACATTGGTCAGTGTTCTCTTCTCAGCCAGGATGGTCCATCCCTCTCATTTCTTTAGTGAAGCTGATAAATTGCCTTTCAGCAATCATTGAAAGTCATCCTTGGTCTCGGGTGCCCCTAGAATGAGTCAGTTGCTTGCAACATTGATTTCCTCTAAGCAATGTTCATATCTGTCTACTACAGACACACATAAAACAATAGGCAAAGAGGCCAGCTCTGTCTGCCCATTAGAAGGAGCTTCTTGAAGGCAGACTCCATCTGCATTGTATTATGTTCCTCACTGAGATGCAATGTGTACTTACACAAGAGCATAACAAATGCCAAAACATATGCCTCTGTGACGCAACCCACATATTCCAGTACATCTAAAGGAACAATCTTATTGCAGATATTTGCGATAAACTGCTGTCTTTGCTTCTTAGTCAAAGGTCAGATGCCCACCTGTATCTTGTATAAAAGACCCCAACAGTTTGGTGTCCTGGCTTGTTCTAGTGGATCTCAATCTTCCTAATCCTGTGACCCATTAAAGCAGTTCCTCATGTTGTGATGACTGCCATCCATAAAATTATTTTTGTTGCTACCTCATAACTGTAATTTTGCTACTGTTATGAATTGTAATGTAAATGCCTCATACACAGAATATCTGATATGCAACCCCTGTGAAAAGGTCACTTAGTCACCCCTCCAGGGGTCATGGCCCACAGGTTGAGAAATGCTCTTCTAGGCTACCCAGAAGCAACAATTTTGATTGAATTAAGGAATTAAAAAAAAAAAAAAAAACAAAAGTTTTGTGTGAAAGAAAGAACTTATACAGAGGATCCCAGACAGGCTTTCAGGCTTCTTAGAACAAGGTGACAGAAACCCAAGGCATGTCATCTGTTAAGTCTGTTTGTAGAAACTGTCATTCCAGGTCTTTCAGTCACTGGCCCAACTTGAAGGACTTCTTTGTTCTGGATTGTACTTCACCTCTGAGAGCCTCATGTTCATCAGTTTTCAGAAAGTAGAGCCCAGGATTCTCCCTGACAAGCATAAGCTAGGCTACAAGAAATCTAGTTATCATTCAGTAGAAAGCATTCCATTCAGTGAAACCTGTTTAATTTTCTCAGCTCTCCAAGAGAGAACAGTTAAGCCTGGCCTATGAAGGGCAATACTGAGCACCAGAAAGGCTCAATGACTAATTTGCTTGAGGTAACCCAGCTATTATGGAGCAGAGGCCATGTTAGAATCCATCAGCCATGTGGATTCTACACACACACACACACACACACACACACACACACACTGCACACAAGCCCAATTTCAAATCAATAACCTTTCACAGTCATGAGGGATTTATTTTTGTTACAGTAGCCACAGATATTTCTCCATCTTCTATCAACTATTGATCCAAATGTTTGTTCAATAAACATTAAATAAACACCCATAATGTATCAAACATCAGAGCAAGCACATGGAATGAATTTCCAGAGATAAATAGTATGTCCTCTGAGATCCCAAGCCAAGCCTATTGATACTACATGACAAGAACCCATTGAAAAGTGTGGTTATTTTATATCAGAGCAAACTTCTATAAAGAGAATAACGGCTGTGCCTGCATGAATATTAACAGCCAGCATCGACCAGTACTGACTGCTTCTAGGTCCTCTTCAAAGAATTTCTCATACACTAATCCACTTAACTCACAGTAACTCTGGAAGTGAAGTAAATATCATTACTACCATGTTACAAATAACAAAACCGGGTGCAGAGAACTGTGTTATCCAAGATCAGACAGCTAAGAAATGGCAAAATCAAGATGACAACCCAGGCAGCATGAGTGGAGCTGCCCCAAACATTTTTATGCAAGGTTTTCTCTAAATAAATATTTTATTTCCCCTGAACTATACCTCAAAACCATATGTGCACCAACTACCAACATATACTTCCCAAGTGGCCATGCAAATTTGCTTTCATTTTCTAACATGGGGAAATAGTCCTAATATATATTAAGTCATCTCTTAAAGCAGAGTAACTACAGCATTCCTCAATTATGAACCAAATCTATGGATATAAATCATATCTCCAATATTCTTCTCTTGTTGGACAAAGGTATTTTACATGGTTTTCAGAGGCTGATTACAGTGCTGGGAGATCTGGTTATTGCCTCTTCTGAGGCACTCTCTGATTGGATAATAAAAGTTGCTGATGGCCAATTAGCTGGGCAGAAAGAGTATAGGAAGGCAAAACTTCCTGGAAGAAACTAAGAAATCCTGGGAAGATACAGAGCAAGCTCTCTTTCTACCAGGAGACTCGAAGGAGCATGATGGCTCAGTGTGAGCTCTGTGAGCTCTGAAAGCAAAGCAGGCCACATGGTAAATTGAGAATAGTTGGTCAGGTTAACTTACATGAGCTAGTTGAGAGTCAGCTAAGGCCTAAACATTGAAACATTAAAATGTCTTGGGATGTTTATTATATGGGCCCACTGACCACCCCGGATCTCAGGCCTCCAGCTAAGGCAAGCCAAGCCTGAGAGCGCTACAAGATTCCTGCCAGGCCCCACCAGCCACTCTACAGGCCTAATATAACAGTTTATAGTTACTAATAAATATATTTGTTAACAAAGTTTCAGTTACACTCTATTATGTGCCGTATCTATGAATATAGGGGGAAATTTCAGAACAGTGTTTCTCTGTTAATATACTGGGGGGTGTAGCTCAGTAGGAGGGGAGTTTTCCAGCATGCATCAGGACCTTGATATCATGCCATACATATATATATATATATATATATATATAGCCAGGCATGAACAACTTTAATCCCAGCACTCTGCACTATGAAGGCAGAGGCAAGCCGATCTCTGTGAATTCAAGATTGGCATGGTCTATATAGGGAGTTTCAAGCCAGGCAAGGCTACATACTGAGATTCTATCTCCAAAAAAAAATTATATATACATATATAACTTTACTAAGTGTATATATTTATAATAACCTAGTAGGTTGCAAATAATTTTCATTTTCCCTTTTGTTTTCTTTTTTTTTTTTAATAATTTATTTTTTATTTCTTCAAGTTACATCTCAATCACAATCCCCTCCCTACTCCCCCCTCCCTTCCCCCCCTCCCCCCCCCCCCCCCCCCCCCCCCCCCCATCCTCTTCCCTTCTTTTTTTTTTTTTTTTTAGTTTAAGGTATTTATTTTTCCCCCCAACAGCTCTCCCTTTCAGTCCAAATAATGGTTCTTTTTCTTATAACTATAAATACAATACAAAACAACAGAAATAAATAGGCCACGATTATAAGAGTTATATGGCTTAGCATACATTCCCAATGTCCAGTCCATATGTATTTGGCACCTGTTTCTTTTTAATTCACAGTATCTTGTAGGACTTTAAGAAAATATATATATATATTTCATATATTTTTTAAGGAAAAGATCATCAGGCTACTTAATCTAGCCTAAAGGGTTGAGAGATAGAAATAATTAGTCATGAGCCCAGCATCCCAGAGAAGAAAGTAACATATCTTGACCTAAAGAAACAAACAGTTGTAGGTAAACTCACCTACATGAAGCCATTTCTTTCTTTGAGCCTTCTCTTCGGTGTTTGTATGTGGGGTTAGATTAAAGGCTGCTCTACCCTTTTTACTCTCCATGTTTCTATTAGGATCCAGAGTTTTCTTTGGATGATAAGCTCTGACTCATTTTTATGAGGCAAGAACATAATAGATGTTCAGTGTTTAAAATTAATAGATATCCCATGAAAAATGAAATTGGCATAGTGGCCATAGCTAAGACATGAGCCAGCATTAATACCAATAAAGGGTAAATTTAAGATGTAATGGATGTTTTTGCACAACATGAACAATGCCTACCTAGTTCTACATGGCACTGGATTGCAGCAACCCACTGAAGGCACAAGGAACCAACATAACCTTAAGGAACTATCTGGGAGTTGTACTCAGTACGATTCTTCCTTAACTTTGAGCAGAAACTCAAGTTACAAGAAATAATATAATTTTCCCTCAACTTGCTGTATCAAAAAGGTTTAAGTAGTCTACATTATATTTGTCAAATGAAAAAGAAAAGAAAAAAAGTCCTGCTTCCAGAATATTCCTGTGTCAGATATGTATCTCTGTGTATGCCTATCTGTCTTCTTGTCTGTGGTACTGCAACTGAACCAAGGGCCTTGTTCATGATAGCCAAGCTCTGTATCAGTAAGCCCCACCTCTGGCTCCCCAATGTCCTTTAATTCTATCAACAGTCTGGAAAGGATATATTGTGAATTTCCACCCAGAAAGAAGGACCTACAGTTCAGTCATTTGAGCCAATCCACTTGCCTTTATAAGAACCAAAAGTAGGCTCTGAACTGGGATCTCTGGAGTCAAATCTCACAGCCTAGATGTATGTCAGTTAATTCCTTTTTTTTTTTTTTTTTTGGTTTTTCGAGACAGGGTTTCTCTGTATAACAGCTCTGGCTGTCCTAGACTCACTTTGTAGACCAGGCTGGCCTCGAACTCACAGAGATCTGCCTGCCTCTTCCTCCCAAGTGCTGGGATTAAAGGCATGTGCCACCACCGCCCAACGTCAGTTAATTCCTAATCTGTGACTATAATAGAGTCAAAGTAATGAAAAGCTTATGTTGTGTGCTGTATGAGCAATATCCTTTAGGGATGAATTAAGATGAAACAACATGTAGTTAGTAGATCATGAGAATGTGGAACCTGCTCACCTGTCTCCATGGAAGAGTAAATTGAGGACAGTGAAGCCATTTGTCTCTCACAGCCCAGAATAAACAGGTGTGTGTGTGTGTGTGTGTGTGTGTGTGTGTGTGTGTGTGTATGTGTGTATGTGTGTGTATGTGTGTGTATGTGTATGTGTGTGTATGTGTGTATGTGTGTATATGTGTGCATGTTTATGAGCATGTGTGTATGGATTCCTATTTGGCCAGAAGAGGGCTTCAGACACCCTGGAACTGGAGTTTCAAGAGTTGTGAACTGTTCAGTATGGGTGATAAGAACTGCACTCAAGTCCTCTACAAGTGCTCTTAATCAGTGAGCAAGCCATCTCTCCAGTCCATATGGTAGATGCTTTCTATGAGCCTACTCTTGAATGGGACTTATGGAACCATATGCATAAACCTCAGGGTTTACTTCCACTTTTAACTGGAATGCTATGAAATGTTCAAGTTGTTCAACGGTGTTAATATAGTAATGAGACTACTAACTCTAAAGACAGAATCTTAGCCTTTGCTTATGGGTGTCCCAGAACAAATTGCCACACACCTTGCCTGTGTTCTAGTTTCCCACACCTAAAATGGGAACAAAAGGGGCCAGAGATATGACTCAGCAGTTAAGAGCATTTACTACTCTTGTAGAGGACTCCAGTCTAGTTTAGGCCTTATCACAGTCTCTTATAACTCCAGCTCCAGAAGATCCAATACCCTCTTCTAGGCTCTGTGTACATAAAACACACATACACACACCTAAGAACTAAACTTAAAATATTACAATGGGAATGAAATGGGAAGCACTCCATGCAGTTACTATAAAGACTGGTGAGGTTAATGGTGAAAGTGAATGAATTCAAGGGTTGAGGCCACCGTAAAGTGCTTAACTCACAGGCATGAGAACCTGAATTTATATCCTAAAACCCATGTAAAAATCCGGGTATGAAATTTAATAAGCCAGTATAAGCTATAACTAAACTCTAAATATTTGTCATTAAACCCTCAGGTAAGTGTAGTTCTTACCCCTCATCAAGGAAATTTCTCTTTGCAACAGATAGACCACTACAGAAAATCAAAACTGATCAAAAGGCAGAGTTGTGGCACCCAGTGCCAAAGATCACATCTACAAAACACTCCTACACCTAAGGCTCAAGGATCATAAGAGCCAGAGAAGCAGAGGTTTGCTGTGAGTCGATTGTGTCATCTTAGAAATGTCAGAAGCCACACCCATAAAGTCTCATCAATATGGCTGCCTAAGCATGATCTGAATAAACATAACACCAATACACACACTAACATGGACAGGGGACATGTCCTTAAAAAGTACATGTACTAATGATAGTGTCCTTTGCCTTACAGAGGCTTTTTTAGGACAAGTTTTTAGGAATGCTCAGCCCCACACTACAGGAAACTAAGAAATACTAGGAGCAGGAGAAATTGTCTTCCTCAGAGAAGAGCACATCAATCATCTAATACCAAATGATGAGCCCTGAAAACATACATACAAGTAACATTATATCATCAGATTGATTTTTAAAGGGCTCGTACAAGTTTGCACTCCCACCAGCAATGGAGAAGTGTTCCCCTTTCTCCACAGCCAGCATGTGCTGACATTTGAGCTTTTGATCTTAGTCATTCTGACTGGTGTGAGATGGAATCTCAGAGTTGTTTTGAGATGCATTTTCCTGAAGACTAAGGATGTTGATCATTTCTTCAAGTGTCTCTCAGCCATTAGATTCCACTTTTGTGAACTCTCAGTTTAGCTCTGTTCCCCATTTTTTGATTGGATTATTTGGTTTCTTAGTGTTTAATTTCTTGTGTTTTTTTGTAAATTTTAAATATTAGCCCTCTGTAAGATGTGGGGTTAGTAAAGATCTTTCCCTGACCTGCATGCTGCCGTTTTGTACTAATGACAATGTCCTTTGCCTTACAGAAGCTTTTCAGTAACATAAGGTCTCATTTATTATTTGTTGGTCTTAGAGCCTGAGCTATTGCTGTTCTGTTCAAGAAGTTGTCTCCTGTGCCAATGAGTTCGAGGCTTTTCCCCCACTTTCTATTCTATTAGCTTTAATGTGTCTGGTTTTATGTTTAGGTCTTTGATCCACTGGAGGAATAGAGAGACCCAGAGGGTTAAGAATAATACATGGAGATCAATGGAACCAACCAACTTAGGCCCCTAGAGACTTAAAGAGCATGAAACACTAAGCAAAAGAAGAAAAAGAAAACTTAAACTAGACCTAGACACTCCTATACAAATATAGATTATAGCCAACTTGGTCTTAATACATATCTTAGCAAGTAGGGCAGGAGGCAGAGGGTGGTCTCAGTCATGGACTTTGTTATCTGTTAGTGGGACACTTTACTCTAGCTGTGCTGCCATGGCAGGCCCCAGAGAAAGAGGAAACTCTTAGCCCTCATGTGAATGATGAGCTGAGGAAGGCCGATATATGGGGCCCCCCTCAACCAAGGAGAAGGATAGGAGGGAGAGGAGATTGATGGTGAGAGGCTGGGGTTCAGAGGGGAAGAGGGAGGGGGTTGTGATCAAGATGTGACTTGAATTAATGAACAAATATTTTTAAAAACAAGTAACATTATATGGACTGAGAGGCTGTATGTGTTTATGAACACACACAATTAAAGGAAAATAGCCCATGGATTTGGAAGAGAGCAAGGAGGTGAGTATCATGGGAGGAGGAAGGAAAAGAGGGGATGGTATAATTATATTACAACCTCAAAAACAAGTATTTAAAAAATTTAATGCTGGAATGGTGTCACATGCTTAAAAATGGACTCAGACAGACCATTGGGGAATCTATGATTAGGCCTAGCTACTTTATTGGATTCCAGGCCAATGAGGGACTTTGTCTCAAAAGACAAGGTGGATGGTTCTTGAGGAATAATACTCAAGATTGACCTCTGGCCTCTACACACATGTATACTTTCATGAATATGCATCCCACCCCCAAACATACATAAACATACACAAGAAATGAACAAATAAAAATAAGAAAGAAGGAAAGCAGAAAATAAATTCAGACATAAAACCATGTGCTTTCAAGTAAGTCATTATTTTAAATTATTTACTTTAACTTTTGTTTTGTTTTGTTTTTTGATACAGGCCCTATCCATATAGACATGGCTGTCCTAAAACTTGCTATATAGACCAGACTAGCCTCAAACACACAGAGATTTACCTCCCTCTGTCTCCCAAGTGCTAGGATTAAAGGTGTGTGGGCCACCACACCTGGCTACTTTACTTGCTGAGACATTATTATAATTACATCATTTCTCCTTCCCTTTCCTCCCTCCAAACCATCCCATGTAGCCTTCCTTGCTTTTTTTCAAATTCATGGTTTCTTTTTTCATTAATTGTTGTTGCATGTATACATACATATGTGCACATATATATGTGTGTGTATATATACATATACATCATTTATAGACATATACAACACACACACGTGTATATATATATATATATTCCTAAATATAACCTGCTCATTCTGTGTAATGTTGCTTACATGTGTGCTTTCCAGGATCATTATGGAAGAGGAGGCAGAAATATTTTAAGAAGCAAGAGGAATATGGAGTTTTCTGTGAGATTGTGTCCCTTAGGAATGTCAGAAGCTACACCACTAAAGTCTTACCAACATGACTGTGTAAACATTAGCTAAACAAGGACAACAATAGACATGCTAACATGGATAGAAATTGGAACAGGAGGCTACACAACGAACTCCAGGCAACTAAGGAATGCTGAGAATGGGAAAAATAGTCTTTCCCAAGGAAGAACACATCAATTTGTTATCCAATACCAAATGGTAAATTGCTTTTAATAAGATGTTATTTCCTTAGTACATGGGATTCACTGCCCCAGAACAGCAATTCATTTGGCATTATTAAGAAAAAAATTGTTTAATGAATGAATGAGTAAATGAAAAATGTCCATTATAGTTTTACTCCATTATGCTACTTCAAAAGGATAACAGGTATTTAAACTAAAATAGCTAAAAGAAGCTAATGTAACTAAAAAGTATTAGTGTAGAAAGGCTCCTAGGCTACCTACTTAAAAACATGAGCTAAGCTAAGCATTTGTCTGTGAACACATCTCTGGAGAGTGCCTTTTATTAAACAGGGAAAGGAATCCATCAAGCCATAATATTTAAAAATAATTCTGTCCCCCACACAAAGCAGTATCACTGACTAAAAAAACCTCCAAAACATCTTTAACTTAATGGATATCAAATTGGTTCTTTATCTAGGAAAACTTCAAACCACATGGACTCAGAAAAGAAAACTGACACACCAGCCTCTCCATTTTGGATGTAGAAAGAGCTTAGGTGGGCTAAATGCCTCTCCACAAGCATTGAGTTACTGGTGTGTGGAGTTCTAAAAGGAGTAAGTCCCTCTGTTCTTCCAAACAACATCAGAACTTAAAGACATCTGCTACGTCCCTCCCTACAGCCTTTCCCAGTATGGCACTTTCAGCTTTTTGGATTTTTTTTTCTCTTAGAATGTGCATGTGTGCATTGTTCCTGTGTGTAGGTACACACACAAGAGGAAATCAGAGGACAACTTCATCTTCCAGTATCATTCATCATACATGGTTTTCTCTCTATCTCTCTCTCTGTCTATCTATCTCTCTATCTCTATCTCTATCTCTATATCTCTCTCTTTCTAGATAGGCTTAGAACTCACCAAGTAAGCTAAGATGATATGGTGTTCAGCCAGCCAGTCCACCTGTCTTCTCATCATCACTTGAATTATAAGAGAGCACTGCCATACAGCATTTTGAGTTCTGAGGACTGAACCCAGGTCCTCATGCTTGTAAGGCAAGAGCAACCCCTTACTTGAACTTACTAAACTATCTGCCCAGTGCTCTTTTGAGAGTGTTTCATTGCACAACTTTGTACACATCTGCTACCATTGTGATTTCCTTCTGGACTTTCTTCTACTTCATCTTTTTTGCCTTCTGTTGAGATTACTCAAAATGAGCATGTTACTTGGAGCATGATCAGAGTAATTCTTAAGATATCACTATGGTAATCAGCTTTCTGTCCCTGTGACAAATTACCTGAGGTAACTTAAAAAGAGAAATGGTCTATCTTGTCCCTTTGTTTTGGTTTTTAGTCCACATTCACTTGGGGGCAGTGTGGGGCCTGTGATGAGGCAGAACATTATAGTGGGGAACATATGGTAGAACAAAGACAGTCATATCATGATAGACAGAAGACAGATATGGAGTGAGGGAGGAAACATCCAGGGATGAGACATATCCTTCAAAGGCATGTTCCGAGTGACCTACTTCCTCTAAGAGGACCCCACCTACTAAAATCCCATTCATCTATGAATGTACCCATGAACTAATGGACTCATGATCCAGTTTTCTGTTAATGGTGCCACCAACTGGGAAAGAATTCTTCAATCAGTCTCCTGGGAGCATTTCCTATTGTTTGTTTGGGATGCAAGATTGTTCTTAATATTTCAGTACTCTTATGACTTATACCAACTTTAGGAAAGAACCTCCCACTATTTCTTCTTATTTTTGAAAAGCAGTGGAAACATATTTGTAGGGGTTAGATAAATTAGATTTAGAAAATATATAGGGGTTTCTGATACTGCCTCTTAATTCAGGGCATGAAGAGCATTATCAGCATGTGGACTAAAAACAGGAAACAAACAGGAGACTTAATAGACTGAAAAACAAGGTTGAAGTCAGGAAAAACAGGAACGACTCAATAGACTGAAAAGCAAGGTTGAAGTCAGGAAAAAACAGGAAAGACTTAATGGACTTGAAGAAACAAAGTATCTGGCCTGACATTGTTTTCAGCTGCTAAGTGGGCGGAGCCCAAATTAAGCTGAAACAGAGTTCCTCCTATTTAAGGACAGCGCATGGAGCCCAGAAAAAGAAGAGGCCCCTGATGCTAGAGAGCTCCAAGAGTACTGCTGAAAAAAGGGCTGGCCATTGATGGCCAGCTCTCTCCCTGAAGCAGAAAGAAGCTGGTGAGCAAAGAAAGCCTGAGCAAGACACCAAAAGGCCAAGGACTGGACCCTGTGGCTCAGCTTTTGCCTGGACGGGTTTGATCTGTCCGATCAGTGGCCTAGGGTAAACTGTGCCTGGCTTTAAGGACTGAGGCAGAGCAGCTGAGATCCTGATTCAAAAGAAGTAAGTTGGCCTACAGACGGCTGGGGTCTCCCACAGAGAAGAAAGCATGAAGCCTTATTTAAGGTGACACTGCAATAACCAACTTACCCTGACGAACCTACATCTGAGAGATCCAGAAAAAGGACTGATAAGTGCGTTAAAGAATCTACAACAAAGACTGTGTTCCTGATGACTGAGGACCTGCCCCAGAGACTGTATCATTCTAAAAGGTTAGAAAAATAGTTATCAATAGGTTTAGTGGATAGGTTAAAGGGGTTGTAGGAATTTATAGGATTAATAGTTAAGAAATTGTTGGTGTTTGTTATAAGTGAATTTAGTAATAAATAAATAAGTGTTAAATAATAATTTAAAAGATCGGTTACACATATTTTTCAGGATCTGCAGAGACACCGAAGCAATAGGTTGTATGTGTATCAGTGTATGTGTTCGTGTGTGTGTGTGTGTGTGTGTGTGTGTGTGTGTGTGTGTGCGTGTGCGTGCATGTGTGTGCATGTGTGTGCATGCGTACATCTGTGACTGTGTGCCTGGAGAGAAAATGACATACAATGGCTGAAAGAATAGGATGACATGTGATGGTGTAGGGTTAAGCATTCTAAATATTAATTAATTGGTCCTGCTTGCTGTCTGTTACTTACATTGACTCTGATTGGTTAAATAAAATACCGAGGCCCTGAGACTGGGCAAAGACAGGGAAAGGTGGGACTTCCTGAGATTAGAAGAGGAAGCCTGTGCTTTAGACAGAGGATTCAACATTCCAGCCAGGAGCAGCAGGAAGGAGGATACATGCCATGAGTTAGAAAAAAGAACCTCATTCCACATGGCCAGGAACATCGGCATATAGTGGAGAATGGCAGTCCAAAGGGACTTATGTACATATGGGGTCATATGTGGGTAGTAGAATTATGAGCTAGCTTAGATGGGCTAGGATTGCACAGTTCAGGCCAAAGATTGTTAAAATCCATTCGGTCTATGTATACTCATTTATAATAGTGGCTTAAGGATTGACTGCTGCCAAACCAATTAAATATGATATAAATACTGGGTAAATAATTTAAGTAGCCATTTTTTTCTACAGACATGACTATGGAGGCTGGAAACCTCAGCCCAAAAAAGTCAAATGCATGGACACTATCACAGCACAAATTCATGGAACAAGATTCGTCAATGTAAGTCAAAAATCAGAATACCAGGGGAACCATCAATGTACATTCATGTGCATCTTAAGAGTGAGAGAAGAATGACCTCCCACCTCAAAGACTAGAAGAGAGAAAACCCCCTTTCTTACTTAGTCTTTTATTCTGTTGAATGTGGAGAGCCACAACCCTAAGATGGCGCCTGGCTTAATGCCAGAAAGCTCAAGCTTAGCTGTAAACAAGCCTTATTTGGTAGCGACTGGCTAGCCCGGTGTACTTCCTCCTTTTGTGAGCCTATCTTGGATTGCTAGGTGGCATGATCTGATTGGGTTTGAGTAGGCATATAAGAGCTTGGAGGAAGAGAGGAAAAAAAGAAGCGGATGTACAAGGTTCCTGAATAAACTGCTTGAAGAAGAATCGTGGTTGTGTCTTTCCTGCTGGTCAGGGGGACGCGACAGCTGAAGCCATCAGTGGATTAGATGAGGCTCAGTCACATAGTGGAGGGAACTGTGCTATATTCAGTCTACTGAATCAGATGTTAATCTCACCCAGAAACCTTCAGAAGTGATGTTTAATCTGTCACCTATGCACCCATGGCCCAGTCACCTTGACATATGAATTAATCATTGGGACCTGCTTTGTGCTGGTACAGTCACATGAGCCCCATCTTCCACCTTGGATATCCCCTGTTCATTGTGATTTCATTTGCATGCGCTTTAAGTATTTCTTTGCATTTCTTTCTAATTTTCTTTATAGTTTCAGATTCGGAAGACCTCATGTACTGATTCTCCTAGCTCTAAATTAAGCATCTCTCCCAAAGTACCATGTACAGCATTGTTCTAATATGTTTTCTGATCCAAAATACTAAACCACCATGAGGAGCACCATCGGCAATGCTTGGCTCCATCCAGCCATTAATCCATTCTAAGTGTGGCTCTTCATCAGCTATTATCTATTTAACAGTGTCATCAGTAACCACTGTCTCCACAGCCTGCAGAGCTCCAGAGGGAAAAGTCCTTCCAGTCATTCCTGCAAGACTCCTTCATCTCGCACACCCTCTTCAGAAGCAGTGGCATTTCCCTTATTGGCTAGTCTA
The DNA here is from genome assembly GCA_907164525.1 of Lophiomys imhausi. Lineage (NCBI taxonomy): Eukaryota > Metazoa > Chordata > Mammalia > Rodentia > Muridae > Lophiomys > Lophiomys imhausi. The sequence continues at coordinate 6,223,428 of CAJQZJ010032188.1, read as the reverse complement.
TCAACCTTGTTGAAAAGAAGTTAATCTAGCTTCAAGATCAGTTTGTTCTTTGGACCCATCGTTCCTCCCAAGCTTTACCACCCATCTCTTTGATGATCTTCACGAGATTGTTGCCCAGGTATAAAGTTTGAAGCCATTGATGAATAAAATCTTTCTTTATTATAAATATGTGTGTTGCCAAATCAAGACAAAAGTGGATTAATTGATTATTATTTCTCCTTCCAGAGTAAAAACAGTGTATTTAGAACACTGATTATCTTGTTCAAGAGGTAATACAGCTCCATGGGTTTGGGAAAGCTGATTTTTCTGATAATCATCTCAAATTTGATCATCTATATATTTCCTGTTACCCCCTCATGGAGACACAAATGCTCTCCTTTAGTCAATCTGCCTCACTCACCTAACCGCAGGGGTGCACTAAGTAACCTTGGTGTCCTTCTTTGCAAGGCCTGTCGCTCAGGAGTATTTCTTTGGAATAGAACTCAAAACACTTGCCTGAGAACTCTGTTAAGGTTGGTCTTCCTACTCTGCAATCCAGGAAAAGTGTAACAGTCACTAACATTCCTGAGTATAAATCTAATTTGTCCAGACAGTAAGATTTGGAAGACAGACTGAACCAATAAAGTAAAAAAATAGAAATTTTGCAAATACAAAATTTCTTCCATCAAGAGATTACTGAGACAGTTTAAAGTGAAAAATGCAGATCAAGAAGGAACTTCAAAATATGGTGTGACTCAATGCAATGTGCTCTTTGGTGTCCTTTGGCTAGAGTCCTTGATTGCAATTCTCTTCCTGCTTTAGAACTGGTCTTAATACATCCCCTACATTCCTTCCCTTTGGTTGGTTAAAAGTTCTTGGCATCCTGGCCCAGCTCTTTTATTGCCTAGTTGATTTTTCAGCTCATAATGTGTGCTCCCTTAAGTTGGATCCTGGTTGCCTTGATTGTTCTCCTCAAAGGTTTGACAGATACCTTCTACTAGAACAGAAAAGTATTCCTCCCCACCATTCACCCACCAACCCCCACCCCTCACCCCCCACACACACACACACTCAGTACCTTCCCCTTCCCATCCAGTAGCCAATGTCAATGTCTGCCCTCCTGGCCCATGCTGCTGGCTTCCATATTTAGAAATCCATCTCTTGTTCTACACCTTTACAAATGAATTGACAAAAGCTAGGTCCGTTTAAAAAAACAACAAACAAAAATGAGAATTACAGTAAATTCAACTACAATCCAATCTCAGCACATTTGATCCATCTAGATGCCCTACAGGAGGATGGACTGGGTGATGATTCAGTATGACCATATTGAGTAAATGCCAGGTACCTAGAATGAATTCCTAGTCTACTCCCTGTATCCTTGACAAATCATTTCTTCTCTCAGAATCTCTGGGCTTTTTGTTTGATTTTGGTTTTTGGGTTTTTTGGTTTTTGGTTTTTGGTTTTTCAAGACAGGAAACAGAGCTCTGCATAACAGAGCCCTGACTGTCCTGGACTTGCTTTGTAGACCAGGCTAGCCTCCAACTCACAGAGATTCACCTGTCTCTGCCTCATGAGTGCTGAGATTAAAGGTGTGCACCACCACAATAGTTAGAGACTGTTTTATCATTTACATAAAAAGATACGTTGACCAGAAAGTTACCAAGGTTCCCACCACCTCTCAAATTCTCTGGATCTGTGAAACTATTGTAAAGTTATCCATAATTATTTCATAACATTGTTTGTCATAGCCCACCCAGCTATTACCAGTAGGAAGATGCAATCTCAAGTTGGGAAGCCACCAGACAATGGTATCTGAGGTAGTTGATAAAGAAATCGAACCAATTTTCTTTTGTTCTCTCTATTTTTCTTGAACAGTCTTCTAGTTCCACAAACATTAATGTGCTCTGATACACTATTCTGGCCTGAATGGAATGAAGAGTACTGGAAATATCATGACAATGCCAGTCCTCAGTTGATCAAACTCAAATTTGCTAATGCAAGAGCTTCAGCTGGTCATCCTAACTTCTGGGTGCTTGTCCAAAACAAACCTCACAGTTATTTTCTTTGAATGGTTCTTTTAAATAGAAAGGAGACTTCCTTTTCCTTCCTACCTCAAAAAATAATGGAACTTTGGGGTAAAAGCAACTGAAGAATTCAAATTCTATCTCACATCTGATACACCCATGTACATAATACATGTGCAAGTAACCATTAGAACATAAACATGGCAGCATGCTCCTTCTAAAGCACTAGGAGGAGGTCAATGTCTAAAGTATAAGAACATCTATTTGAAAGAATCTATAATGATGAGGTTGCAAGGAGCATGTTGCTTTGGCTACTGTGGCCCATTACATGGTTCTGCCCTGATTTGATCAAAATTGTCTTTATTTATGTACTGTGTTTGAGTAGTGAAGACAGTTTGGCAGAGTAAGGAATAAGGTATTTAATAGCCATATATATTTAAATACTAACAGCTCTGACTATTTTTTTCTGAAATACATGATATATTTATGAGACCATAAAGGAGCAGAGGTCTGTGGGCATGAAAACCAGAAGATGATGCAAGAAAACTAGAGCCTTTGGGGAGGCAAAAAAAAATTTTAGAATTCTCAATTGCATAATGCTCTGAAAACACCAGTTAGCTAGTGTTCCAGAATATGATGTAACTGAAATGTTTAAACAACTTGCTGATTCTATCCCTATCTATACTCTCTTTCTGAAGTATATTATATGCAAGGCTAATGTATAATAGGAAGGGTAAAGATATATAGAGCATAACTTTATCTTCCACAATCTAATTGACTAGTGAGGAGATTTAATAACTATGTATAGGCTACAATACATCACTTCATATTGATTATTAAAATGATTTATTAAGAGAGCAGCATTTAAAAGTATATATTAGGATGTGAGGGAATAAGACCTTAGGAAGACAGAAAAGCAAAAATGTGCATACAGAAAATATGGGGGAACTTGATGGGAAAAGAGAGGGGTTCAGTGAGAGAAGGATAAGGTGGGTGATAGGGTCAAAATTTACAAAATATAGTGTGTGTGTGTGTGTGTGTGTGTGTGTGTGTGTGTGTGTAATTGTTAAAGAACAACTTTTAGAATATGTATGTAAGAACATACAAAACTATTTTAGGGAATGGTTGAATCATTGTGGTTGGGTGACAGAGGAGTAGAGAGGGAAGGTTTTAGGAAAATGTGAGTAGGCTGAGCCAAGCTGTGAATGGTTTTAAATCTCATAATGACAAGTCTAGACTTTATGTACTAGAAACAGGAAGTCCATAGTGATTTTGAGTAGAAAATGGCAAGAACACAATGTTGGTTTTTGAACCAACAAGAGCAAGAGAAGCAGGCATGATGATGACCAGGAATAGGACCTCTCTCTGATGAGATCACAGCCTCAACTTGGTGGATGGAGACTGAAAAGCAACAAAAACTAATAAGTGGTATGGAGGAATGGGACATTGTGCATGTGAGATGAGAAAATAGAATTTGTAAGGGATTCTAGAATTTTTAAACCAAAATGCCAGAAACGATGTGGTATCTACTAAAGGACAGCAAGCATGCGAGGGATGATAACAAATTTACCTGTAAACATTCAGCAAGTTAGAAAAAAAAAAATCCCTCTACCTATGTAGATGTGATCTCTATTTTCAAACTTAAGCTTTAATCATGAAGTAATGAAATCCAGTGCTACATTCTAGAGCTTTGTTGTTGGTGTTTGTTTTGTTCTTGTTTTTGTTTTTTGTGACAGGGTTTCTCTGTGTAGCCCTGGCTGTCTTGGAACTCACTCTGTTGACCAGGCTGGCCTCAAACTCACAGAGATCTACCTGCCTCTGCCTCAAGTGCTGGAATTTAAAGGTGTGTTCCACCACCACCTTTCCCAAAAAGAATGAAGTACACACACTTCAAGTATTCCTTGTCTAATCACCAGTAAGAATGATTAGCTAGAACCCACATATTTACTTTTATTACCTTATGCACATTGCTGGCATACATAAAAAACAAACCACAAAATGAGTCCAGGAAGTCAATACCACCCCAGATTCTACACAGCTACAAGTGACAGCTCATGAATAACGAACAATTGGAGAAAATGTAGCCAGTCTTTACTGAGAAGCCATGAGCATCAAGCCTAGGAAGGGACTTCCTATTATCAGCAGTGATTAGAATAAATGGCTCCCCAAGGAAATAGTGTGTTCCCTTAAAAGCTCACGAATTATCCAGGATAGTTTGATCAGGTGGAGTAGAGTAGAGATACAAATTACCAAAATGGTGACAATGGCAAAGTTATTGTGGAAAAGTTCAGGGGAAGGGAAATTAGCTTTTCTAATAGCAAGGAGGGGACTTAGAGATTGAAGTGTATTTATTTATGCTTTTTATCTTTTTGCAATATGGAATTTCTTGAAGAGTAGACATTGGAGGAGATTTTTTAAATTTATTTATTTATTACTTCAGGTTACATCTCCATCACAGTGTCCTCTTTCCACCCCTCCCAGTCCCGCCTTCCCAACCTCTACCCCCTATCCCTTCCATCCCACTCCTCTGGAGTGGAGTGTCCCTACATAACAGTCGCCCTCCTCAGTTCAGCAGTCATATGAGGGCCAAGAGCCTCCTCATACACTGGGGGCCTACAAGGTAGCACCACTAGGGAAAAGTGTCTCATTGACACGAAAAAAAAAAAAAAACTCTATGTTCATTTTCCCTTTGGTGCATTGGTTATAGTATAGTTATCCTGTACTGTATGGATAAAATCTGATTATAAGTGAATAGATGCCATGTGCATAATTCCGAGTCTGGGTTAGCTCACTCAGGATGAGCTTCTCTAGTTCCATCCATTTGGCTGCAAATTGCATGATTTCCTTCTTTCTGATAGCTGAGTAGTATTCCATTGTGTAGATGTACCACAGTTTTTTAATCCATTCTTTGGTTAAAGGGCATCTGGGTTGTTTCCAGTTTCTAGCTATTACAAATAAGGCTGCTATGAACATAGATGAGGAAACTTCCTTGTGACTTGGTGAGGAATCATTTGGATGTATACCCAGAAGTGGTATGGCTGGGTGCCGAGGCAGAGCTATTCCAAGTTTTCTAAGATATCGCCAGACTGACCTCCATAGTGGTTGCACAAGCCTGCACTCCCACCAGCAATGGAGGAGAGCTCCCCTTTCTCCACAACCTCGCCAGCATGTGCTGTCATTTGAGCTTTTGATCTTAGTCATTCTGACAGTGTGGGGTGGAATCTCAGAGTCATCTTGAATTGCATTTCTCTCATGATTAATGATGCTGAGCATTTCTTCAAGTGTCTCTCAGCCATTAGGAATTCTACCTTTGTGAATTCTCTGTTTAGCTCTGTTCCCCATTTTTTGATTGGATTATTTGGTTCCTTGGCATTTAATTTCTTGAGTTTTTTGTAAATTTTGGGTATTAGCCCTCTGTCAGATGTGGGGTTGGTGAAGATTTTTTCCCAGTCTGTAGGCTGACGCTTTGCTTGAATGACAGAGACTTTTGCCTTAGAGAAGCTTTTCAGTTTCATGAGGTCCCATTTATTGATTGTTGGTCTTAGGACCTGAGCTGTTCGTGTTCTGTTCAGGAAGTTGTCACCTGTGCCAATGAGTTCGAGGGTTTTTCCCACTTTCTCTTCTCCTAGATTTAGTGTGTCTGGCCTTATGTTAAGGTTTTTGATCCACTTGGACTTAAGTTTTGTACAAGATGATAAGTATGGGTCTAATTTCATTCTTTTATATGTCGACATCCAGTTGGACCAGCACCATTTGTTGAAGATGCTGTCTTTTTTCCATTGTACGGTTTTGGCTTCTTTGTCAAAAATTAAGTGACCATAGGTGTGGGTCTTCAATTTGATTCCATTGATAAACTGTTCTGTTTCTATACCAGTACCATGCTGTTTTTACTACTATTTCTCTGTAGTACAGCTTGAAATCTGGGATGGTGATACCTCCAGATGTTTTATTTTGTTTTGTTTTTTATTGTACAGGATTGATTTAGCTATTCTGGGTTTTTTGTTTTTCCATATGAAATTGAGAATTGCTTTTTCCAGGTCTATAAAGAATTGTGTTGGTATTTTGATAGGAATTGCATTGAATCTATATATTGCTTTTGGTAGGATGGCCATTTTTATTATGTTGATCCTACCTATCCATGTGCATGAGAGATCTTTCCATCATCTGATGGCCTCTTCAATTTCTTTCTTCAAGGACTTGAAGTTCTTGTTGTACAGGTCTTTCACTTAACTTTGGTTAGAGTTACCCCCAGGTATTTTATATTGTTTGTGGCCATTGTGAAGGGTGTTGTTTCCCTGATTTCTTTCTCAGCTCAATTATTTGTTGTATAAAGAAGGGCTTCTGATATTTTTTTGAATCAATTTTGTATCCAGCCACCTTGCTGAAGGTTTTTATCAGCTGTGAGAGTTGTCTGGTGGAATTTTTGGGGTTGCTTATGTATACTATCATATCCTCTGCAAATAGGGATAATTTGACTTCTTCATTTCCAATTTGTATCCCCTTGATCTCCTTTAGCTGTCTTATTGCTCTAGCAAGAACTTCAAGTACTATATTGAAGAGATATGGTGAAAGTGGACATCCTTGTCTTGTCCCTGAGTTTAGAGGAAATGCTTCCAAGTTTATCTCCATTTAATTTGATGCTGGCTACTGGCTTGCTGTATATTGCCTTTATTATTTCTAGGTATGGTCCTTGTATGCCTGTTTGCTCCAGAACTTTTAGCATGAAGGGGTGTTGGATTTTGTCAAATGCTTTTTCTGCATCTAGCGAGATTATCATGTGTTTTTTTTTTCCTTTCAACTTGTTTATATGGTGAATTGCGTTGATAGATTTTCTTATATTGAACCATCCCTGAATTCCTGGGATGAAGCCTACTTGATCATGGTGTATGATACTTTTGATGTGTTCTTGGATTCAGTTTGCCAGTATTTTTTAAGTATTTTTGCATCTATGTTCATGAGGGAGATTGGTCTGAAGTTCTCTTTCTTTGTGTGGTTTAGGAATCAGGGTAACTGTGGCCTCCTAGAATGAGTTTGGCAGTGTTCTTTCTGATTCTATTTTGTGAAAGAGTTTGAAAAGTATTGGTATTAGCTCTTCTTTGAAGGTCTGGTAGAATTCTGTGCTGAAACCATCTGGCCCTGGGCTTCTTTTGGTTGGGAGATATTTAATGACTGTTTCTATTTCCTTAGGGGTTTTAGGGCTGTTTAATCTGCTAACCTGACCTTGATTTAGCTTCAGTAGGTGGAATCTATCAAGAAAATTGTCCATTTCATTTAAGTTTTCAAATTTGGTGGAGTATAAATTTTTAAAGTAGGACCTAAAGATTCTCTGGATTTCCTCAATGTCTGTTGTTATTTCTCCCTTTTCATTTCTGATTTTGTTGATTTGGGTTTTTTCCCTCTGCCTTTTAGTTAATTTGGCTAAGGGTTTGTCTATTTTGTTGATTTTTCTCAAAGAACCAACTAACTATTGGTTTCATTGATTCTTTGTATTGTTCTTTTTGTTTCTAAGTTGTTGATTTCAGCCCTAAGTTTGATGATTTCCTGCCTTCTGCTACTTTTGGGAGTGTTTGCTTCTTTTTTTTTCCAATTCATCCAGTTTAGCTGTTAATTCGCTAATATGAGCTGTCAGTTTTCTTTTTGAAGGCACTTAGTGCCATTATATGTGACTTGACCTTTTTCTCTTACAGCTTTTAATATTCTTTCTTTGTTCTGTACATTTGGAGTTTCAATTATTATGTGGCAAGAGGAGTTTCTTTTCTGATCTAATCTGTTTGGTGTTCCCTAAGCCTCTTGGAATTTTATTGGCATCTCTTTCTTTAGGTTTGGGAAGTTTTCTTCTATGATTTTGTTGAAGATGTTTCCTGGACCTTGGAGTTGGGAGTCTTCTCTTTCCTCTATGCCTATAATCCTTAGGTTCTGTGTTTTCATTGAGTCCTTCATTTCTTAGATTTTATGGGTGAGAACTTTTTTAGCTTTCTCTTTTTCTATGGTTGTTGTACTGATTTCTTCCATCCAATCTTCCATGCCTGAGATCCTGTTTTCTATCTCTTGTATCCTATTTTTGATATTCATGTCTGTAGTTCCTGTTCTCTTCCCTTGATTCTCCACTTCCACTCTTATCTCTGACTGTGTTTTCTTTATTGCTTCCATTTCCAGTTTCATGCCTTGAAACATTTTATTTGTTTTATATGTTTCCTGCTCCAATTTGCTTGTTGTCTTATCTCCTTCCTGTTCAAGTTGAGGCACTTTGGCTTGGAGATCTCTAATGGTATTCTCCATTGCTTTTGCTTGTAAAATTGTGGAATCTTTGAATTCCTTCAGAGATTTAAATTCTTCTTGAAAGTACTCTATCACTTTCCAGAATATAGATTTGTCATCACTCTCATGTGTTTCAGCTGTGGTGGAGTGGTCAGCGCTTGCTGTACGAGCATAGCTGCATTTTGTTGGAGTCATATTTCTCTGACTTTTGTTGGATCTGTTCTTTCTCTCACCTTTAGCCATTTGGTTGTTCTTGGCTGTTTGTTCTATGGTGTCTTTTGGGCTTGGTGCCAAGGAGGGCACTTTGGTGTAGTAGTTGTATTGCTTGGTGATCTGTAGCATTCCACAGGCTGGATGGGGACTTGTGTGGAGGTTTGTTCTCAGTGTGCCTCCCAGAGCTCACCCCTTCCTATTTTGTCCCAATTGGGGACTCAGGTGAGGGGTTGTGGTGGGATGTGTTCCTGTAGGTTCCTGGGATCCAACTGGTCTTTGTATAGATAACAGTGCAGATTGGCAGGCCACAGACTATTGAGTGGGCCTGTAGCTCCCCTGCTGCTTAGGTATGGGGACCATGTTTGTAGTACTCCCCAGCTGCTCTCAGGGGGTTCTAGGTGTTAATGTGCATCTAATAGCCAAAAACACTGTGAGCTGGTGCAGCCCACTCCCAGGCAATGAGGAATGGCCCAGAATTGTATCTTTTGCAATATGGAATTTCTTAAAGAATAAAAATTGGAGGAGAATTTTTTAAAGCAAACCTTGAGACTGGGAAGATGGCTCAGTAAGTAAAGGACTGTTATGCAAGCAGCATGGGGACCTGAGTTCAGACCCCTACCAGCCATGTAAAAAGCTGGGTGTGGTGGCACACACAGGTAATCCTTGGGAAGGCAGAGCCATGAGTTCACTGGCCAATTAGTCTTGCCCAGTCAATGACCTGCAGGTTTGGTGAAAGATCCTACCTCAAAAAGCAGATATAAAGTATTGCAAAAAAGCACCTGGAACAACATCTAGCCTTTACTCACATACTTACAGTACCACCGAGTCACACTGAAGTCCCTCTACATCCCAATGTCCATCTTTGTGGCAGAGTTGTTAATGTTACATCTGCACAACAAGAATCTTAGCAGAAACCCTGTCAGTGACCTTTGGGTTTGGTGAAAGATCCTATCTCAAAAAGCAGGTGTAAAGTAATGGAGAAAAAAACAGGGACCATGAAGTTTCCTCCTTCATTTCTGACTGGCTTTCTTTTGTAAACATGATCCTGGGAGGGTCTTAAACATGCAGTCCCTCTGTTATTTGGAGTTGATGGCAGAAAAGAATCTGAATAGATAATCAGGCAGCAACTCAAACACATACTTTTTGTTTGGTCCCCACTAATGCACCTCTCTTGCCTTCTCTGAACAAAGCACATGGCAGGGGTGGGGGGGTGAGGCAGGGAGGAGCATACCCTTCTCTCACAGGCTGTTGCCCAGAAGTGATTCCAGAATAATCACAAATGGTCTTAAAAGATGACTAATGTTGTAGTTTGACTAGGAACAGCCTCCATACACTCATGTGTTTGAATGCTTGGTCCATAGGGAATGGCATTATTAGTGGACTTTTTGGAGGAAGTGTGTCACTGTGGGAGCACACTGGAGGTCTTATATGCTCAAGCTGTGCCCAATGTGGCTCATAGTCTCCTTCTACTGCCTGTGGATCAAGAGGTAAAACTCTCACCTACTTCTCCTGCCTGGATACCACCATGCTTCTCCCTATGACAACACTGGTCTACTCTTCTAAAACTGTAAGCCAGCTCTAATTAAATGTTTTCCTTTGTAAGAGTTGTTGTGGTCATGGTGTCTCTTCACAGCATTAAAACTCTTATACAACTGGAATCCATGCCTTCCCTGGCCTTCTGATGCCATCTGAGGAAGGTTTTCCTCCAACTTCAGTAAGAGACATAGCTGAACAATAGAGACACTTCAAATCAATGTGAGTTATGATCATGAACATCATAATTGAAAACCTGGCCATTCATTCCATACATACATGAATAAGGACTCCAGTAACTGTTCCTATAAGCTGTAACTCACATTTTTATCCCAAGTTAGGATGGACAGTGCATTCCCACAGACATTGTCAGCTGTACTTTCCAATACCTGAATTCTCTATTGATGGTGTTTTCATTTACACAGGTAGAAACTGAGAGGCCCTGGGAAATTTAATGTTTGACCTGAAGCTTCACAGCTCCTATGAGGCAGAGTTGGAACTTTAATCCAAATTTTCTGAGTTTGAATCTCTTGGATTTTTTTCCCTCACTGCCTTGATGAGTAAGTAGTACATCAAGGGTCACCTATACCAATTGGTACATGCATCAAGCTTAAAATCCCATCTATCTCTCAAATGCCCCTAACACACCCTCACCTCCAGGCCAGTTCCATGAGAAGGACAAACACAGACGCACACCCTTCAAACACCGAGGAATGTATTTCCATCTACAGAGTGGTCCCCTCATTTTTCAGTTGAATGCATCTTGATGACCCACTTATTAGGGATTATTTTTAGAATAAGGGAACTCATTTTTCATAGGTTAACCTAATTTAATTTTACTCAAAAGAGGCTTGTTTTATGGACAGCAAGCCCAGTGAAGATGTTTGAGAACAGTGGCCCACCATGGGACATGGAACCTTGCTAATCAAAAAGTGCACTCTGGTGTTGTGTCCAGGCTGCCTTTGAAGGTGTGCAGGAACCTCCTTCCAACATGTATAAGGAGCAGCCCAACTACAAGCAGGGAGTCTGGAAGAAAGGGTAGATGTTGTCTCTAGATATGGCATTGGGACCAACAACACAGCTAAGACACTTGGGGGTCACTGGAAGGGTCCCTTTCGATGAGCACAGGTGTGAATTTAGAATGTTCTTCTGACTGTGGGAAATCATTCAGCTTAAAATGGGGAGTTCTGGGTTCAGACATAGCTTTGTCATTGAAATAAAAATAACCTTAGACAAGTCACTGAAGTCATCAAAGAAAGCCTTGGTTTTATCTCGTGTAAATGGGAATGCTGACAGTACTCCTACCCTGCAGAGATGATGTGCAATAGTCAGAGCTGTTCTAGGATGACACCTTTCACAAAGACCTCCAAGATATATCAGAACTGGCTCCCTTATCTCCTTCTCATGTGGTCTGTGAGCATGATGAGAGCACCGAGATGCACCATAGAATACCATCTCTGTCCCATTACAGCAACTGGGAGTCCTCAGCTGACAGAACAATGCTTGTGCAGAAGTCCTCCACAGCATCTCTGTCCACAGCATCCATTGTCCACAACATCCCTTGTCCACAGCATCCCTTGTCCATAGCATCTCTGTCCACAGCATCCCTTGTCCACAGCATCCCTTGTCCACAGCATCCCTTATCCACAGCATCCTTTGTCTATAGCATCCCTTGTCTTTTGCTTGCTTTTCCTTTCACACCTTTCTAAGCATGCCTGGAACCCACTGTTGATTTACTGGGGAACATCAAGGAGGGTGTCTTTGGAAGGAACCATTGTGTACCCCAGTTTAAAACTTGGCTAGTCAAGAGATCTGCAGAATAGGGCATTCAAAGATGTTATCTTAAATTAAGATTTTCTTTTTTTTGATATCGAGACATATCAGTGCCTGACAGCACCCCCTATTCTACTCCAAGTAGAAGATAAGCATCGAAGAACCTCCACTGTAAGATGGTTGAATTAGTGGCAAGCCTATCTCTTGGCATGAAAAAACCCCTTGCACCAACTGCAGACAGACTGCTGTCCAAAAAGGACAAAACTTGGTAGCAGGGAAGTCGACAGCCTAACTCTGCCAAGACAGGGTAGGTAAGTCCTTCATAATCCCTGCTCTACAACAAATGTCTGTCAGAAAAACAGGACCCAAAGGCTGAAGACTGATGCAGGAATGTATGGAGAGAAAATGGGAACTGTCCAGGCAGTCATTGGTATGCCCTTTCTTAGTTTTGGAAGCTGCAGGCCCTGCACTTCCTATATAAGCAAATATATTTATCCCTCTCAGGTCTCTGAGGTGGTTGAAGAATAGACAGCTAGAGTCTCATAGTTAAATTTTGAGTTGTTTAGGAATCAATAGGGTGTTCTAGATCTAAGAAGATACTCTTAAAAGTGTGTTGCAAGTTAGTATGAATGTTGAGTCAGATATAGACCTTTAAACTCATGGAGAATGTTAAAGTCAGGGGCCAAATATGTATAAACTGGACATTGGGAAGGTATACTGGGCCATTTAACTCTCATAAATGTGGCATATTTATATTTGTTGTTTTGTATAATACTTACTGTTATAAGAGAAGGAACCATCTGTTGGACTGAAAGGGGAAACTTCTGGGGGGAAGAGGGTGGAAGGGCGGGACAGGAAGGGGGAATAGGGAGGGGTTTGTGACTGAGATGTAACTTGAAGAAAAAAAATAAAGTATTTATAAAAAAAAAAAAAACTTGGCTAGTCAGAAAACTGTTTGAGCCCATTGGGTATAAAACCATCAAGTACCAAACATGGATACAATCAGGCAGCTAGCTCCCATTCCCCTGGCTTAAAGGTAGTCCTTGAATTCTGTTAAATAAGTGAAATTTCAACCAAAAGACAGAAAAATGTTGAACCTGGGTAAATGTTGAGTCTAATTGCAAATTAGCAAAGAAAGAATAGACTGAGTCACTGTGAATCTCTATCATTAGCCCCAGTGTGTGGAGGCTCAGAGAGCCTGACTTCAAGATTAATCTGCCAGTAAAACAGTTTCTAATTCTAGAAATATTAAATAACTGATAATGACAAGACCTTGTTAAAGAAGTGTGTTGTGGGGGGGGGCAAGACACTGCTAAAAATAGTACACCCTCTCCCGGATGAAGGTAAGAGATAACATATGGATTCACAGCCATAATATGGGCTCTATGAAGACACCCACATTGCTACCACATGTGGCAAGGCCAAGGCTCCATATGTTCTGGAAGACATCCAGCAAGGAGCTTGAAGCACCCTTAAGACATCAGAGAAGATGGAGCACTGAGAAATCAAAGAGAACTAGAAGATAATCCTTGTTCTCAAGGGGCTTAAAGTCAAATCATCTTCCTGAAGGAGATGCCTAAGCATCCTGTTTTTAATACATGATACCCAAGTGTTGAGAAGCAGCTCACATGCTGCCTTGGAACCTCTGAAATCTTTGCAGCTGGTCTCCTGTGAAACAGCAATCTGAAATACAAAGCTAAGTAAAATCCTCAGGATGCACCCTGGGAGAAGAATGGAAGCCATGGCCCACCCCTGGAAGGTGGACAGAGCCCCAGACAGATTCCTCATCCCTCCCAGTGCCTCAGATGCACACCTCTAAGGCTTGGCTACCTCAAGGATCATTAAATGCTTTTAGCAAAGCTGTCTCAGGGGAGCAACCAGCTTTGAAAGCCAAATTGAAAAAGGTCCATCTGATCGTGTAATTGGAGAGAAAGTCGGATCTGTGCCACAATCACACATTAGAGGCATTTGGAGATGAAAGAAAGGAAGGGGCAGTCTCATAATTAGCAGGGGCCTTGGAGTACAGAGAAGTGATTCTTCTGGAAGCAACACTGGGATACTGGGATTCAGTTCTCAAATGCCACCACATACCACCAATCACCTCATGCACACATGCACACATACATGTGCACACGTGCACACACACACACACACACACACACACACACACACACACACACAAGGTGGGGTCACAACACAGGAAGGTTTTGCTGAATTGCAGAGCACACCTTGCCTGAACCTCCTCTATGTTTCTCTATGTCTCTTTATCCCTATCCACACAGAGCAGAACAATGGCTCTCAAGAGAAGATGGTTTTGTCTCCATTTGGCAAAGTCTAGAGACAGTTTTGATCTTCACTAATGGAAAAGGGTTTTCTACTGATGTCTAATGGATGGAGGACAGGGGAGATATTGGATTGGTGTAGTGCAAGACAGATTCTTAAAACAAAGAACCATTTGGTCAATTGTCCTCAAAATAGGAAAACAAAAATTCCCTTTGTAAAGCAAACATGACTGTAATCTCAGTACTGAGGAGGCTGAAGCAGAAGGATCATTATGAGTTTAAGGCCAGTTCAGGCTATATAGTGTGCTCTACAAAAGAAAGATGGAAAGAAGGAGGGAGGGAGGGAAGGAAGGAAGGAGGGAGGGAGGGAGGGAAAAGAAAAAAAAGAGAAGAAAGAATGCCTTGCTTTAAAATAATAATTTTTCATGCATTCATCCTTAATAAGCTTTTTTTTTTAATACCCTGACAGAAAACATGTTCTCCCTTCAGGAAAAAGAAAAGCATTAGTTTCCATGATGATCATTGAGGTGATGACATAATGAAAGCCCCATCAGTAAAGGCGATCCTATGGTATGTAATCCTTTCTACTCTAGGGCTTCGAGATGGAGAGCTTGGTGAGGAAGGAGAGACCTTGACAACACGGACATAGCCAAGTAACGTGAGACTCCCTTGGAGTCCTATGTCTGAGCCCATCAAAGCCAGTGTCACAAAATTCCCTTGGATCATGTAGCTGCAAATACTTCACAAGAGCCACAATCAAGGTTGCATAATTCCCTTTTTGCTGAGAACAGGTGGGAACACACTGCTGCCCATAAATATAGATCATGTGCCTTTGGTGGCTCCTCATGCCACACAACCTTGACTCCACAGTGCTTGACCTGGTTCTACTGGCTCTGCTGCCATGGCGTCTTCCAGACTTTCCAGTTGCATCTTTTCACTAGCCAAGTTGAACACCTTCTCTTTCTGTGGAATGTAGTGCTCTACTCTTTCAAACTTCAACCATGGGTCTTTCCTCTGCCTGCAAGACCCTCACTCCCACTCCTCCAACTCCCACCTGTCTTTCCATTCCCAAAGTCAACAACTTCAAAAACCTATGTTCTTTCTAAGCAGCCTTCCCTGCTCAACATCCTAGCCCGAGTCCAGTGATCCTCAGTAGATTCCCATAAAAATCAGTCCCTGATTCCACCAGAAACCCTTGCTCAAGTCCATTGTGCATGATCTCTGACACTTTGAACAGTCTATTTCCTGTTAGACTGTCTAGGCATCAGATCTACTTTCTCCCCCAAGACATGCCTCAGGACATGGGTCGCTAATAGGTTTTCAACAACTGCTTAAGAATGGATGGAAGAAAAATACAGATCAAGGGGAAAAGAGGGTAGTGGGAAGAAAAGAACAGAAATAAACTGGGGGAGAAGTAAAGAAAGAAAATGAAGGATGGGATTAGATTACAAGGGATCTAAGTGTAAGGAAATGAAAGTGTAAGATTGGAGGGAAGCGATAAAGAAAAGAAAACAAAGAAGAAAAAGAACTCTATTGCTGATTCTTGCTCATAAAAGATTTTTCTGTTTCTCAGACTTAATCAAACCCTGTCCTAACTCTATTTCAGAACCGCAGGTCTCTTTCGAATCTTTTGTAACACCATGTTTATAGCTTCAAACACACATAAATCATTATTCAATGCAAGACAGAATCCCCAAAGCAAAATCCAAAACACATGATATCACAAGTGTAAAATTCCACACCAGGAAACTTGTTTTCAAATACAAAATTATCAAATGTGTTGTATGCAATTGCCTTCGAGGTATGTGTGTAAGGTGTGGACCAAATAAATAAATTCTTGAGGCAGGGTCTTGTGTATTGGCCAGAACTGGCTTCAAACTCAACATGTAACTGAGGACGATCATGGTGGTTTGAATAGGAATGGCCCCCATAGATTCAGGTGTTTGAATGCTTGGCCCATAGGGAGTGGCATTAGGTGGTGTGGCCTTGTTGGAGTACATGTGACCTTGGTAGAGGAAGGGTATCACAGTTGGGACAGGCTTTGAGGCCTAGTGTGGCTCAATTTCTTTCCTGCTGCCTTCAAGATGTAGATGTAGAACTCTTGGCTCCTCTAACACCAAGTCTACATGATGCCGTGCTTCCTGCCATGATGATAACGGACTAAACCTCTGAGCTGTACACCAGCCCCAATTAAATGTTTTCCATTACAAGAGGTGCAGTGGTGATGGTGGCTCTTCACTGCGATGAAATTCTAAGACAATGACCTTGAATTCTGATCCTCTTGCCTCCCAAGTGCTGTTATTACAGATGCTTGTCACTTTATCTGGTTTATGGCAGGCTGAGGACAAAGCCAAGGCTCCCGGCAATATGGGTCAGCACTCTTATCAACTGAGTTATACCCTCAGTCCACAAGATTGAATTTCTTGTTTATAGTAGGAAATCAGCAAGATATCTCATTAAATATATGCAAATGTTCCAAAATTTAAAAAATATCTTAAACACTTTTGGTTCCAAGAATTTTGGGGGTTTTCTTTATATATTATTTTTGAAGATTTAATACATGAATACTGTATTTACATCATTTCTACCCAACCTTTCATTTTCCAACCCCCCCATGTCTCCTCTCCCTCTCAAATTCATAATTTCTCCTTCCTTAATTATTATGGTTACATATTTGAGCATATGTGTATATAACCACAGCCTGTATTTAGTGTTGTTCTTATGTACATGTGCTTAGGACTGACACATAGGATTGAATAATGTATCAAGTCAGCCTCTGTGTTCCTCATCATCTCAGCTCCTGTTTGTGGTGCCTTCCAAAGTTATTTGCTAAGTGCATGTGACAATGGGCAGAACCACTGGCAGAAGAGTGGCAGCAGATAGTTCTATTAATAAGAAGTCAACCTTATGGTTCCTTCAGTAGACAGCACAAGAGCTTGGGTTTGGTCTTCTCACTTCCATTTAAATTTGTTTTGCCTCTGAGGAGAGCTGCTGCAGAGCATCTGAGACAGGGGTGTCTACATTCTCACTTTAAAAATCAGTCCCAGGAGCAATTTATTACAGGGAAGTTTCCTGGATCCAAGAAATACCTTGAAGTCAGGAGATGATTAATTTGATATAACTGAGGAGCTGCAAACATCTGCTCCCCGTTGACATCTGCCTCTCATTAAGCTCCAGCCCTCTCTCTCCCTCTGCACTTGGAGGGCGGGGGATGTGTGTTGATCTGGTAACTCTAATTATATGGTAAGCCCATGCTCAAGGCCCTTGAGCCAGGAACCCGCTAAGGACTCAGAAAAATTTTGTTCTATTGCATTGTACTCCAGGTCCACCCTGAGGACTCTCTAAGTCCTCTATCACCCCTAAATAGTAGAAATCAGAAACAGTAACAAGGCCGGCAAACATATTGTCATCCTGTAGCTCTAGCTATGGCTGAGTCTGGAAAAAAGCAAAGCCTTGGTTGATGCACATAAACAAATCAATTCTGTGGGGAAAAAATGCCAAGTGTGTTTTGAAGTGACCTTTAACTGATATTTCCTACTCAACTATTCTTTTCCCCAAAGATTCTGTCATCACCATCATTATCATAAAACATATCTCCAACAACACTCTGTACTCTTAATAGTCACTTTCTTGTTGTCATAATAAAACACCTGGCAAAAGACACTTAAGGAAGGAAGGGCTTATTTGGCCTTACAGTTTGAGAGTACATTCCATCATGGAAGAGACAATGTGACAGTGGGAGATTGAGACGGCTGGGGTCATTGCACCCACAATCGGGAAGCAGAGAATTATGGGTGTTGCTACTCAGCTGCCTTTGTCCTTTTGGAGCAGTGCAGGAACCAGCCCATGAAATGGTGCTGCCCACATCTCCAGTGGGTCTTCCAACCTCAGTTAACCTAATCAAGATAATCTCTCACAGACATGCCAGGAGGCTCATATCCTCAATGATCCTGAACATTGTCAAGTTGACAATGAATAATCACATGAACCACTCACTCATGAGCTTCAGAAAGTCAAGAACTCAATCCTGGAACAGGCCTGCCCTCAGGCCAGCATATCCCTCCAACAGGTCTGCTTTCAGTCACTTGAGGTGATGAACTAAGGAGTGTCACCTGAGTTATCCACCTTGACAATTGCCTCAGCTTGTGCAATTGGCCTGGAGCTCAGGGGTCAGAGTGCACTCTCTTGATTCAACATTACATTCAAAGAACATCAGCTCAGATCAAATACAGCTGTCCCTCAGAATCAAAGACATTGAGAATCCACTCCACCACCACCCAGCCCAGATTCCAATGCTCACAGATTTTTCAAGTCCCTTTTAAAGCATTATGTAATTTTAGCATACAACCTGTGCAACCCCTTTCGAATGCTTTATATTATTGGTAATTATATATACAGAGCATATATATATATGTATTTATGTACGTATGTATACATAGCAACAAGTCTATGTATATATGTGATACAATGTGATATTTTCATAGATGTATAAAATGTAATTATCAGTTCAGAATGTTAGGCTGGGCAGATGACTCAGTGGGTCAAGTGCTTGCAGCATAAACTTGAGGACCTGAGTTCCGATTGTGAGCCCACATAAAACCAGACATGGTAGGGAGTACCTGATATCCTAGTGTTCCTACAATGAGATCAAAGGCAGAGAGAGGAAAATCCCCTGAAGCTCACTAGCCAGCTAGCCTGCCATACGCAGTTATAAACTAGAGATACTGCTTCAAATGAGGACGATGGTGAAGACACATTATCCAGACTCTACTTGTCCTCATGTAAGCAAAAAGAATTAGAGTTTTAATCTATACATTCCCTCGAATGTTTATCACATCTTTGACATAAAAATATTCAAAATCCTCTCTCCTACTTATTTTGCCAAAAGCAATATTACATCATTAACTATAGTTTCCCTACTGTACTATAGTACAGAAGGACAACAGAAATTATTATTATTACTCTATGATAATTGTGATTTTGTACCTGCTAACTAACTATACCTTTAAGCTTCCTATCCTCGGGCAACCATTGTCCTATTTCCTACTTCTATAAGATCTTTTTTTAAACATTTTTTTCTAGATTTCTCAGATGAGTGAGATCATGTGATTTTATTTCTCCATGACTGGATCATTTCATCCATGTTCATTCAAATTGCTGGAAATTATAAGATTTTATCCTTTTGATGGCCACATAGTATTCTATTTGTGTATACAGTGTATATTGTTTCTCCACTATCCGTGTGTGTGTGTGCGTGTGTGTGTGTGTGTGTGTGTGTGTGTGTGTGTGTGTGTGTGTGTACGTGTATTTATCCATGCACTTATTGATGGACAAACAAGTTGATTCTATATCTTGGCTGTTATAAACAATGTTACAGTAAATATCTTCTATATGCTTTAAGTAATTTCTATATTACTTATATGTCTAAAGCTGTATGAGAGTTATACGAACAGTTGTCATACTGTACTATTTGGTGAATAATGACAACAAAACAGTTCATAAGTCTGCTTGTAATAGTCAATGTCTTTCAAGCATTTTCCACTTGTAGTTGGATGAGTCTGAATCTTTGGAGAATATAGGGAGAGAAGGTCTGTAGGAATGGAGGGTTTGGAGGGATAAAGGGTCAGTAGGGATAGAGGAGTCTATAGGCATAAAAAGTCTATAGGGGTAGAAGGGTCTGTAGGAATAGAGGGTCAGTAGGGATAGAAGGTTTGGAAGGATAGAGGGATAGAAGGTTTGGAGGAATAGAGGGGTCTGGAAGGATAGAAGGTTTGGAGAGATAGAGGAATCTGGAAGGATAGAAGGTTTGGAGAGATAGAGGAGTCTGGAGGGATAGAAGGGTCTATAGGAATAAAAGTCAACAAGGATAGAGGAGTTTATAGGTATAGAGAGTCTGGAGAGATAGAGGGTCCACTTATGAATATAAATCCTTCCTTAAAACATCAAAAAGAAAGCATGAGAGAAACACAAGCTTCCAAAACCTCTCCTTTTCCACTCTTTTCTATCACTTGTTCTTTCATGTCTCTCTAGCCCAAATGCTCTCTCCTCCTCAACCTAAGCTCCTGCTCCCATATACCCCTCAAGTTCATACTCAGGCTCCTTCATCCCCTCCCTGACTGAGGTCTCCATGTCTGATCATTTCAGCATCCCAGGCTTTTTTGGATTTTCCTGTAAGAACTCTGGATCTAACCCAATGTCTTAGGGTTTCTGTTACTGTGAGGAGAGAGTATGATCACTGCAACTATTATAAAGGAATTTTTTTCATATTTTAAATGATTATTTTTATTTAATTTTTTATTATTTGGAAACCTCATATCATCCACCCCAATCATCCTCACCTCCTAGTCTTCCTATGTCTGCCCCCACCCCATGATACCCCCTAGCAAAAAAATGAAAAAGTAAATCCATTCTGTGTTGTCCATATACTCATTAGAACATGAACAAATTCCTAATGACTACACCCCACCCCTGGATGAGTCTTTCTACCTTGCATCACACCAGAAGCAGAAGCCATCAACCAAGGAGATCCATGTGGTGAGGGACCAGGCTAGCTCTCCTACAAGGAGTGGGGTAACTGGAACTGGCTTACAGTTTCAGAGGATTAGTTCATTATCATCACAGTGGGAAGCATGGCAGCATGCAGGCAGACATAGTGCAGAAGTTGCTGAGAGTTCTACATCTGGATCCAAAGGCAGCAGTTAGTGACCTAACACACTTCCTTCAACAAGACCACACCCACTGCAACGGAACCACACTTCCTAATAGTGCCATGCCCTATGGGCCTATGGAGACCATTTTATTCAAGCCACCATGTCCAACAAGCAAAAGACATTTCCAAGCTAGAAGACAAAGTATGTGTGTGTGTTGTGGGTGACCCAGCCCCCAGAGAGTGAGCGTGGGAGAGCCAGCCTTGCCTTATGTCTGCTATGTGAAGGCATTGGCTAGGGAGAGATGTCCTCCACTCCCTTTTACCCTCAGCACCATTGGCCAACAGGAGATCTGGCCCAGATGTGGTCACAAGAGCAGGAGAGCTGTCCCTGACTCTCACATGCTGCAGCATATAGGAGAGCAGGACCTGCACCTTTCCATAGTAGAACTGGCCCTGCAAGTGAGGATTGCAGGTCCAGAACCAGGGCTTTGAGTTGGCCCACCCCAACATCTACCCCATGAATGAACTGCTGGAGTGCATGAAGAGGCCAGTTCTACAACCCAGGACTGCAGGATCTCCATGGCACAGGACAGTGACAGCATGTTTGAGAGGAGTTCCAGTGAGGTTCCAATATTGACAAAGTAGCAGAAACTAGAGGCCTCGTACCAGACCAAGGAGTCATTTTAATAAATATTTACAAACAAGATGTGTGAACAAAAGAGAGTATTGTGGGACATACTGAGACACACTGTAGCTTCCACAATGAGATTTTATTTTTTATGCTGGGACAGATTGAAAGGGTGGATGGTGGGTCTGAGGGCAGGTGGGAGATAGGAGGAAACAGGGTCCATGATGTGAAATTCACATAATAAAATTTTTTCAATAAAAAAAGTGTGTGTGTGTGTGTGTGTGTGTGTGTCAGGGGTGGGGATGGGAGGTGGTAAAGTTTGCCTAATTCCCAACACATTTCCAAAAACACTCTGGTTGGAATGACCTGTGCCAAAACTGACTCTGAACACCCCATGTAACAGCAAAGCTTGAATCAAAGAGCTCTCATCCTGCAAGCACTCAATGATGCTCTTTATGAGAGTGAGCACTTCATGAGACATCATGAGACTGAGCCCTTCAGTCTCATCATCTCTTGAGGCATTGATATCTTATTGTGACTTTGGGAAAGTGGGACTCAAGTGCCCCTGTCAAACTCTAATGTGTCTTTTAATATTCACCTAAATGTCACAGCCAGGGCAGTGGCTTAACTCCCTTTCTTTCCATTATTGGTTTGATCATCTTTATAACACAACAGTAACCGTGACTAGTGACATCACAGAGAAAATGGGCATATTATCTGCTTCCTTGTATTTCTTTTTCTATCACCAAGTTCATAGCTACTTTGAAAATAGGGAAATCTCTCATTTATACCCAGTTATCTAAGTACTTAGCTGAAAAAGTAACTTTTATTCTCCAGAAGTAATTGCTGTCTTTGAAGCTTACTGCCTTTGTCTGCTAACCTAGTCCAAGTCCTGGAAGCTTATAGCCTCTGTACAATCTAATCTAGGCCTAGAATATTTTCAGTATCTGAGACTTATTTCTGAATAAGCTCACCCTTTCTAGCTCTTTCTGAACTCTGGTTGGATGATTCAACTTAGCTGTTCTGGCTCAAATTCCTCTTCAAGCTGACTGATTCAATCTGGCTTCTCTCAGTTTCTCACTGTATTCCTCTGCTTGGCCTCAAATTAACTCCAGCAATCTGTTCTAATTTTCTGGATCCTTCTCATTCTCTGGCTCATTCTGACTTCACCTGTATCTAGCTTATTCTCTCTTCAAGCTGTCTCTGTAAAACTCTCCTGGTAAAACTGCCTCTGAATTCCATGAACTGAACTGCCATGGGCTCAGCTCTACTTCACTGCTTCTCCATTCACTAACTCAACCAAATTGACTGAATAGCACTCAGAGATCTGCATGCTTCTGTATCGTGAGTGCTGGGTTTAACCATGGTGGGTTTACCACCACGCCTGGACCTAAGCTTTTCTTTACCAGACTGGTCTTGAACTCA
Source organism: Lophiomys imhausi (assembly GCA_907164525.1). Lineage (NCBI taxonomy): Eukaryota > Metazoa > Chordata > Mammalia > Rodentia > Muridae > Lophiomys > Lophiomys imhausi. The sequence continues at coordinate 6,200,661 of CAJQZJ010032188.1, read as the reverse complement.
GATATCTGCTTGGGATTAAAGGAGTGTTTATATTCTAGCCAGATCACACAGACCTAAAAGCTCTTTAGATGTGATCTCTTGACAGAGTAGCCATGTTCTGAATTATCATTTTCAAAAGCCAAATATTCAATCAGTATTTTTCTGGCCAAAAGTGATCCTCAGAAAATCTGCATATAATTTGCTACATTGTACCCTATCAAGTACCCAGTCCTGTGCCTTACTTTAAAAGTAGATTTGGGACTGAGGAGGTAGCTCAGTTGGTAGAGTGCTTGCCTAGCATGCATAAAGCCCTGGGCTCAATCCCCAGCCTTGTGTAATACCAGGCATGGTGGTGTACACATGTAATCTCAACACTTATGAGGTAGAAACAAATCAATGAGAAGTTCAAGGTCATCTTCAGGTATGTATTCACTTTGAGACCAAACTGGGTGGGATACCTGAGACAGTATCTCAAAAAAAAAAAAAAAAGAAAGTTATATGTCTCTGTGTGTGTCTGTCTCTGTCTGTGTGTATGTAGATAGATAAATAGGTAGAGAATTAAATAGAATATATAGTAAACAACATAACTGATTTCCCCTTTTGATATAAATTTATCTGCATGGAAGTCTAACAATATTTTCAGAGTTCAAAGATAGCAGAGGGAAAACAAAGCATTGGAGATAGACTGGTTGGGTCCTGTATTTTTCCCTGTAAATACAATGCCAACATTGCAGCTTTGTTTAAAGAAATAACACTCTGAGGCAAAAGATAACAGGCTGAGTGTGGGTCCTTCTGTGATCTGCAAAGCTGTGAGACCTTTCATTTCTCTATTAGAATATTCTGTTATACTAGGCTCATGTGACTCCTTCGGTTAATGGTGACAGGAAATGGGACTCTGGGGCCACATAACCACAAATACTAGTGGCCCAGAAGCTAGAATACACAGATAGGATTGGCAAACCCTGCCTGGGCTGCTCTTTCTCAAGGTGGAGAGAAAATACAATGATGACACACAATCACTCTTACACATTGTGCAGTCAATCTCCAGGATGCCTGGACCATTCCCCAGGCACCATAACCCATCCCAATCTACAGAAATGGACCCGCAGATAGTAACGTCCACAGTATAAAGGAGTCTTCACACCAAAATTCATTAATTCTTTTGAAGTCCATCATTCCCCTCCTGTGGAATAGGGACTTGGGCAAGAAAGGATGCATTTTCTTTGGCAGAGCTTCTGAGGCAGAAGTTCATGGTAGCAGCAGCCTGGAGGAAGCTGATCTGTCCATTGCCTAAGCATCCCCTGAGCTCAAGCCCCAGGGTGGGTGAGGAGCCCAAACTCTTTGACAGATATTGGTTCAGAGGGTACGTGAGTATAAATCAAGCCAGTGATATTTGAAAAACAATTTCACCAGAAGATTGTGGGAAAGGTTTACATTTGTGAAGTGGAGGAGGGGGAACGTTCACTGGTATCCTTCTTCTGGACTTGGTCCTGACTTGCTGTGGTGTCTTCAAGGACACCATTTTGCCACCTAGAGACTTCAGCATGAAGAGGAAGAAAAGAATGGAGGAGGGGGAGCTGAGGATGAGGCTGAATTGGTAGCCTAGCATGTGACCTCAAGTTGAGAAACACTACCATCATGTTGCAAGATCACAAATCATGAAGCCTCTTCCCTCTGGATTACTTATAGCATGGAATAAGATTCCATTTGTGTGTAAGCCACTTAAAACTAGTTCTCTTCCAATCCTTGAGCCCAAAACCCAAAATATGTTTGTGTTTAATTTATTGAGACTACCAAAGATTTTTTTTAAGTATAACCCTCAAGTATGGTGTATTGTGACAAACAGGTTTCAGCCTCTTCCTTACATTCCTGGCCCTATACCCTGCTGTGCAGAGTGTCACTGGCCTTTATCTTCAGATGAGTGACTCACTGATTTAGTGCTTTAGGGCTACTCAAATAGTGACTCCATTTGGACCCTTAATTCCATGTGAAAATCACGCATGACCCCTCCCTCCTTCCTTAGACTTACACTCAATTGAGAAGCCTACTACTAGACAGGAAAGTGGATTTAGACAGTAAACAGACAGATGAAAAAACCATGTGATATTTTCTAGATCCTTACATTCCATTTATCAAACTCCTACTTACTGCCAGCACTTGGTTAAACTTCCAGTGAACGAAAAGAAGATGAAGTGAATTGGAGTTGAAAATGACCTCTCTTCAAGCTCTGAAGAACCATCCATCCTTCAAATGATTCTCTTTTATTGCTATAGAATGCATCACCTTGTTGGTTTAACTTATTCAGTTCTTACAGAGCAAGTAGTTTGTGTGTGCACCATGCTAATGATTGAGGGTAAAAAAATGAATGAATTTTTATTCATCCAATGTGTAGAATTAGTTTTTGCTTTATGATAGACAAACATCAAGAATTAAGTTGTGATAGAAAAATACATGGAGCCTGTCCATAGGTACAATCATAGAGAAGGAAACTGTTGGGTATATATGGACATTTATTCTATATTCATACAAATACTAGATGAAAGGATAGACTCAGGCTAAAGAAAACATCCCAAGCAAAAAGAACTACAATACAGTGGCACAGAAGCAAACCTGGAAAAACAGTAAAGAGACAGCTCTGAGAAAGGGTGAGGAAGGAAAGTTGGTCTGAGAATGAACAGAGGAGGGGGTGTTTACTTGGTGACATTGCACATCCAATGTGTGACCTGTGAGACATTAGGATATACAAATGTGATATATGCTAAGAAAACTTGTGCTGGAGGAAAGAATGAGGATTTCGCAGCACACAGGTAGAATTTAAAGATATGAGAATTGATAGAAACACAAGAGGAGCCCAGATAAAGTTGTGTAATGCATGTCTCTATTTAGGCTTTGAAAAAGAATGCCAGCAGAAGTCAGCTTGCACACAGCTGAATATTTGAAAGTGACATCAGACCAACACAACAGGCTTCTAAGCAAGACGTTTATTTACCCTGCATTCAAAATATGCCCTTATAATAATAATAATATAATCATATTAAACATGTAGTGTGGTGGGTTTCATATGACCAAAATGTGGGGAGAAACTGATATGATAGTGAGTTATGCAATTGCTTTTGAATGAGAATATGTTCACTTGATGACAATGTTTCAACAAGAGACTTTTTAAAAGATGTATAAGTGGGTCATAGTGTTGCATGCATTTAATCCCAGCACTTGGAAAGCAGAGGCAAGCAGATCTCTGTGAGTTCAGGGTCAGCTTGTTCTATGTAGTGAGCTCCACATCAGCCCAGGCTACATGGTGAGACACAGTCTCAAAACAAATAAATTAAAAGATATATGGATTTCATAAACATTTATAAATGTATTCCAGGAAATTGTTCTTGTCCTCATTTCAAAAAATCACTAATCATGTGGCTACAATAAATATACTTATATATTAGTGTCTTTGAGGCAGGACCAAAGTGGAAAATGGAAGCAGGAGGAACTGGAGCTTGAGCAAACCTTCAAACCTTCAAATCAGAAACGAACCCTTAATTTTGTACACAGTACTCAAGCGTTGCAATGTGTAGAAAATACTACAAAATACTTTAGCTTCATTCTTAGTGTAGTAGCATCTAGATCTACAGAGCAATGTAAAGACTCCTTATCATACTCATTGCAGCTAAGCCTGTATGTGCACATGTTTAATGGTAACATGAATTGCTTAAAATTGCAAGCATTCCCCTATTTCTATATATTACCATTGTGAAAACCACATTAATTCACAAGTATTTCTTTTTTATTATGTTTATTTATTACTTCAAATTGCATCTCCATCACAGCCCCCTCCCTCTACCCTTCTCTGTCCCTCCCTTCCACCGTCTACCCCCTCTCCCACCTAATCTATTCCTCTGGTGTGGGTGCCCCCACATCTCAGCCCCCACAGTTCATCAGTCATATGAAGGCTATGAGCTTCCTCTTGCACTGGGGGCCTACATGGTAGCTCCACTATGGCAAAGTGTCCCATTAACAGGTAACAAAGTCCATGTTCCCGTTCCTTTCGGTCTATTGGTTGTAGGATAGTTATCCTGTACTAAATGGCTAAAATCCAATTATAAGTGAATAGATGCATGGGCATCTTTCTGGCTCTGGGTTAGCTCACTCAGAATGAGCTTTTCTAGCTCCCTCCATTTGGCCTTTCTAACAGTATAAATTCAAAAATAAAGAGAGGGCCTGAGGAGACAAACCCTAAAGTGTTTGCTACACAAGCACAAGGATCTAAGTTCAGATCTTCAGAAAATACAGGGGGGAAAAACAAACAAACAAAAAACCAGGAGCAGCAATGTAAGACTGAATCCCAGCTCTGGGTAGTTGGAGAAAGGCAGAACCCTGGAGCTCATTGGTTAGCCATGTTAGTTACATTGTGTTTTGGGTTCAGTGAAAGACCCTGTCTCAAAATAGAAATTGAAGAGCCACTGAAGAAGGCATGATTATCAGTATCTGGCCTCTGTGTATGACACATGTGCCCAAATACCCACCCACATGCACACATGCTCATGCCTACACAAACATGTACATACAGGACAGACAAAAATGTGTGAAGGAAAGTAGAAAAATGGGTAATGGTGCCATGGATAAACGTCATGAAACAAGATGTATTGCATATTAAAGGATGCAGTGACACAGTTAATTTGGTTTTTTCCCTCTTACAAGTTCTTCTATCAATCAAATCCTCCTGTACCTGAAAATAATGCAGCAGTGTAGCCCACGCACTGGAATATTTACTAGGGGACCTTTGGTTTGGAAGATATGAGGCAAATGTAGAGAAGGATTGCCCTGAACAACGAATCATTAAAGCAAGAGTTGAAGATTATGAGAGTTACTTGCCAAGACTGACCTCTACATTGCCCATAATAGCTCTCCAACAAATGTGCTAGGAGGGTGTGCTAAGTAATCACATCAAAAAGATGTTGCTCCAGGCGGAGGTCTTTATTATTGAATCAAAACCCTCACCTGATGAGCATCAACAGTTGAATGTATCTAGAAAACCAAAATCTGCTCATAGGAGTTAACATAGAATAGTCAGAAAAATAAAAGGAAAATCAAGCATATTACAAATCAAAAAACATAAGATAACCAAAAAGTTATTAACAGAGGCAAAAGTTTCAGAGTGTTGAAAAAAAAGGTCTAAAGGCTGTGTGTGGTGACATGTTAACACACCCCTGTAACCCAAGCACTCAAGAGGTAGATGCAGGAAGATGATGAAGTCCAGGCCAGCCTGGTCCAGATAGCAGCATGCTCTCTCACAGGGGAAAACGCAAACAGTGAATAAACAAAGTCAATATACCTATGCAATTCTTCAACAATGGGAAGGAGAAAAGTCACAAAAGACCACACGTGTAAACTACAGTTTATATCCTGAAACAGATATGTTCCTGCTGCTTTCCTTAACAGCAAAATCCATAGAGGCAGAATATATTGTTTAATGTAGTATTAATAAGGGATGAGTGTGTATCACAACAATGTGTGTAGGTTGGAGAACAACTTCATGGAATCAGCTTTCTCATTTCACTCTTACTTGGGTTCCATGGATCAAACTAAAGTTACTAGGGTTATGTGGCGAGCACTCCCAGAATGCAATTTAATGGTTATCAGATTCTGGCAGAGTTGAGAGGAAGAATAATGATTGTTAATGTGAGGAGCTTGAAATCATGAAAAATTCCTAAATTTAGATTATATCATAGCTATAAAACTCTATAAATATCCTTATAACTTTTGAATTGGACTTTTAGTCCAACCTAACATACTATATAAATTATATTTCAATAATGCATATTATATTTCAGAGACAACTTCTGACTCTGTAATCCAAGCTAACCTTAAACTTGCGATCTTCCTGCCTCAGTATTCCAAGTGTTGATTCTCAGCAGCTTCTAGAAATAAAGCTGTTTTCCTAGAAGGGGAAAAAATATAACTGTGAATATCCACTATATCTTTGCAAACCAGTTGTCTGTGACAAAACACCTAAGTCAAAAATTTAAATAATTTTGTGCAAGGTGATAAGTATGGGTCTAATTTCATTCTTTTACATGTTGACATCCAGTTAGATCAGCACCATTTGTTGATGACGCTGTCCTTTTTCCATTGTACAATTTTGGCTTCTATACTTATCCCCTTGCACAAAACTTAAGTACAAGTGGATCAAAGACTTTAACATAAAGCCCAACACACTAAATCTAATAGAAGAGAAAGTGGAGAAAAGCCTTGAATTCATTGGCACAGGTGACAACTTCCTGAACAGAACACCAACAGCACAGGCTCTAAGACCAACAATCAATAAATGGGACCTCATGAAACTGAAAGGCTTCTGTGAGGCAAGGGACACTGTCATTAGAACAAAATGGCAACCTACAGATTGGGAAAAGATCTTTTCCAACCCTAATACCAACAGAGGGATAATATCCACAATTTATAAAGAACTCAAGAAATTAAACTCAAAGAAACCAAATAATCTAATCAAAAAATGGGAAACAGAGCTAAACTGAGAATTCACAAAGGAGGAACCTCTAATGGCAGTGAGACATTTAAAGAAATGCTCAACATCCTTAATCATCAGAGAAATGCAACTCAAGATGACTCTGAGATTCCATCTCACACCTGTCAGAATGGCTAAGATCAAAAGCTCAAATGACAGCACATGCTGGCGAAGTTGTGAATAAAAAAAAGGGAAACACCTCTCCATTGCTGGTGGGAGTACAAACTCGTACAACCACTGTGGAAATCAGTCTGGTGATATCTCAGTAAACTTGAAAGAGCCTTACCTCAAGACCCAGACATACCACTTCTGGGTCTACTCAAACGATTTCTCACCAAACCACAAGGACGTATCCTCATCTATGTTCATAGCAGCTTTATTTGTAATAGCTAGAAACTAGAAACAACATAGATGTCCCTCACTGATGAATGGATAAAAAAAAAATGTGGTACATTTACACAATGGAATACTACTAGGCTATCAGAAACAATGAAATCATGCAATTCACAGCCAAATAGTTGGAACTAGAAAAGCTCATCCTGAGTGAGCTAACCTAGATCTAGAAAGATGCACATGGCATCTATTCACTTATAATTGGATTTTAGCCATATAGTACAGGATAACTATCCTACAACCAACAAACCAAAAGGATCAGGAACATAGACTTTGTTACCTATTGATGGGTCAATTTGCTCTAAGGATGTTACCATGTAAGCCCCCAGTGCAAGAGTAATCTTGTAGCCCTCGTATGACTGTTGAACTGAGAGGGGCTGATATGTAGGGACACTCAACATCGGAGGAGTGGGATGGGTGGGAGAAGTAGGAGAGGGTGGGAGGGTGGAACCGGGAGGAGTGGAAAGAGGACACTATGATAGAAATGTAACTTGAAGTAATAAGTAGACATTAAAAATTTTTAAATAACAGAAAGGTCTCTTCTGCCTCACAGTCTCAAAGGTTTCAGTTTATAGCTAACTAGCTCCAGTGCTTCTGACCTAAAGCAAGGCAGACTATTGTCACAGCTGAAGAAGATACAGAGACAGCTGCTCCCTTATGGCAGCAGGAAGTGAAAAGAGAGGAGTGTCTGAAGACATGACATATCCATTGGCAATCTACTTCCTCCAACCAAGCTCTGCCTTCTTACAGCCCTTCCAGCTACAAACACATCACTATATTCACTCATTAATGATATTACCTTTGTGATCAAAATACCTGCACTACTCACTGGAGACCAGACACACATGAGTCTGTGGAGGGGATCTCATAATCAAACCATAGCAACATCTAAGACTGCATCACCAAACAGCATCCAGCTAACTCCAGAAAATGAAACCTTAGTAGGTGTCAGGTATTTAGTCTAAACAATCTACCGTGGTGATTCCATTGCCCCTGACAAAAAACAAATAAAAACACTCATTTTTCATTCTTTGAAAAACAAGAAATGGCGCTACTAGGACTATTTCATAATAAAGGTCTTTACACTAAAGTGAACTTGAAAACAGAGAACATTTATGCAAAAAAAAATAAAATCCATTTACTGTGTCAGTAATTCTCAGTCTCTCCCTGCTGTTATTGTAGATAATTGAGTAAAAGCCTTTCTTTCCTACATCAAACATCAACTTCCAACTGATCCTTTAGAAATTCAGTTTTGAGATTTCACTTCAAGACCATGACTGGAAAGTTTATGGGAAATGCATGTGTTTAAGGAAATAGAACCATTTCCTTTTCTTGAGGCAAACACTCAGAACAATTAGAAGGGACTAAAGAAACAAAGGGAAAGTTCCCACTAAATTGATCACCTGTGTTGCAGCTAGCCTTCTTGCAAGCTTCCTAGTGTCTCTGCAAAGAGATTGTGAATGTATGTGAATCCATACCTTCCCACCTCCACCCAACCATTCAACATTTTTGTGGTTTAAGGTACAAAACACTGATATATTCTGTTGCTCCTGTTTTTAACATCCACATTCATTCTGAAGTCCATTCACTGCCAAACACCCTAATATTTTTCCACTAAAGTTATAGCTTCTTCTAAATAATAGTTTTATGAATTCCTTCAGAGTTCTGTACATTCATGAACGTTTTCTTGATCATATTCATCCCTCACTCCCACCCTTAACTCCTCCCAACTTGTTCCACCCCTGAATCCCTTCCTGACTTCATATCTGCCTTTTCTTTTCAACACACCAACTCCAATTTGTGCTGCCCATATACTCACAGATGTACTCACCATCCACTGGAGCATGGTCTATCTACCAGGGGCCACAGATTCTTAAAGATAACTGATGCTTCCTCCTCTTAGCATCCATCAACCTTCAGTATTATAGCTTCTGAGAGTTAATTTTTACTCCAAATTAGAGATATGATATGTGCAAACAAGGAATATGTAATGGAGATCTTAGTGAGTAATAGACAGGACCATAGCTCTCCAGCAATGGCAATTCCAGAACACTATTTTGTTATCATTTGCATTCTCACAGTCCATCTAACATGATACTTCAAATATCATTTATGAAATTAACAGCAGGCATTTATACACTGCCATTATTTACATTTTTGTAAACTAAGATCAACTGGCCTATAAAGTGGTGAGGAGAATCCAACTTGCATTGCTCACTTATATCTAATGGCTTCACGCCCATCTTTCCCTCTTTATTTCCTGGAATCAGGTATTTAGCCCAGCATCTAGCATGTGTTCAATAACCATGTGATGGACTGAATAGGTCAAATAACCACAACTATGTGCTGAGACAAGATGTCAGACTCCATGCCACATAGTTTTTCAAAGTCCTAGCTCTGTTTTACATATTGTTCCTCATTTTAACAATAGCAACAATGATAAGATGAAATAGGTAGAAACTTTTATAACCAAAACCACCTGTGTGGAACAGCATGTTGGCATACATCTCAGTGGTCACATCGCCAGCTTAGTGGCCATATAACTCATAGGTCAGTTGTGCAGTCATTTAGATCTACAGGGATCCCTGTGCTCATAAACAGATCCATTGTCATACAAACTCATGCTCACATAGCTCTGAGGTCAGTGTAGCTCAGAATCTCCGTATGTCAGTGGATGAGTCAGTAGTTATAACCTAGAGATTACATAGCTCCCCAGTTCTCTACTATATGCTGGCCCCTCCTGAGACTTAGTTTTCTCATTTACAAAATGGATATAAAATTGAAGGCATTTTAAAGTCGGTATGATGATCGAATAAACCAAATGCAAACCATGCTGCACAATGCCTGGCACATAAATTATTTAATATATGCCATCACTGTCCATTAATTCCACATTTTGCATATCCACCTCTCCTCAATATTTACACATAAAAAAATGTACAGTGTTTGAATGGGTAAATACAAAGGGGGGATCATGCAAAATGAGAAAGAATATGGATGAACCATCTAAAAACACTTAACAGCAGTACACAGAACCTGTGCCAGAGGATGTTTGTTCACTCATTCATTCAGCCAACAGTACTGTTTTCATTTTCTATGATGACATACTAATTTGTCATAAGTTTAGTAGTTTAAAACAAGACATACTTATTATCTAGTGGTTTCTTTGAGTCAGGAGCCTGGTTATAGTTTATCTGGGTCTTTGTCTGGAAATGTAATAAGATGTTGGCTTTATGGTGGCTTGAATGAGTATGACCCCCAGAGGATTATATATTTGAATACTTGGCCCCCTGTTGATGGAACTGTTTGGGAAGGATTAGGAGGTATAGCCTTGTTGGAGGAGGTGTGTCACTGAGTGAAGGCTTGGAGGTTTCAAAAGCCTGTGCTGTTCCCAGTTAGCTCTTTGCCTTGTCCTTGTGGATCAGTGCTTGACTCCAGTGCCATGGATGCCTCTCTGCTGCCATGCTCACCACCATGATGGCCATGGACTCTAAGCCTCTGAAACTGTAATCCCCAAATAAACTTCCTTCTATAAATTACCTTGATAACAGTATCTTAGCACAACTATAGAAAGGTGAGTAAGACACTGTCCTAAATTGAAGTTTGTTTGACTGGGAAAAACACTTCTAAGCTCATTCAGGTTTGGGGCACAATCCCTTAGAGGCAACTATTTGGGTTCTGTTGCTCTTGGTCATCAGCTAATGACTACTTTCAACACATAGGGGCCACCCTTGAGCTTTACTATAGGGCTCCCTCCATAGACCCTCTCACAGCATGACAGTTTCCTTTTCTAAACAACCAGGAAAATCTTTTTCTTCCAGAAAGTCCTTTTCTATATTTTAAGGGAAAAGATGGAACTTGGTAGGAGAAGGGGTTGGGAGGGGAACAAGGGTGGGGATCAAGTGTGGAAAGGCAAGGGTGAGAGGTGGTAGGACTGGAAGAGAGAAGGAAAAGCAATGGGGGCATCTATGGGACAAGATGGAGACCTGAGACAGGGTAGGCTCATGGGAGGATATATTGTGATAGTAGCTGAGACTCATAGCAGCAGGAGATATAGAAACTGAAGTGGCCATATCCAAAATCAGGCAGGACTGCCAGTGGAGGGAGGGGGACACTAACCCACACACAAAATCTTTGTCCCAACTTTACCCTGCCCACAAGATGGAACAAAGATTGAGGTAATGGCCAACCAATAACTGGCCCAATTTGAGACCCACACCATGGGAGAAAGCCAACTTGGCACTATTATAATCCTTTGCTATGCTTGCAGACATGAGCCTAGCATAACTGTCCTATGAGAGGCTCCACCTAGCAATGGATCAAAACAGATGTTGAGACCCACAGCCAAACATTAGATGGACATCTGGGAGTCTATGGAAAAGTTCAGGGAAGAATAGAGGGACCTGAAAGGCTTGAAGAGGACAAGAACTCCCCAAGATGACCAACAGAGTTGACTAACCTAGGCCTATTGGGGCTCACAGAGACTGAACCACCAACCAAAAAGTATCCATGGACTGGATCTAGGCCCTCTACACATATGTAGCTGATGGGCAGCTTGGTCTTCAGGTGGATCTGCTAGCAACTGGAGTGGGACTGTCTCTGACGTAGACTCTGTTTCCTGCTGTTGGATCACTTTCCCACAGCTGGTCTGCCTTGTCTGGCCTCAGTGGAAAAGGAGATGTACTTAGTCCTGATGTGACATAAAGTCCTGGGGCAGGTTGGGGGGGTCTCTTCTTTGAGAAGAAGAGAAGGAAGAATGGGAGCAGAGCATGAGAGGATGGGACTGAGAGAAGAGGAGGGAGGGGCTGAGATCAGCATGAATAAATAAATTAGAGATAATTGTTTTAAAAGATTTTTTTAAAAGTTGACCTTAACCACATAATGTAATTTAATCACAAGAGTGACATTCACCTGATGATCAGATCTCACCTCAACTGCAGGGGAAATTTTATAGGGTGTATACAATGGGGTACAGGGCAGAGCTCATGGGGATCTTCTTAGAAGTCTGCTTCCCACATTTAACTATCATCTTCCAAGCCAATTGCTTGGGAGAAATGGTACCAAAACAAAAGAGAGGATTATTTGTAAATTCAATGATAAGTGCAATGCCTGTTCTAGAGGGTTTTCTAGATTGACTCTGTTGTTGTAACAAACACCCTGACAAAATAAATTAAGGGAAAAAGAGGTTTATTTTACAATTCCAAGTCTCAGTCCATCACTGAGAGGACATCAATGGAGGTGCTCAGGTGGATAACAACATCACATCCAGAGTAAAGAGCAGGGAGAAATGAATGCAGCCTTGCTAGAAGCTGGTCATCTGCTCAGTTAGCCTTTCCAAGTCTCACACAGTCCAGGCTCAGCTCATGAACTGGCACTACCCATTCGAGGTGGGTCTTCCAGACTCAATTAACAAAGATGGTCCCCACAGGCATGACCAAAGGCCCAGTTGATCCTGATAATTGCTCTTTTGACTTGTCTTCCCAGGTGATTCTAGTTTGTGTCGGGTTGACTGTCAAAACTAGCCAGCACACAGGGACAGGAAATACAGATAAAGGATAGGCGAACCTCCTCTATAAAACAGTGCCTGCCACATGAAATCTGTTTAATCATTATTGTCTAATAATTAGAACATGGTCTGCTAAGAAGTGCACTAGAATTCTGGAAGTGCAGTTAAGAGAAGAATTCTCAATTGCTTAGAATATTAGAAAATAGCAAATTAAAAAAATAGAAACATTTGAACCAGTTTTTTTTTTAAACATTTATTTATTATGTATACAGTATTTGCTCTACATATATGCCCGGGCACCAGATCTCAATGTAGATGGTTGTGAGCCACCATGTGGTTGCTGGGAATTGAACTCAGGACCTTTGGAAGAACAGCCAGTGCTCTTAACCTCTGAGCCATCTCTCCAGCCCTGAACCAGTTTTTTTTAATGTTATCTAATTTAACTCATCATTTCTTAAAATGGGGCTGGCGAGATAACTGTGTTGATAAAATGTTTTCTCAGCATATATGAAGCCCTTGGTTTTAGCCCCATAAACTGAACATGGCAGAAAACACCTGCAATCCCAGCACTCCAGAGGAAGAAGAAAGAATAAAGAAGAAGTTCAAGATCACCCTCAGATAGATAACAAGTTCAAGGCCAGCCTGGACTACACGAGACCCTGTCTCAAATAAATAAATAGATAGATAGATAGATAGATAGATAGATAGATAGATAGATAGATAGATGAAATAAATAAGTCAGAAATCCAGATTCAATAAAAGGGCTTAGAAAGGCCACTCATCTGGTAAGAGATGAAGGTAAATTTTACACCCAGGTCTTCTGCTAGGGATGCCTGTGCTTCCATGTATGTATATAATGCACACAGGAAAGGGGTTCAGTTTAGTCACAGAGAGGACCTAGGATGAGGACACTAGTGAAATACAAGCTCATGCAGATAGCTCAGGTTTATATTGCTGAGAATAGAGAATGAGATTTAAAATGAATAAAACAAAACAAGACAAAAAACAGAGTCCTTTGGCACGATTATCTACTACCTAATCAAGAAGCAGTTTTAGGGGGAGGATTTCACTGGCCCCAGTATTCGAGATGCACTAAAGGAGCATGGTGCTTAGGCAAGGATGATGGCCAGGGGAACACCAGGGCCTTGGATGTGAGAAGACTGAAACCTGAAGCTTACAGAAGAGACTGGAGATCAAAGTGAGCAGTCAGCAGTGAGGAAAAGGAGACTGTGAGCTTTAAATTTCCCACCCTTTGCCCTAAAGGGCTCTTCCATTCACACTACCCTGCATAGGCTGAACTCCAGCCCACCTGGACCAGCAGAATCATTGGCAGCAAGCCCCATGCCTCTGTTCTTTGTTTTCTTCCCTGGGAACAATCTCCATCAGGATTCCTTTTTGGTAAAATCCTCATCTTGCCCCAATGCCCATATTAAATGTCTCTCTTTTGTGGACCCATTTATGACCCCTAGACTCTTCCCAAACTGACATTATATCAAGAACCTAGAGTCACTCAGCACTTAAAGACCTCCACTGTACCATTAAGCCCTGTATCCTCATGGCCATCTCTAATCGATTACAACTTAGTGTGAGGAAGGCCTTCCAACTACTAGAGCTCTCTCCCTGCCTTTGTAGAGCTGAGCTGCCTGGTCAGGTAGGGAGTACGGGCATGCAGAACTTTGCATGTGGTCTCAGTAATTATCAGGGAACTAAAATGAATCTCCAAATGTGCGGTATCAAAATCTAAAGGGAGTACAGAGAGGGGAAATCTTTGATGTTTTATATTACTCAGGGTGTGGATTAAACACAGCACTGTGGCACTCACATAATAAATATCTGAACACCTGCCTTGGGTGAGACCTGGAAACAGAAACTCAAATACCTTCAGTTCACATGTGAGGTAGGCAAGTCACATAAGACCAACAATCAATAAATGGGACCTCATGAAACTGAAAAGCTTCTCTAAGGCAAAAGACACTGTCATTTGAACAAAACGGCAGCCTAAAGATTGAGAAAAAATCTTCACCAACCCCACATCTGACAGAGGGCTAATATCCAAATTTTACAAAGAACTCAAGAAATTAATGCCAAGAAACCAAATAATCCAATGGAAAAAATGGGGAACAGAGCTAAACAGAGAATTCATGAAGGAAGAATCCCTAATTCCTGAGAGACACTTGAAGAAATGCTCAGCATCATTAATCATCAGAGAAATGCAACTCAAGATGACTCTGAGATTCCACCTCACACTGTCAGAATGGCTAAGATCAAAAGCTCAAATGTCAGCACATGCTGGTGAGGTTGTGGAGAAAGGGGAGCTCTCCTCCATTGCTGGTGGGATTGTAGGCTTGTGCAACCACTATGGAGGTCAGTCTGGTGATATCTTAGAAAACTTGGAATAGCTCTGCCTCGGGACCCAGCCATACCACTTCTGGGTATACATCTAAATGATTCCTCACCAAACCACAAGGATGTTTCCTCATCTATGTTCATAGAAGCCTTATTTGTAATAGCTAGAATCTAGAAACAACCCAGATGTCCCTCAACCGAAGAATGGATTTAAAGACTGTGGTACATCTACACAATGGAATATTACTCAGCTATCAGAAACAACAAAATCATGCAATTTTCAGCCAAATGGATGGAACTAGAGAAGCTCATCCTGATGAGCTATCCCAGACTCAGAAGGACACACATGGCATCTAGTCACTTATAGTCGGATTTTAGCCATATAGTACAGGATAACTATACTACAACCAATGCACAAAAGGAAAAATGAACATAGACTTTGTTTCCCTAGTGGTGCTGCCTTGTAGGCCCCCAGTGTATGAGGAGGCTCTTGGCCCTCATATGACTGCTGAACTGGGTTGGGGGACTGTTATGTGAGGACACTCCACTCCAGAGAAGTGGGATGGAAGTGATAGGAGGTAGAGGGTAGGAGGGCGGGGCTGGGAGGGGTGGAAAGAGGACACTGTGATGGAGATGTAACCTGAAGTAATAAATAAATATTTTTTAAAATAAAATAAATAAAAATTTAAAAAGAAAAAGAAAGTGGGCCAAGTTGAGGATCACTGGAAAGTGGTGGGGACAGTAGCATACTGAAACAGACATGCTCTCTCTATCTTCAGTCACTCCTAGGCCTCCATCCACTCCTGCTGAGGCCGAACCAGGCCCACTGCGCTGTGCCATGCTGAGTATCCAAGGAAAATTGAAAAAGTAAATTTGGTATAAAATGTTGTAGTACTTTACATTTTGAAATAATTCTTTTAAGAAAATAAGAAGATGCTGGGCAGACCTAATTAAATGTATCCAAGAGTTAAAGTCTGCCCTGGGGCATCATTTTCTGTCTAGATGCTAAATATCATTGTAGATTATTATAATAATAAATATAAACCTGAGTTTCATAAATCGTACACTTTCTCTCAGCCCTAAATAGGAGATCTCTATTATCCCCTCTAATCTTCAGGGAACATCAAGGAACAGGGGTCAGAAATAATGTAAGAACCAGGAGATGGGAATGGGGTGTCATGATCTCATGAAATACTATCTTCCTGACATGAAACAGCTATTACACTCATGAATTCACAACAACAGTGGCTACCAGCACAAGATTAAGTCTACCAACATTTCTCCATGGAGAAAGGGGGACTCATAAGGCTCCACATCTCCCTGAGAAGCTGTATGCAGTTAATGGTTACTGGAAGAAAGGGTGTCCTGTTCCTCAGTGGTACAGCCACTGTAATTCTGCCCTTCTTAAAGTGAATACCCCCCTCCTAACTCACCCCCATGCTAGCAATCATAAGGAAGTGCACTGAACACACACACACACAGACATGAAATAGGAAAAAGATTATCAAAGAACATTTTGTGTGTGTACATGTATGTGCATGTCCGTGAATGTGTGTGTGTCTGTGTCTGTGTGAGAGAGAGAGAGAAAGAGAAGTTGTGATTGTATTTTTAAATCCTATATTTTTATGGCAATATGAAAATAAATTGGCATTTAAATACATTATTGCACCTGAATGCATATTTAACATTTTTGTTTTAATTTGTTTTACTTATTTTTGACAGTTTCATACATGTAAGCATGCATTTTCGTTATATCCACCCCACACTCCATCCAGATCATCCCCTCCAACTGCCAATAATTTTTTCTCCCACTTTTGTGTCTCCTTTCTTTTTTTTTTTTTT
>CAJQZJ010032188.1:6130808-6174953 GCA_907164525.1 Lophiomys imhausi | reverse complement strand
CACACACACACACACACACACACACACACACACACACACACACACACACGGGGGTTTTTTTGTTTTGTTTTTTGGTTTTTGGTTTTTATTTTTTGGGGTTTTGTTTTTGGTTTTTGGTTTTTTGAGGCAAGGTTTCATGGCCTAAGCTGGGCTCAAACTCACTATGTAGCTGATCACAACTGTAAATCTCTGATGCTCTTGCCTCTACCTCTTGAGTGTCAGGAATACAGGCATGGACCCCCACACTCAGTTTATGCAATGCTAATAAGAACAAAGCCCAGGACAAGACAAGTATTGTACAAACCTGAGCTACGTCCTCAACCATGCCATTATTCTTAAGGTGTCCACATTTGATGCAGAAGATAAATGGATAATTACAATAAGGTTTATTAGTGCTGGCTTCTCAGCATCTTGATCACTGAGATTCTATATCTTGCAGGATACAGGCAGTACATACAAAAGCAAGACACAGCTGTAATGACCATGAGATTTCCATCAGAACTAGTCATGCCAAAGGAGATGCAGAAGAATTAGCTATGACAATAGGGAGAAAAGCCTAGAATGTCAGTTTTCACTTTCATCCTGTGGCTTTCATCCCTCAACAACCTTTTGATCTAGTTTATGAAACTATAGCAAAATACAATTTGGAGGTTCAAAGTCAAAACTTGAAAGTAAGAGCCTGAGAAGGCAGTATCACTGGAGAGAGAGAGAGAGAGAGAGAGAGAGAGAGAGAGAGAGAGAGAGAGGTTGACAGCTGTGGAGAGGTTGTATTGGAGAGAAGGGAGAGAAAAGTAGTCAACATGGGCACTCTTGACCCATATCACAAGGACTTCATTGAAAAAAAAAAATCTCTCTACTTGCTTGTGTGTCGATGTGGACCGTAGATCCAGAGGACAATCTTAGATGCCATTCCTCAGACACAGTCCACTTTGTTCTTTGAGATGGCCTGGACTCCACTAAGGAGTCTTGGCTAGTTGGCCAGCAAGCAACTGGGATGTGTCTACCCCTCTTTCCCCAGCATGGGGAGGCACCAACATACCCAGTTTTTTTCTTCATGTGAATTCTGAGGAATAAAACTCAAATACCCACATTTATGAGGTGAGTACTCTACTAATTGAGCAATTAAGTGTTCTCCCCCCAACACACACACTTTCTTAAGCGATATTTAAACCTTCAGGGGTTCCCCACTGAAGATAAACTATAACCTTGAGATCTTCAATGATCTCACCAAATCTACACTAAGTTCCTTATCTCGTTGTTCTAGACTTCCACCATACATTCCAGCCACACAAAGGAAATCAGTTGCATTCATTTGATTTCCCAGTCTTATTTTTTTTCCTGCTTTGTGCATTTTCCAAAATCAAGTTCACAGCATCCTGACAAAGGTAGTTATGGATTATCACTTACCCTGAATCCTTAGTAGAGATGATGAAGATAAGACAGACATCCAGGAGCTATGATCTACTCAGAAACATTGGAATAAAAGTCAAGTCCATTCTCAGTCCTCATCAAAGACACTTTCCTTTTTTTACAAATGACTTGGCCTTTGTATCCCTCAGCCTCACACTCCTCATCTGTACAAGGAGGGTGATATGCTCTAGAGTGCAGCATTTTAGGGAGATAAAGTAGGATGACAAATGTCGAAGCATCATTTGCTTCATTACCATAAGGAAATGCAGCTCAACCCATACTGCTGCTACACATATGTGAAAGTGGAAAAACAGCCTTAAATGTGCAGATGAAAATAATGCCTAATCCAAATCTTTTTAGCTCAAACTTCCAACCTTCATCAACACAACAACATAGTATTTTTAATTCAATAAGATAGTATAAAACCTATGTCTTCCAAATCCATTTTCATAGTTCTTCTTGGCAAATACAAAATACTAGAGTATGATAGGACTGAGACTTCAAAGACATGATTGCCAAATGAACTGAGAGTCACAGTAAGATCTATGAAGATACTGGTTTAAATCCCTTGACTTTCCTTCTCTGACTCCAGAATTTCAAGTCCCCAAAAAACTTGTTGTCTTACAAGAGTTCAAAAAACAAAATGTCACACCAGGAAAGATATAGCCATTGGTGCCATAGTGGCATGACTGTTACTGCAGAAACCAATCACTTTATCATTGAATTTGAGGCCAGTTCCACAGAGGCAATTCACATCTAGTACTGTAAATCTAGTCAACAGTTCATGTCTCAAACGTCATAGGTCCTAGTGGAATGGTACTGCTGCTGTTGTTGCTAAATAGCCATGACCATCCTGCCAAATTAAATTGCCTTGAAATATTTATGTTTGTACCTGCAAATTGGTGCTGATGAAAACTTTGGTCAAAGAAACCTTTTTTCCCCCTTCGGCCGGGAGGCAGGTACTGCAGGAACTCCTAACTAGACAAAGTTATGAGGATAAGTGATTGTTGACTGTTCAGTTCTAAATGGGATATCTATATAATATTCTAAGGCTCAGGTAACATAACAGAAGATGGAGCTGAACATATGCAGCATCCAGAGGAAGGGTTTGAGGGTTGTGGAGCACTGTTTTCTGGGCAGGACATGGATGTTGCACTCTGGAATTCCAACCATCTATGATTACCCATGTAAGACCTGAACAAGATTGGGCCTATCAACTGAACTAGGGAAGGGCTATGAAGCCCCACACCTCTCTGAGGATCTATAGACCATTAATGATTATTCTGAAATGGACAGTTTCGTCAGTTTTGTAACCACTGGTAAATTCTCCATATTCCTGTAAATATCCAAAATACATTAAGTCATGAGACTGTGTCAAAAGGCATCCTTGAGGAGAGATCTCTGCAGGAAAGCAGGTAGGAAGTATGACAGTAAGACTCCAATGCCTAGTTTTCTCAGATAGGCACATATGGAATAATTAAGCATCCAGCAATGATCATGTCTCAGTTAAGGTTTATTGTTGTGAAGGGACATCGTGACCATGGCAACTCTTATAAAGAAAAACATTTAATTGGAGCTGGCTTACAATTTTAGAGGTTTAGTCCATTATCATCATGGTCAGAAGCATGGCAACGTGCAGGCAGACATGGTGCTGGAGGAGGAGCTGAGAGTACCACATCTGGATCTGAAGGCAGCAGCAGGAGACTGTGTGCCACATGAAGAGTGGCTTAAGCATAGAAGACCTTAGAGCCTACTGTACAGTTACACACTTCCTCCCACAAGACCACATCTCCTAATAGTGCCACTCCCTATGGGTCAAGCATTCAAATATACAAATCTATGAGGACCAAACCTATTCAAACCACCACAGATCAGTAGCTCATTAAATAAATAATTTTTTCATTTTTTTATTACTTAATGTAATAAAAGCAAATTAGATGAAATCCCAGACAGAATGTTTATAAGACTGTTCAGAGAAGTAAAAAAAAAAAAATTTAATTGAAAAACAAAACAAAACAAAAAACTTGCTCCTGACTGAAAAAAACAAATAACGAAGGCAATGCAAGATATAGAAGGGGACCAAAAAATGAAATACCAAAGAAAAGCCTATCTGCAGTATTGTAAATAAACAACAAAATAAATAAACTAAAAAGCTCTCTGTGGAAAGACTTACCAAGAGAATGGATCAAGGCAAAAACAAAATATTTAAGCTTGAAGACAAGGTGGGAAAAAGGAAGGAAGGAAAAAAAGAAAGAAATTAGAGAGAACTGAAATAAATAATTGATACACATTAGTGACCTGGAAAAATAAGAGCAAGACAAACTCTAAATCAGTACATAGGGAGATGGCAAGATGGCTCCATGAATAAGAGCGCTCACTACCAAGTCAGAGTATGATCCCTGTAAATCATGGAGGGGAAGGAAAAAACTGATTTCTGCAAATTGTCCTCTGACCTTGATGACACATGCTCCCATGCTTTAAATCAATCAATCAATAAATAAGTGCAAAAATCAGTAGATGGAAAAAATCATTAAGATCAATGGAGAAATTAATGAAAAAATTAGAAACATTCAAAGAAATAAAGTTGGTTCTTTGAAAAGATAAGTTAAGATTGACAAACCTTTTCCAAACTAACTAAAAGAAAAAGGACCAAATTAATAAAATTAGAGATGAAAATATTAATATTTACAAAAGATGTCAATGAAATGCTGAAAATCATCAGATTCTACCTTAAAACATACATTACATTAACTAGGGAATTTTTTAAAAAAATGGATAGGGGGATCCAAGATGGCGGCGGCCCGCGGATGCATTTTAATCTTGGGGAAAACAGCCACAAAACCACAAATGTTATAAGACACTGTACAAAAAAAATCTGAGTGACTCGACCCCCCTGGGTCTCACCGAGCTACCAAGGGACCATTAAAAGTCCCTGGGCAGGACGCTCCCTTCCACTCTCAGACACGAATGGAAGCCGCTGAATCCGGGAATCAGGAACCCGCCACCAGGAGAGACGCTGAGTAAGATCCACTCTAATAGCCAGCGCGCAGATTCAGATCCCACACAGGGATATTTTTCAGCCTGCTGGGCCCCCACAGGTACCGCAGAGACGATCCGGCTATTTGGCGAAGGGTTGTGGCCCCATGGAAGTGACACACACTGGTAGAGCCCAGCTCGCAGGGACTGAGGGATCCACAGCTGCATTTGGAAAGCCCAGACATATCTGTGCAACCCCAGAGGGGGGCTGCACAGGCACCCCTATTGGATTTACAGTCATTGGGGGAAAAAATCCTGCAAATAAATTGAGTTGCAGAGTACCCTTCCGGCTGCAGATTGCAATCCACTGCGGAGTACGGGAACCTGGTCAACAGTGACACAACTTGCCAGTTTTCAGAGTCGGCTCCATATACACATAAGTGGGGCTGTGAGAGCGGCAAGGCTACAGGGGGTAAAGGCGGATTTACCCACCACAGGGTCCAACCCTGGGCAAACTGTGAGGTCTTTATTATTATTATCAGACTTTTTTGCTAGTATGGGCCCTTCGGGCAGGGAACCAGAGCTTAGGTGTATACAGCTCCACCCCCCTGGATTAGTTAGGTCTCCACCTCAGAGGTGGTGCTGAAAAACTCACCTTACAGGAGTGGAGTCAGGCAATTTGACTGCTACACCAAAGCGCCCCTTTGGATCCAAGCCCAGAAGACAACAGGAGCAGACAGCTAAGAACTTCCAAATGGCCAAAGGCAACAGAAAAAACAGAAAACTATGCTAGTTCATTCAACCCTGACCACGTCACCACAGCTGAAACACATGAAAACGATGACAATTCTACATTATGGAAAGTGATAGAGTCCCTTCAAGAAGAACTTAAATCTATGAAGGAATTCAAAGAAGCCACAATTTCACAAATGAAAGCAATGGATAATACAATTAGATAAATCCAAAACAAGATGACTCAACTCGAAGAGGAAAAAAGATAGGTAAATGGAAGACTTCCAGGCAAAGATGAGCAAATTGGAGCAGGAAATGTACAAAACGAATAAAACCATTCAAGACATGAAAATGGAAATGAAAACAATAAAGAAAACACAGTCAGAGATAAAAGTGGAAATGGAGAATCAAGGGAAGAGAACAGGAACTATGGATATGAGTACCAAAAATAGGATTCAAGAGATGGAAGACAGGATCTCAGGAATGGAAGATTCGATGAAAGAAATCAGTACAACATCCAAAGAAAATGAGAAAGCTAAAAAATCTCTCACCCACAACATCCAAGAAATCAAGGACTCAATGAAAAGATGGAACCTAAGAATTATAGGCATAGAGGAAAGAGAAGACTCCTGACTCCAAGGTCCAGCAAATATCTTCAACAAAATCATAGAAGAAAACTTCCCAAACCTAAAGAAAGACATGCCAATAAAAATCCAAGAGGCTTACAGAACACCAAACAGATTAGATCAGAAAAGAAACTCCTCTCGCCACATAATAATTGAAACTCCAAATGTACAGAAAAAAGAAAGAATATTAAAAGCTGTAAGAGAAAAAGGCGAAGTCACATACAATGGCAGACCCACCAGAATTACACTGGACTTCTCCTCAGAAACTTTAAAAGCTAGAAGGGCCTGGACGGATGTCCTACAAGTCCTGAGAGAACATAGGTGCCCAGCCAGACTACGATACCCTGCTAAACTCTGTATCAACATAGATGGAGAAAACAAGATATTCCACGACAAAATCAAATTTAAACAATATCTACCCACAAAGGCAGCCTACAGAAGATCCTAGAAGGAAAATTCCAACCCAGAGAAAATAACTACACCCAAGAAAACAGAGGAAATAGAAACCTCCACAGCAACTAAACAAAAAGAAGCACAAGAAGACCACCTACACCAAAATACTGAGAAATAACAACCCCTGGTCACTAATATCCATCCACATCAATGGACTCAACTTGCCAATAAAAAGACACAGACTTATAGACTGGATCCGTAAATAAGACCCATCTTTTTGCTGCATACAAGAAACATATCTCACTATTGAAGATAGACACTATCTCAGAGTAAAGGGCTGGGAAAAGGTATTACAAGCAAATGGACCCAGGAAGCAAGCTGGAGTAGCCATCCTAATATCAAACAAAATAGACTTCCAATTGAAGTTAATAAAAAAAGACAGAGAAGGGCATTACATACTCATTAAAGGAAATATTCATCAAGAAGACAACTCAATATTGACCATCTATGCCCAAAATACAAAGGCACCTACATTTGTAAAAGAAACGCTTCTAAAACTTAAATCGCACATTGTTCCAAACACTTTAGTAGTGGGAGACTTCAACACCCCACTCACAACAATGGACAGATCATCAAGACAGGAGCCAAACAAAGAAATAACGAGTCTAACAGAGATCATGAACCAAATGGACCTAACAGATATCTACAGAACGTTTCACCCAAACACAAAAGAATACACCTTCTTCTCAGCACCTCACGGAACTTTCTCCAAAATCAACATTATAGTTGGAAACAAAGCCTCAACAGATACAAGAAAGTTGAAATAACCCCTTGTATCTTATCAGACCACCATGGAATAAAGCTGGACTTCAACAGCAAAAGAATCAACAGAAAGCCTACACACACATGGAAGTTGAACAACTCTTTACTAGATGACTACTGGGTCAGGGAAGAAAAAAAAAGGAAATAAAAGACTTCTTAAAATCCAACGAAAATGAAGGCACAACATACCCAAACCTAAGGGACACAATGAAAGCTGTTCTACGAGGAAAGTTCATAGCATTAAGTGCCTTCAAAAAGAAAATTGTGACAGCTCATATTAGCAAATTAACAGCTAAACTGGGTGAATTGGAAAAAAAAAAAAGCAAACACTCCCAAGAGGAGCAGAAGGCAGGAAATCACCAAACTTAGGGCTGAAATCAACAACCTAGAAACAAAAACAACTATACAAAGAATAAAACCAAGAGTTGGTTCTTCGAGAAAATCAACAAAATAGACAGACCCTTAGCCAAATTAACTAAAAGGCAGAGGGAAAAAACCCAAATCAACAAAATCAGAAATGAAAAGGGAGAAATAACAACAGACATTGAGGATTTCCAGAGAATATTTGGATCCTACTTTAAAAATCTATACTCACCAAATTTGAAAACTTAAGTGAAATGGACAATTTTCTTAATAGATTCCACGTACTGAAGCTAAATCAAGATCAGATAAACAGACTAAACAGCCCTATAACCCCTAAAGAAATAGAAACAGTCATTAAAAATCTCCCAACCAAAAAAAGCCCAGGGCCAGATGGCTTTAGCACAGAATTCTACCGGACCTTCAAAGAGGAGCTAACACCAATACTCTTCAAACTCTTTCACCAAATAAAATCAGAAAGAACATTGCCAAACTCATTCTATGAGGCCACAGTCACCCTGATTCCTAAACCACACAAAGACCCAACAAAAAAAGAGAACTTCAGACCAATCTCCCTCATGAACATAGATGCAAAAACACTTAATAAAATACTAGCAAATCGAATTCAAGAACATATCAAAAGTATCATACACCATGATCAATTAGGCTTCATCCTAGGAATTCAGGAATGGTTCAACATACAAAAGTCTATCAACGTAATTCACCATATAAACAAGATGAAAGAAAAAAAACCACATGATAATCTCACTAGATGCAGAAAAAGCATTTGACAAAATCCAACACCCCTTCATGCTAAAAGTTCTGGAGAGAACGGGCATACAAGGATCGTACCTAGAAATAATAAAGGCAGTAGACAGCAGGCCAGTGGTCAACATCAAATTAAATGGAGAGAAACTTGAATCAGTACCTCTAAACTCAGGGACAAGACAAGGATTCTCACTGTCACCATATCTCTTCAATATAGTACTTGAAGTTCTTGCTAGAGCAATAAGACAACTAAAAGAGATCAAGTGGATACAAGTTGGAAAAGAAGAAGTCAATTTATCCCTATTTGCAGACGATATGATAGTATACATAAGCGACACCAAAAATTCCACAAGAGAACTCTTACAGCTGATAAACACCTTGAGCAAGGTGGCTGGATATAAAATTAATTCAAAAAAAAAAAAACAGAAGCCCTTCTTTATACAACAAACAAATGGGCTGAGAAAGAAATAAGGGAAACAACCCCTTCACAATAGCCACAAACAATATAAAATACCTGCGGGTAAAGCTAACCAAGCAAGTAAAGGACCTGTACAAGAACTTCAAGCCCTTGAAGAAAGAAATGGAAGAGGCCTTTAGAAGATGGAAAGAGCTCCCATGCTCATGGATAGTTAGGATCAACATAATAAAAATGACTATCCTACCAAAAGCAATATATAGATTCAATGCAATTCCTATCAAAATACCAACACAATTCTTTATAGACTTGGAAAGAGCTATTCTCAATTTCATATGGAACAACAAAAAAACCCAGAATAGTTAAATCAATCCTGTACAATAAAAAAGCATCTGGAGGTATCACCATCCCAGATTTCAAGCTGTACTACAGAGCAATAGTAGTAAAAACAGCATGGTATTGGTATAGAAACAGACCAAAGACTATACTTTCAGGGATCATTTCTATAGTTTGTTACTAGAAACAGACCAGTAGATCAATGGAATCGAATTGAAGATTCAGAAATGGACCCACACACTTATGGCCACCTAATTTTTGACAAAGAAGCCAAAACAGCCCAATGGAAAAAGGACAGCATCTTCAACAAATGGTGCTGGTCCAACTGGATATCCACTTGTAAAAGAATGAAATTAGACCCATATTTATCACCTTGTACAAAACGTAAGTCCAAGTAGATCAAAGACCTTAACATAAGGCCAGTCACACTAAATATACTAGAAGAAAAAGTGGGAAAAACACTCGAACTCATTGGCACAGGTGACAACTTCCTGAACAGAACACCAACAGCTCAGGACCTGAGATCAACAATCAATAAATGGGACCTCATGAAACTGAAAAGCTTCTGTAAAGCAAAGGACACTGTCATTAGAATAAAACGGCAACCAACAGACTGGGAGAAAATCTTCACCAACCCCACATCTGACAGAGGGCTAATATCCAAAATCTACAAAGAACTCAAGAAATTAAATGCCAAGAAACCAAATAATCCAATCAAAAAATGGGGGACAGAACTAAATAGAGAATTCACAAAGGAGGAATCCCTAATGGCTGAGAGAAACTTGAAGAAATGCTCAACATCCTTAATCATCACAGAAATGCAACTCAAGACGACTCTGAGATTCCATCTCACACCTGTCAGAATGGCTAAGATCAAAAGCTCAAATGACAGCACATGCTGGCAAGGGTGTGGAGAAAGGGGAACCCTCCTCCATTGCTGGTGGGAGTGCAGGCTTGTGCAACCACTATGGAGGTCAATATGGCGATATCTTAGAAAACTTGGAATAGCTTTGCCTCAGGACCAGCCATACCACTTCTGGGCATACACCCAAATGACTCCTCATGGAATCATAGGGAAGTTACCTCATCTATGTTCATAGCAGCCTTATTTGTAATAGCTAGAAACTGGAAACAACCCAGATGTCCCTCAACTGAAGAATGGATTAAAAGCCTGTGGTACATCTACACAATGGAATATTATTCAGCTATCAGGAACAATGAAATCATGCAATTTGCAGCCAAATGGATGGAACTAGAGAAGCTCATCCTGAGTGAACTAACCCAGACTCAGAAGGATGCATATGGCATCAATTCACTTATAGTAGGATTTTAGCTATATAGTAGAGGATATCGATACTACAACACACCAAAAGGAACATGGACATAGACTTTTTATTTTTTATGTTTTATTTTTATTTTTATTTTATTTTTTATTCTTTTTTATGTGTTTGTCTGCTTATTTGTTTATTTGTTTTTTAGTTCTCTTTCCCGGGCAATGAGACATTTTTCACTGGTGGTACTGCCTCGTAGACCCCCAATGTATGAGAAGGCTCTTGGCCCTCATATGACCTCTGAACTGGGGTGAGGGACTGTTGTATAGGGACATTCCATTCCAGAGAAATGGGATGGAAGAGTTAGGGGGTAAAGAAAAAAAATGAAATGTGAAGTTTTGGCCTTTTGCTACTAATTGTCATAAACTGCTTAGGATAACTAAGAAATGCAAACTAATAGTCATGCAATCTTGTCATTGTGTTAGGTACTCTGACAATCTATTATAGTTATTTTCTAAGCTAATCAGAAATAAAGCTGCTACGAGACAAGCAACATCTTCTTATCCTAATATAAGAGATAGATAGGGCCTCTTCAAAAACCTCAAGAGATCTGCAGAATGTGGCATTCAAAGATGTTTTCTTAACTTTAGATTTTTTTTATATCGAGACATGTCAACTCATGACAGCACCCCCTATTCTACTCCAAGTAGAAGATGAGCATCGAAGAATCTCCTGTGGGAGATGATTGAATTAGTGGCAAGGCTATCTCTTGGCAGGAAAAACCCCTTGCTCCAGCTGTAGACAGAATGCTGTCCAAAAAGGACAAAACTCGGAAGCAGGTAAGTCAACAGCCTAGCTCTGGCAAGACAGGGTAGGTAAGTCCTTCATAACCCCTGCTCTACAATCAGTGTCTGTTAGAGAAATGGGGTAAACGGCTGAAGATTGATTCTGTAATGTATGGAGAGAAAATGGGAACTGTCCAGGCAGCCACTGGTATGTCATTTTTTAGTTTTGGAAGCTGTAGGCCCTGCACTTCCTATATAATCAGATATATTTATCCCTCTCAGGTCTCTGAGGTGGTTGAAGAATAGATAGCTAGAGTCTCATAATTAAATTTTGAGTTGTTTAGGAATCAAGAGAGTGTTATGGATCTAAGAAGATGTTTTTAAAATTGTGATGCTAGTTAGTATGAAAGCTGAGTTAGATATAGAGCTTTAAACACATGGAGATGGTTAGATAGTAGAGTGTTAAAGTCAGGTGCCAAATACATATGGACTGGACATTGGGAATGTATGCTAAGCCATATAATCCTCATAACTGTGGCCTAATTACCTCTGTTGTTTTGTATTGTATTTATTATTATAAGAGAAAGAGCCATTTGTTGGACAGAAAGGGGGAGCTGTTGGGGGAAAAAAGATATACCTTAAACTTAAAAAAAAAGGAAGGTGTTGGGTGGGTTGAGGCGGAAGAGAGGGGGAGTATGGGACTGGAGTGGGGAGTAGGGAGGGGATTGTGATTGAGATGTAACTTGAAGAAATAAAAAATAAAGTAAAAAAAAAAAAAGAAGCATCTGAACAAAAAAAAAAAAACCCATCCAGAAAGGAATGAATGAATGAATGTGTTATGAACTAAACAGATTTCTCAATAAAAAGTACAGATGTCTAATATCTTTTACATGTTCAACATCAGAGAAATGTAAATTAAAACTGCTTTGTGGTGGGGAGTTTGAAGAAAAACATTTTGTGATTCCACTCCACCTTCCACTTCTCAGTTGTTTTCAGAGGTCAGAAGAAGGCATTGGATCCCATGAAACTGGAATTACTGGCTGTTGTATAGCACCATGTTGATGCTGGGACCAAACTCAGGTCCTCTACAAGAGCATCAAGTGCTCTTACCCACTGAGCCATCTCTCAAGCACTAAAACATTGTTTTGTTAACAAAAATTAATAATAGACCAGCCTCCTCATAGCGACTGGCTAGAACATATTATATCTCAGCAACACTTCAGCACTCATTAGACCTACTCAAAACATGGTCTTTTAGATGACCTCCCTGGTAAAGCATTTAAAAGTCAACTCACTCTCACTATAAATATAACACCAACTTAAGACACTGTTCCACATTGATTCCACACCTCCACTCCTTGCAATTTTCATTGAGGCTGTATTTAAAAACCACAAGTATTTTCTGTATTCATCCTCATCTCTCTGTCCTACATAGGCTGCAGTTTAATTCAGACTCTCCCAATGTACCCGCAGGCTAAGTGAACATCTATCCGTTTTCTTGATGGTACAACACATAAGCAATAAATATGCATGCAAATTCAATAATTTATGCATTCATTAACTCATAAAGCATTCCTGAACACCTATTCTATGTCAAACTGTATGTTAGGACTTGAGAGTGGATGAGACAGAATACCTGCTGTGAAATGTCTACATTCAGCTTCCTTGAAGAGACAGGCAAATGCATAACTCACCTCAATTCCTCAAAGGAGAGTTGTAACATGAGTCTGTGCAGGACAGAGAGAATGATGCATGTTTCCTGCAGGGGTGTGATGGCCAGCTTCAGAGAGAAGGTGATATTTCAGCTGTACTAAAAGAATGAGCCAAGTCCCTGGTTGGAGTAGTGGAGGCAGATCTAGGCAGAGGGGACCCTGTGGAAAAGTCTAGAAGCCCAGTGGCGCTTCTGGCTATGCCTTCTGGCTATGTGCTGTCTCTCACTCATGAGTGGACAGGGCTGTTAGATATTAGCCTGGAAAGGGAAGCTAGGTTCAGATCATAAAAGGCCTTGAACGGCCTTCTAAAAGGCATATTTTTGCCCAGTAAGCAATGGAACTATGAAAAGATTTCATTGCAAAACGATCTGGCTATAGGGATGAAAAGATCTGAGAAGAGCAGCAGTTGCTAAAGATGGGGCCATCCGTTAGGCGTGCCCAAAGACTCAGAAGAGAACTCCAGAGGTGAATGTGGATTCCAAAGATGTTTGGGGGTAAGAATTGATGACATTTGTTATCAGGCTGGGTATTATATATATATATATCTTTTGATCTTTTGCGTTCGCCATTGTGATCAATAAGCTCCCCAATATGTTAGTGAACACACAATTAAATAAAATCACTATCAGTGATTCCTAATGAGAAGCACTGAGGTGACAGAGGGGAGACATCCTCTCTGGACTCTGGCTTTGTGTTTATGTGGGATGGCACACTACCTCTGCTGAAGATGGGCCTTCAGCAAAGCCCTCACCTATGTTCCTCCTTCACTTCCCAAGTAGCATGCTGACCAGGATGACTTGTCACCAAGTCTCCCCCAGCCCTCACATTCTGTAGGTCAAACACTTGGGATTGGTGGCCACCAACCCTGTTCTTCCTGAGTCACCTCTAAGGGCAGGTGTTCTTTGGGGTTGAGCAGGATATACAGTCACTGAACTCACACCCCAAGTCCCATTCTCAGAAGGCAAGGATGACTAGGACTTGCCTGAAGTCAAGAAAGTTATTAGCAGCAGCTCCCCTCCAGGGCTCAGCCTGACTGGTCCAGGAGACCAGCCCCACTTCCTCAAGGCAAGGGCCCTTTTCTTCAGAGGAGATGGCCCCCAACAGCCTGGACATGAGTCTCTAAAATTCCTGTGTCTTTTCTGTGTGGATCAGTTCCCACGCCTGGTGTGCCCACTGATGCTATCCTGAGACTTTCGCACAAGACAGTAAAGGTTTCCTTACTGCCTGCTGTCCTGAGTGAAGCCAAGACCCATGATCCACAGACAGCAGCAACATGTTCCCTTCTGGGTCCTAGCCTGTAAAGGGTTCCACCTCTGTTTATTCCCCTGCCTGGAATTCAGTGATGCCTACTATGTACTACTGAACACATCTGAGAGTCATGGGCTTCCCGCAGCAACACCACAAGGTGACCATCACTCCTCTACTTTAATGATGCAGAGAATGAGGTTGGGTTGTTCATCAAAGGCTGGACCAGGATGTGGCCCAGCCAGGACTCAATCTGAGGTCTGTCTGGTTTCCAGTCCACTGCATTCCCCTTCAATGACTAAAGCTAAGCCCTAAATACTATTCTGCATGAGTGTGAATGATCTGCAAAGCCACTAAGCAAATTCAGTGTCTTCTTTAACCCAAGAAAACATGGTCCAGTTTAACTTCAGGCATAAGAAGCAAAAAAAAAAAAATAAGTGGGTCACAGATTACCAACTAAAGCACATTGAGGTTAGATCTCTAGGTTCCTCCTGATTTTCCCAAATGAAGTTATAATTTATGGGATTTACAATGAAGAAACTCTGGAAATCAGTTTGTCTGGCTTTAATCCCTAGTCTCACAAAGCCAATGTGGCCCCAGTTAAACTATTGTACTGAGTTTCTGCCTCCCCGAGTCTACATGTTCATGAGAGTCATATATACCGTGTTGTGTTGTCATGAGGGGTAAATAAGATGCTGTATGTAAAAAGTACTTAACCCAGGGTCTGGCATATGGCAGGAGCTCAGTAAATCCCAGCCATTATTATTACGGTAATATCTCTGTACATAAATCTATCTACATCTCTGATTGTTTTCTTAGGACAGATGCCAGCGGGTAAAATCGCTGTATCAAAGGGTGGCTCTTCATGCATAATGCTTAATTATCCCCCAGAAATTGTCAAGCAGTTATATATCCAACCCAGAATCAGCAGGAGTGAATGTTGCATCCCTCATGGCAATGGACTTGAGAGATGCAGCAAAGTACAGCCACCGGTGATGCCATGGAAGTGTCTCAGTAGCCCGCACGAGTAGCTCACAGGTAATGGCAGAAAGTTTATTATTATTATTATTATTATTATTATTATTATTTATTTGGTTTGTGTCTGTGTGTATTTTTACAGGTGGAGGTCAAGAGACAATTTGTGGCAGTTGGTTCCTTCACCATGAATCTCCTAAGAATGAACCTAAGATTGCCAGGCGAGCACTTTATTCTAATAAGTGCCATGACACCAGCATTTTTCTTCGTGTGTGTGTGTGTGTGTGTGTGTGTGTGTGTGTGTGTGTGTTTTGTTTTAATCACTAGATAGAGTCTCAAGTAGCTTCAACCTACCTGGAAATCATTATATAGCCAAGCTGGCATGAGCTTATGTTCACCTCAGGCTACCTACTTGAGAGTCCTTGATCATTTCTAGTCCCTTCCACCTTTTTGATTTCTTAGGGATGACTGACTCAATCACCTACACCTATGCTATATTTTCACTTGTCACATATTGGTGACAAACCACATACTTAGGGTCTATCTGACCCAGCCAATGGTCAGCAGTCTGGAGGAAATTATTCAGTTTTTCTAAGCTTATATGAAACATGGGTGATACCTCAAAATCATTTAAGGATGATTAAATATTACAAGTGTGAGTGTCCTGGTACCTAGGAGGAAGGAGAATGCCAAATGGGAAGCTGTTGCTTTTATTTGTGCCTGTGGCATGTTATTGCCCCTGAGTCATTTCCCAGATGTCACCTAGGGGCTTTCCTTTGGTTCAGGTCTTTCTAGCCAGAATCACGAAGTAGCTACTGAGGGATGGAGTAGACAGATGATCTAGTTAGGCGTCAGAGAAATGCTATGAACCAGAATTGTGACTTTGGTTCTAGCTGAAAATATCAGCAGAGTGCCAGAAGAAAGGAATCGCTTTAGCAGGTGTGTTTGGAATCTGGCAGAGTGTTCTGGGTCTGGGCCAGGAGCATTGAGCGGCCCTGAATGCCTTCTGTGTTGTTGACTCAGTGGGACTGAGACCCAGGAGGGAGAGGAGGGGAGAACGCTGGGGTAAATACACAACAGCCAGACAGTGGCTGATTTTTCCTTGGGCTCCCCATGTCTCTAGCACAAGTGTGGCCTGATTTGGAGGCCTTCACCAGTCCTCATCCAGACCATTCCACCCAAGAAGAGTTCCCAAAATAGCTCAGACTTTGGGCCCGCCTGGGAGAGACATAAAGATTCATTTACAGGGGAAGGTGACCGCTCTGGATATCTTAAGCAGACCAGTGTATGCTAATGCTTCTGCTCCCTCAAATCTGGGATTTATATAACTCACTCCTGTCCTTGTCATTGCCAGCTGAAATGCCTGCATTATCTTAATTCCAGAATGGAAATTTTTCCAATTTTTGAGGCCATCATTTTAAAGCTGTCAAAATCAATATTTTTAACAGCTTAGAAAAAAAAATTTCTTACAACTGGAAAATGTCTAAACAAGTTGCTTGATATCCTGAGACAACTGGGGGAAATCTATGATGAGACAGAGGGACACCCTACGCAGAGCCCATGGCTAGGGGGGCACACTCATTTGTCCCATCACAAATTTGTCTAGGTAAGAGTCCTGTATTAGGACACTTGCCTTAAGCACTCTCAATCTTGTTGTCTTCTAGTAACGGATTAGTCATTTGCCTTTTGGTCCTAAGCCTTTATTGCTGCTGTTGTTAATAAAGCAACTAATTCCTAAAAGGAAAATGGTCCATGAAAAGGAAAGAAACAAGCCATGCCCTAAGAGTCTGCACCTTTTCAAAGTGTTATTCCAATTCTGTTTATATTCACTCTGTGAGACCTGGCTCCTGAATGTGCCACTCACTCCCCTGGAGATGCTAGAGTCCATGAGAACTCCCTGCAGTGGAGGGAGAAAGCTTCAAGGGAACTCCCTCGTGCTTGGTTAGGAAGAACAAAGTGGCTCCTTTTACCTATCAGTTTCCATCCAAGTGAGTCGTCATTTCTACCTGATTAACTCTCCCAGACAGAAACCCGAGACTGAAGGAAGTAAGTGCACACGCAGGAGAATGGCTCTCTCCAAGCGGAATCACAAGCAGGCTTTGTCTTCGGGGGTAAGGGCCATTTGTTAGCACCTAGGGAGCTTGCCAGGCTGTGAGAAGATGGAACCAGCCAAGTGGACACCTCCAGACACCACCGCCTCAGATCCTAGACTGAGGGATCCTGGGTGAAAAGGCTGGAAAATATCTCTTATGGTCCCCTCTCCTAGTCAGGAGCTGGAAAACACCCCATTCCTGTAACTCTGAAGCAGGATTAATTGATTGGTCTCATATGAACCTAAAAGCTGTTAAGAGCAGGGAGGATGAAAAGCAATTCAAATTGCTTTATTATGATTTTGTAGTAAAGTACCAGTTTAGTCCTCAGCCCTACTGTGAAGCAGCAGGTTTCCAGATATTGACTGCACTGGCATGCCCTGCTCCAGGAGAGGAAATGCCTGGGTCTGCAGAGCAGAAACATCTGCTCTGCTCTCCAGCAGGCCTGTTGCTGGAGCTGGGGAGGGGGCTTGCCTCCAGGTGGTGTCACTGCAGGCAGAAGACAGAAGAAGCACTCCCACGCAGGGAGGGGGGATTGTAGACTCCTCCTTTTGGTTTTCAAAGACTTCATTCACTTCATATGAGAGGGAATTATAACTGGTTTCCTAAGGTGGTCATAGAGTAGCAGGACAATTGTAGCTGAAATGATCTTGAGGATGACTATTGGATCCTCAAACGTCAGGGTGGGAGGCAGGGCATGCTTTACACATCTTGAGTCACTTCATCCACAAATAGCACTCCTTGTAATATACCTCTATAATCACCCTTTTGTAAGTGAAAAGCTCAGGCACACAGGAGAAGCGGTTTGTATAACTAGTAACTGTGGAAGTCAACCTTTGAGTCCAGCCATCTGTCTTTAGTGCTCCCAACCTTAATCCCTAGCTGTGGGAATGGGTACAACCACACATGCTTCTGACTGTGCAATGATGGCAAGGGTCAGACCTTAAGGTGCCCAATTTTCAAATGGGCAAAATGCAGCCTAGAGTTATGAAGTGATTTGTCCAAGGTCATAAGGATAATAAATATCAGAGCCTGGTTTAACTCTTGAGTCAAGCTTTTTGTAACAGCTGGGCTCCCATTCCCTGACCTTAAAGTTTGGCCTTGGCCTGTGTTACATGGTTATCTAGCACAGAATGCCAATAGGAAGTCAATTAGTATTAATAATAATAATAGTAATAGCTACCATTTATTGAACACCTGTGACTTGTAAAGTCTCCTAAGCATGAGTTTAATCTTCACAAATCCCTACAAGGCTTTATTACCCCCCATAGATCAAAAACAGAAACACAAACATCAGTTCCATGTCTACTCACTAACCATGAACAAACCAGAGAGGAAATTAAGAAGACAATCACACCCACAGTAGTATCAAAAGGACAAAAAGTTTAGGAATAAGCTGCCACCAAAAGTGCAGGCAACAACCAGAAACTGTGTAAATCATACTACAATAAAGTTAACAAAGAAAAGAAAAAAGCCTTCTATTCATCAAAGGACAGCATCAAAGGAGTGGAGAAAGTCACCGAATAGAAGAAAACATTTGCAGTTAGCCAGGGACTGTGGTCCAGAACATATAAAGAGCTCCTACAACTTAACAACAACAAAAGTCAATTCAAATGGATTTGAATTACCTTTTTGTCTAAAGAACACATACAGATTTACAATAATCACATAAACAGATGCCTAATACTGCCAATCACTTAGGAAATACAAATCAGCATCAGAGTGAGACACTGCTTCTCATCCATTTCATCAAAGCAATGACAAAAATGGTGAGTGTTGGTGAAAATAATGAGAATATGGAATCAACCCAACTCCTATTAATGATGAGTGAACAGCAAAAGCAGTGCATTCCAATTTGCAACCAAATGGATGGAACTAGTAAAGCTCATCCCGGCCGGGTGTGGTGGTACACATCTTTAATCCCAGCACTTGGGAGACAGAAGCAAGTGGATCTCTGTGAATTCAAGGACAGCCTGGTCTACAGAGTGAATTCCAGGACAGCCAGGGCTGTTACATGAAGAAATCCACTCTCAAAAAAAAGAAAGGAAAGAAAGAAAAGCTCCTCCTAAGTGAGCTAACTCAGTTCCAGAAAGATACACATGGTATTTACTTTCTTATAGGTGGATATTAACTATATAGTACAGAACAACTATCCTATAACCCACAGACCCAAACAGACAGGAGCCTAGCATAACTATCCTACAAAAAATTCCACCCAGCAGCAAGCCATGGACCCTGTTGCTTGTTAGTGGAACACCTTACCCTAGATGGGCTGCCATATCAGGCCCCAGTACAAGAGGAAGCTCTTCACCCTCATGTGATTGATGAACTGAGGAGGATTGATATGTGAGGGACCTCCCTTGCTGGAGGAGAAGAATAGGAGGGAGAGGGATAAGATTGGGTTTGATATGTGGGGGCTCCCCTCATCAAAGAGGAGAAGAGGGAAGAGGGAGGGAGAGAGAGAGGAAGAGAGGGAGGGAGGGAGGGAGAGAGGGAAGGAAGGACTGGGAGGGAAGAGGGAGGGGCCTTTGATCGAGATGTAACTTGAAAAAATAAATTAATAATAAAAAAATAGGAAAAGAAAAAGCAGTGGATTCATCCAAAGAGACAGTACTCATCCTTAAGACAGCATGAGAGTCTGGAAGATGCTACCATATGGGTGAATTTAGAAGACACATGCTGAGTAAAGAGAGAGGATAAAAGGACAAATACTGTGTGAGTCTACCTATATGAAATACCTAGAGTAGCCAGATTCTTGGAGAAAGGATATGAAATGTTGAGAGCTGGGAGCTGGCAGGAGGGGAGAACAGAAGGCTGTTGGTTAATGGATACAAAGTATGTGGTTTGAATGAAAATAGTTCCAAGAGGTTCATAGGGAGCAGAACTATTGGAAAGGATTAGGACCTTGTTAGAGTAGGTGTGGTCTTGATGGAGGAAGTCTGTCACTGGGGGGTGGACTTTGAGATTTCAGTGCTCAAGCCAGGCCCAGTGGCTCTCTCTTCCTATTACCTCTGATCCAGATCTAGAACTCTCAGCTTCCTGCCAGCCACCATGCTTTCCTCCATGATGATAATAGACTAAACCTCTGAAACATAGCCACCCCCAATTGAATGTTTCCATTTAAGAGTTGCTGTGGTCATGGTGTCTCTTCACAGTAACAGAACAATAAGACACAGAGTTCTGGATCAAGATGATGAAACATTTGGGTATGAAGCATGATGACAGCTACATAATATTGTGAATGAGTTTAATGCTATTATTAAGTGACCTTATTTTTTCATTAATATATTTATTTGTTCATTTTACATCCCAATCTCAGCCCCACTTCCTCCTCTTCTCCCAGTTTCACTCTAACACCTACTCCCCCCATTTCCCCATCCCCCTATCAGAGTACCTACCCTGGCTCATCAGGATGCATCAGGACTAGGTGCCTCTTCTTCCACTGAAGCCAGACAGGGCAGCCCTGCTAGGGGAAAGGTGTAAGGAGATAGATTAATATAAATTAGATTTAGTAAATATCTAGGGGATTCTGTTACAGTCTCTTAATCTGGGGCATGAAGATCAACTTGGCTCTGGGCAATTAGCTTATCAGTTTATGGACTAAAAAC
This sequence comes from Lophiomys imhausi, assembly GCA_907164525.1. NCBI lineage: Eukaryota > Metazoa > Chordata > Mammalia > Rodentia > Muridae > Lophiomys > Lophiomys imhausi. Next base: position 6,154,429 of record CAJQZJ010032188.1, on the reverse strand, counting down.
AAGGATGAAGTCAGGTGAAACGAGGGGAGTCTCTATGGACTAAAAACAAGGAGGAAGCCAAGTGAAACAAGGAGAGACTCTATGGACTAAAAGCAAGGTTTGTGGTCTGGCATTGTTTTCAGCTGCTAAATGGGCAGAGCCCAGATTAAGCTGAGGCAGGTGGAACAAGGAAAGACCCTATTTAAGGACAAGTAGATGGAGCCAAGAGGGCTCCATGCTAGAGAGCCCCATGCTAGAGAGCTCCAATGCTAGCAAGTCCTGCTAGAAAGGACAACGAGTAGTTTGTATCCTCTGACAGAGAACGTGCTGGTGGACTGACAGATCTCCCTGCAGCAGAAAGAAGCTGGTAAGCAGAGAAAGCCTCAGCAAGACAGCAAAAAGCCAAAGACTAAACCCTGTGGCTCAGCTTTTGCCTAGAGGGGTTTGACCTGTCCAAACAGTGGTCTGAATGGATCTGTGGCCAGCTTTAAAGACTGGGACAGAGCAGCAGAGTTGCTGATACAAAGGAAATAAGTTGGCTTATAGATGGCTGAGGTCTCCCAGAGAAAAAAAAGCCTCAAGCCTTATTTAAGGTGAAGTTGCCATAGCCAATTTACCCTGATGGATCTACGTCTGAGATATTCCAGAAGAAAGACTGCTAAGTGCATTAAAGGGTCTACCACAGAGACTGTGTTCCTGACAACTGAGGACCTGCCCCAGAGACTGTATCCTTCTAAAAGGTTATGAAAATAGCTGTAATAGTTATCAATAGGTTTAGTGGTTAGGTAATAGGGGTTGTAGGCATTTGTAGGGTTAGTAGTTAAGTGTTTATATTTGTTATAAGTGAATATAGTTACCAATAAATAGATATTGAATAATTTTAAAAAGCTGGGATTCAGAAAGGGATCCAAAAGCAGGCAACAGAGTCCAAGTCAGCCCCTACTCCAATTGTTAGGGGACCCACATGAAGACCAAGCAACCCATCAGCTTCAAATGTGTAGGGGGCCTAGATCCAATCCATGCTTACTCTTTGGCTAGGGATTCAGTCTCTGTGAGCCCCAATAGACCCAGGTTAGTTGGCTCTGTAAGTTTTCTTGTGGTGTTCTTGACCCCTCTAGCTCCCTCAATCCTTCCCCTAACCCTTCCATAAGACTCCCTGATTTCTACCTAATGTTTGGCTGTGGGTCTCTAAATCTGTTTCCATTATCTGTAGATGAAGCCTCTCAGATGACAGTTACGCTAGGTTCTTGTCTGCAAGGATAGTGGAATATCATTAATAGTGTCAGAGGCTAACTCTGTCAAATGGCAGCCTACAGACTGGGAAAAGATCTTCACCAACCCTACATCTGACAGAGGACTAATATCCAAAATATATAAAGAATTCAAAAATTAAACACCAACAAAAAAATAATCTAATTAAAAAATAAGGTACAGAGCTAAACTGAGAATTCACTACAGAGAAATCTCTAATGGCCAAGAAACACTTAAAGAAATGTTCATCATCCTTGGTCATCAGGGAAATGCAAATCAAAATGACTCTGAGATACCATCTCCCACATGTCAGAATGGCTAAGATCAAAAGCTCAAATGACAGCACATGCTGGCGAGGTTGTGGAGAAAGGGGAACACTCTTCCATTGCTGGTGGGAGTACAAACTTGCACAACCACTTTGGAAATTAATCTGGTCATTTCTCAGAAAATTGGGAAGAGTTCTACCTTGAGATCCAGCTAGCTATACCACTCCTGGGCATATACCTAAAAGATGCTCCACCAAACCATAAGGACACATGCTCAACTATGTTCATAGCAGCTTTATTCATAACAACTGGAAACTGGAAACCACCCAGATGCCCTTCAACTGAAAAATGGATAAAGAAATTGTGGTACATTTACACAATGGAATAGCACTCGGATATTAAAAACAAGACATCATGAAATATGCAGACAAATGGATAGAACTAGAAAATACCATCCTGAGTGAGGTAACTCAGACTTGGAAAGACACACAATGTATATGTTCACTTTTAAGTGGATATTAGCCATATAGTATAGGATTACCATGCTACAACCCAAAGAAGTTAAGTAACAAGGTGGTATCAAAAGAGGATTCTTTAATCCCACTAAGAAGTAGAGATAAAGTAGACATCAGAAGTGAAAGGAGAGAGGGACTGAATGGGAGAGGGCGTAGAGAGAGGGATGGGGGTTGGAATCAGGTGTGGGGAGAGCAGAGATGGGGGTGAGAGGTCAGAGAGGGAGAAGGGAAGTTGGTGAGGGGGATCATCTGTGGGACAAGCTGGAGACCTGGGACAGGGGAGTCTCCTGGGGGAATATGGGTGTGACCCTAGCTGAGACTCCTAGCAGTGGGTGGGGCACACAGAGACTGAAGGGGCCACCTCCTGTAGCCAGGCAGGACTTCCTGTGGAAGGAGGGGACACCAAATCACTCACAAAATCTTCAAACCAAAATTTGTCCTGCCTACAAGACATGCAGGGATAAAGATGGAGCAGAGATTAAGGAAATGACCAACCAATGACTGGCCTAACTTGAGTGACCTGCTTTTTTAAAAAATCTTTTTACATTTATATGTCTCTCTGTCTATATGTGCATACACACATGCACCAGTTCATATGGAGTTTAGAGGACAACTCACAGGGGTCAGTTCTCTGCTTCTATCATGTAGATTCTGAGAGTTGAGCTCAGGCTTAGCAGCAAGTGACTTTACCCATTGAGCCATCTCCCCAGCCCCAAGAATGAATGAGACACATTAAAATGGCTAAAATGTTCTCATGTTATATATTCTTCCCACACCCTCTCCAAAAGGCCCAAACTGAGTAACCAAAATCTGTCTTTTCCTAAGATCACACACGAAGCATTCCCTGGTCCAGCATGCACTAGAATTACCAGATTCCTGACGTGTGCTCTAGAGCTAATCCCATGCTTGCTGTGAACAAATAGTGTGTAGAGAGTGCTGTACACACCTAAATACCAAGTAGCTTGAACAAGATGAATCAAACTCATCACTTGCCATTGCCCTCTCCCATGAAAGCAGAAATTCACACTTAAAACACATAATTGAGAGGAATGATAATGGCAAAGTAGTGATAACCACCCTCCTGAGACCTAAGCAAGAGCACATTTTTCCTGGGGTACCAAGGCCTCTACTCTAGCTCTGAGAATACCCCAAACCTCACAATTCACCAAGCAGACATAAATTTTTTTCACAAAAAAATAAGATGAAACAAAGTAAAACCTCTGGGACCCAGTGATCTTGCAACTCACTACAGCAAGATCAAAGTCAACAACTCCAGCTAGCTCATTCTCATAACATGTCTTCTCCTTCTACCCTGTGCTCTACAATATTGCTTTCAGTAGCAGCCTTGCTGGCTTCCTTATTGTTGCTCAAAGTTATCAGAAATCTTAGCAAGGAAATACTTGCAATAAATTAAAATATTAAATTTCCAATTATGTTTCTTTTTCAGTGTTAAGGGAAAAGAAATCAGGATGTAGCCTCATGTATAAAGTGGATTTTAATTGCTCTATTTTTTGCAGGACAACCTGGATATGGTTATTGATCTCCCTTAAACCAGGTTTAAGTGTTTGGAATGATGGAAATGGTTTCTCCTCTCCCATTTCCACTTAGCGTCTTCATACTTCATACCCATTAAGAATACATGCTAACTCTAAAGGGCATTTGTGCTATCAAAAGTCAAGCTTTAAAAGGGAGGGTGGTCAGCAAGATGACTCAATGTATAAGGATACTTGCTGTCATTCCAGGTCCTCTGACCTCCATAAGCTCATTGTAGCAGTTGCACACCCCTGATCGTCTTCCACTATGCACACCAACTAAAATAAATGGAAAGGTAAATAAATAAGATTCCATATTTTTAAATTTCAAAGCTTTCACTCTAGGGACATTTCAGCCCCCAATTCTGTTTATTTACAGGAGAAATAGGGAACACTCAAAAGTTTTGCAAATTCATATCTGTGTGTGATTGCTTGTGTCTACTGCTACTGAGCCTCTCATTGATCTTGGACCAGTATTGCTGACATGTCAGAGAAACACCATCTAAGTGAGCCACTGATCTGTTCTTCATATGATCCTGGAGTGCACAGTTCACCTCTGCCCTGAATAGGAAAAGATTCAAGGATACAAAACTAGCACCCTGCCTCAGAAGTGTCTGAGCACTGTTCTGTAGATGCCAACTTCTGCAAAGGGAAAAGTGTATAGTGGGCATCTTCAGGATATTCCATTGTCACACCTATGCCCTTCTCCAGGAGCTGTCTGTCACCTTCCCACTCGTACCAAAGTATCTGTCCCCTACTCAACATCTAATAATGTATGAGTTATTCCATTGACAATGGTTTAAAAATTAGTAAGGCAAGGACATTTCAGTTTATACAAATAAAGCAGCATTTTTCATATTTCTTCTAAAACCTGTTAGTTTTTTTTTCAAAACAACAAAAAAGGCTTTTGAATCCTTTATAATCTCATAACCCATATAAGCACTCTTACCATTGTTTAAGCAAAAATAATACATGTATGATCTATAGTTACAGGATATAGATCAGGGATGCTGGAAACCAAGAGTTAGGGAGTTGATTCTTTGGAACAATAAAGATCTTAAGAGCAATAAAAATACTGTGTATACTGATTTTTATGACTACGTAGCTATATTCTCTGTATTGATATTGTTGGCTACATAGTTATATGTATTTCCATGTACATTTAAAAAAGCACACAGAGCTTTTTATATGTACATGTGTATAGATTATACCTTAATGCATAATATCAATGCAATATATATTAATATTACACCTCAATAATTTTTTATTTTAAACAATTAAATGGTGATATGTTCACTGGAAATTTCAAAGGAGATTCCCAGCTAAATGTGCCAGATTTATTTCACATTTTGTCTTCCCATGACATCCCTAAAATGAGAGGAAAGTATGAGGAAGACAAAGGCAAGGAGAACAGAGATTTCAGAAAAGGATTTTACAGATTTTAGAACCCAGCAGAGCAGAGGAGACTGTAAACCTAGTGCCAGCAGAGGAAAGAAGAAAAAGCAGAGGAGGTTAATGGGGGTTTCCCTCACAGAGCTTTTGAGTAGGGGAGAGACACTTAGCACTTGGAGGAAGAATGAACTACATAAATGAATAAAAGGTTAGCTGGGAGTCTCTGTGGCAAGGACTGGGACTATAGCACTCCTTCATGTGGGCAGCCAGGTAGTCATTCCTTCTCCACCTTCACCTGATGTGACAGAGCTCACTTCAGAAGCATCCCAGACTCACAAACACAAGACACAGTGGAGAACCAGTTGAGATGTCAGACTGAGCCATTCCATTTTCTTCCTGAACTGCCAACTTCAGCCCACTTCACACCACAGCCTTCTAGAAAAAAACATGTACACAAATCTGCAACTTCCAGAGGTCAGGCTCTTTTGGGTCCCTGAGCTGAACCTGATTGCTTTGCAAGCAGTTTATACACACACAAACACACACACATACACAGACACATGGGTGGGGTGGGGTGGCTTCCAAATGTGGTACATTTTTAAACAAGGATAGTAGAGGATCATTGAGGAATCAAGAAAAATCATCATCAGAAGATTTTTTATTTTTTTTATTTATTTATTGCTTCATATTTATTGCTCCATCATAGTGTCCTCTTTCCACCCTTCCCAGTTCCGCCCTCCCACCCTCTACCCCCTAATCCTTCCATCCCATTCCTCTGGAGTGGAGTGTCCCTACATAACAGTCCCCCACCCTAGTTCAGCAGTCATATGAGGGCTAAGAGCCTCCTCATACACTGGGGGCCTACAAGGCAGTACCACCAGTGAGAAGTGTCTCAATGACAGGAAGAGAAAACAAACAAACAAATAAAAAAATCTATGTCCATGTTCCCTTTGGTGCATTTGTTGTAGTATAGATATCCTGTACTATATGGCTAAAATCGGACTATAAGTGGATAGATGCCATGTTCATCCTTCTGAGTCTGGGTTAGCTCACTCAGGATGAGCTTCCCTAGTTCCATCCATTTGGCTGCAAATTGCATAATTTCATTGTTTCTGATAGCTGAGTAGTATTCCATTGTGTGGATGTACCACAGTTTTTTAATCCATTCTCCAGTTGAGGGACATCTGGGTTGTTTCCAGCATCTAGCTATTACAAATAAGGCTGCTATGAACACAGATGAGGAAACTTCCTTGTGATTCAGTGAGGAATCATTTGGGTGTATACCCAGAAGTAGTATGGCTGGGTCCAGAGTCAAAGCTATTCCAAGTGTTCTAAGATATCGCCAGACTGACCTCCATAGTGGCTGCACAAGCCTGCACTCCCACCAGCAATGGAGGAGTGTTTCCCTTTCTCCACACCCTTGCTAGCATGTGCTGTCATTTGAGCTTTTGATCTTAGCCATTCTGACAGGTGTGAGATGGAATCTCAGAGTCGTCTTGAGTTGCATTTCTCTGATAATTAAGGATGCTGAGCATTTCTTCAAGTGTCTCTCAGCCTTTAGGAATTCCTCCTTTGTGAATCATGAGCTTTTTAAAAGAATTGAAACAAATATTTTTTTTATTGCAGAAAATTGAAATAAAGCTGTGAAAATATGTAAAAAAAAATGACTTTAACTTTTTTCACATTAATTTATTATATGGGAGGGTGTGTGAGAAGGTACATCCCACAGCAACCAGAGACTAGAAGACAGACAACTTGAGGGAGGAGCTGATCTTCTTCTAGCACGTGGGTTCCAGGAATCAAATTCAGGCCAACAGGCTTGGTGGATAATGCCTGTCTTAGTTAAGGTTTCTACTGCCAACTCTTATAAAGGAAAACATTTAAATGGGGCTGTTTACAGTTTCAGAGGTTTAGTCTACTATTATGGCAAAAAACATGGCAGCATGCAGGCAGACATGATGCTGGAAAAGGAGCTGAGAGTTCTGCATCTAGATTTGCAGACAGCAGGAGACTGTGCCACATGGGGCATAGCTTGAGCACATGAGACCTCAAAGCTCACCCCCACAGTGGCACACTTACTCCAATAAGGCCAAACCTTCTAATAGTGCCACTCCCTATCAGTCAAGCATTCAAATACATGAGTCTATGGAGGCCATATCTATCCAAATCACCACAACGCCTTTGCACAATGTGCCCTCTTGCTTTCCAAAAAGGTTGATTTTTAAAAGAACCCTGATCCTGGGTGTGATGGCACACATCTTTAATCCCAGGATTCAAGAGATAGAGGCAGGTGGGTCTCAGTGAGTTTGAGGCCACCCTGATCTATATAGTAAGTTCCAGGACAACCAGGCCTACATAGAACTTTTCTCTAATTAATTAATTAATTAATTAATTAAAAACAAACAAGAGCCCTGTTTATTAGCTGTAAAGGGGGGTAAAATGGTGCACCCATAAAATGAGAAACAAAGCTATAAAAACAAAATAGAGGAGGATTTTCTATATTTAAAACAAATTAAAAGAGAGTTTTCTGTATTTAAAATGTATTTAGTTTAAGTTTCAGAGTAAAGATAATCAGAAGTGTTCAAGTAGAAAAACTACATAGCAAGCATGATGGTGCACTCTGGAGACGGAAATAACTAGAACTCCGTGAGTTTGAGGCCAGTCTGAGCTACATAACAAGCTCGAGGCCAGACACAATTGTATGATAAGACCGTATCTCAAAAAAAATAAAATAAAATCTTCACATAAAAAAAAACACAGCCAGGTGGTGGTGGCATATACCTTTAATCTCAGCACTTGGCAGGTGGAGGCAGGCAGATATTTGTGGGTTCAAGGCCAGCTCCAGGACACCCAGGGCTACACAGAGAATCCCTGTCTCAAAAAAGCAAAAAGAAAGGAAGGAAGGAAGACAAAAATTGAAAAGAAGATCGACCAGGAGGAAGAACATTCTAACAAAGAAAAATATACTTAAGAAAAGGAATGGGAGAAAAAAATAAACCCTAGAATAAAGAGAACTGATGTACAAATGGGACAGCCATGGAAGGAGCTCACACAGAACTGATTATCCTGAAATTTCAGGACCCTGGAGGCAAATATAAAGTACAAAAACCTCTAGAGATAGATTACAGGTCACAGAGCAGGGAGGCACATAAAAAGGATTAGACCTCTCAGTATCAACATTGATTTTTTCAGTCAGTGGAGCACAGTCTTGACATTTGTGAGAAAATTCATAATGTAAGAATTTTATATCAAGTCAAGTGTGGCGGCATGTGCCTGTAACCCCAGAAGCTCGGAAGTGAAAACAGAAAGATCGGGAGTTCAAGGCCATCCTCTTCATGGCAAATTCAAGGCGAGCTTGGGCTACATGAGAACCTGTCTGGAAATACCAAAGAAATTTTATCAATCTAAATTATTATTCAGATTAGAAGGAAAATAGGCAAATTTATGTACCTGCAAAAACCTCAAAACGTGTTCACTTCTTAGACACTTTTTCTCAGGAGCAAAAGAAAGACCGTGTTGGAGAAACTAAAAGTCAAATGTTTAAGGATAATGGCACAAACGGTGGAGAGTGACAAAGAGAATTTTTTATATCCACCCAGCCTAGCCAAGCGACTGGAGTTATATGGGGATTGTCACACTCTAAAGAAGAATTCTCCAGATAAGTAAATAAATAAGTACATACATACATACAAAATAAATAAATAAAGTGGGGACTGATTTTATTGTATGTACTTAATATTTATAACTGGGTATTTGACATATATTTGTTACTGTGTTTAGAAATTTTTTTCTTGTGATAAGCAAATAAGAAATGAATGAAAAAAACTGAAGCAATCATTAACCATAAGCAAAACAAAAATGTCATTAAAAAAAAAACCTATATTACCTGACTGGGCTGTGAACTATCTATGCACTTATAACAGTCACTCTGTCTTTAGATTTGGCACCAGATTGTTATGTAATTGTATTGGGAGCATGAGAGATTAAAAGAGGAAGAAATAGTAGTCTGATACATAATACCAAAAAATAACACTACTTCCATTTTGTATAGACATCATAGAAACATCATAGAAAACAGCTGAGTAATCACAGCAGCTTCCTTTAAGGAGTAGAGCAGTGCAAGAAGAATTAGAATAAAGAACTATATAATTTACATAAGCCTGTAGACTATGTTTAAACCGTGTGTGTGTGTGTGTGTGTGTGTGTGTGTGTGTGTGTGTGTGTCTGTGTGTGTCTGTCTTTGGAGGCCATAAGAAGGTATTGGATCCCCTAGAGCTGGAGTTGGAGGCAGTTGCAAGGGGCATAATATGGGTACTTTCAAGAACAACAAGTGCTCCTAGCCAATGAACCATGTCTTCAGCCCCAGCCTGCTGGTTCTAAAGTTGCCCTTTCCTCCATTCAAATGGTAACAAACAATATTACAGTATTTGTTTACTCACAACTCTACCTGAACAGAAGAGGACACATAAAGATGGATAACATATCACTACATGACAAACTGAATTCAAAGCAGATCATTTGAGAAACACACAGGAAAAGAATAGAGTCAGGGGGTGACTCTTAACTCTGCAGTTAAGAGCTCTTGCTGCTACTGGACTGGACTGGAGTTGGGTTTTCAGCACCTAGATGGAACCCATTATAGCTCCAGAGAATCTAACACCTGGCTTCTGTGGGTACCTACAAGCACATATGCACATATACACACATGCGCACAAAACTTCTTTTAAGAGAAATAGAGGGGAAAAAGGTAGTTTAGAAGTGAACAGTACTTGCTGCTCTTCCAGAGGACCTGAGTTCAATTCTCAGCACCTATAAGGCATCTCACAACCACCCAAAACTCCAGCTCCAAGGGATCTAACTCCTCCTTTTTCCTTCCCAGGCACAAGGCATGAATGTGGTACCCAGATGCACATGAGGGAAAAATACCCACACACTTCTTATAGAAATATTTCTTTAATTTAAAGACAGAGAAATAAAAGTAGCTGATTCAAGGGGAAAGTTTAATTAGCAAATGCTGTACAGCAAACCCTGTGAGTCACACATGAGGAAATCCAAAGTCTGTTCTGCATGTCCTAGCAGTCAGTGTTAAAAAGAAATTAAGAATTACCATCAAAAGCTTTACTATGTCCACAAAATAAGATAAAATCACCCATTTTTTAAAAGACCCTTATTGGGCCAGCCATGGTAGCTCACACCTTTAGTCTCAGCCTTGAGGAGGCAGAAGCAGACAGATCTCTATGAGTTCAAGACCAACCTGGTATACTAATGAGTTCTAGGACTTCATAGTAAGATCCTGTCTCAAGAAGAAGGAAGGAAAAAGGAAAAAAGGAGGGAGGGAGGAAGGGAGAAAGGAAGGGAGGGAGGGAGAAAGGAAAAAGAAATTAATTCAGGTAGTGATAATAATTTCAACAATATTCTCAAACTGTGTCAATAGTAGGTAGAATCGATCTTCAGTGTAAAGCAACTTCATGCAACCACCAGCAATTTGATTAAACCTAGGTAAAGGGGTGGGAGGAAGGCATCACAATTACATAAGAATAAAAAAAGCATTTAAAGCATAGTAAATGTTCCTATTATTCGTGTGTTCATATACACACAGAAGCACATGCACACAGAGAGGCCTGACAACTATAATGAAACACTTTCAAGCACACTTGCCAAGGGAAACTAGCCACAAAATGCAACATCTCAACACATTTGTCATTTTGTATTACTGGGCTATTTACAATATGTGAATTTAAATATATGCTGGATTATTTACAATAAGTGAATTTAAAGCTGATTGCTATATCAAAAATGGTAACTGGTTTTATTTTTTTTTATAATTTATTTTTTATTTCTTCAAGTTACATCTCAATCACAATCCCCTCCCTACTCCCCCCTCCAGTCCCACCCTTCCACCCTCCTCCCCCTCAACCCCCATCCTCTTCCCTTCTTTTTTTTTTTTTTTTAGTTTAAGGTATTTCTTTTTCCCCCCAACAGCTCTCCCTTTCAGTCCAACAAATGGTTCTTTTTCTTATAACTATAAATACAATACAAAACAACAAAAATAAATAGGCCACAATTATAAGAGTTATATGGCTTAGCATACATTCCCAATGTCCAGTCCATATGTATTTGGCACCTGACTTTAACATTCTACTATCTAACCATCTCCATGAGTTTAAAGTTCTATATCTAACTCAGCTTTCATACTAACTTGCCTCACAATTTTAAAAATATCTTCTTAGATCCAGAACACCCTCTTGATTCCTAAAAGTTACATTTTTATTCACTTCGGGGGAGAGAGGTACATGACCACTTGTGGAAGTCAGAGGGTAACTTGAAGGGATCCATTCTTTCCTTCCACCATGTGGGTCACAAGGATAGAACCCAAATGATCAGGTTTGGTGGCAAGTGTCTTTACCCTCTGAACCATCTCCCCATTGGTTTTAGGAAGATTATTTCTGTCAGAAACAATTATGTCCTGAGTCCTTCTGGACTTCAAATACAAAAGCACAATGTCTGTTCACTGTTGACCAGGGATGCAGGAAGTTGATGCCACTCCATTTCTATCTACTGTGCTTCTGCTCAAGGAAGAAGGATACAGAAGTCAATGGCATTTCATGAAGGGTACAGAAGTCAATGGCATTTCATGAAGGGTACAGAAGTCAATGGCATTTCATCTGCCCTCAGTACCAAAAAGCCGTGCTAAAGAGGATGTGAGTGGTGTGGTCTGCTGGGTTCACTGAGTATCCTCACAGTCTCTCCAGGACTCTTCTGCATTCTATGTGAATAATGGACATTCTGAGACACTGAAAACTCAAGGCAGAGCCTAAACCTGTCATCCTTTGAGCCTCCTAAAGATTCCCTCTACTATTTAGCATATCCATGATGGAGAACAATATGAGGTTTCCCCAAAAACAAAACAAAAAGGACTACCATTATACCAAAAAAGTACAATGATATGTATGCATAGAATATCCATTATTTCCTCACTAACTAAAAATATTTAGTGAAGAGGAAAGAAAGAACTCCCATAGGATTAAATATTGGGTATATATTAAAATAAATTGAATCAATTTATTAAAAAGATATCTGCAATGCCATGTTTATTGTAACACAATCAACCATGGCCAATATATAGAATTAACAATGGAGTCTTAAATGGTTATGGAGGGAGGAGGTAGGGGGCAAAGGAAGAGATGGGAAACTGCTGTCAAGATATAATATATGAGAGAATAAACTAATAAAAAATAAGCTTAAGAAGGAGTCTATAAATGTATGCATGGATAAAGAAAAACTGGTATACATATGCAATGGAATATTATTTGGGGGTATAAAAGAATGCAGCCCTGTCATTCAGATAGAACACTGTATTTAGTGGAATAAGCAGAGAATATAAAATACCATGCATTCTCATTCATATGCAGAAGCCTATTGAATTGATTTCCTGGAATTGGAAATTGTAACAATGGTCACTAGAGGCTGAGATGAACAAGGAGGAAGGAGGATACAGGACATTGCATACAACTGAATAGGAAAAACATTTCCAATTACCTGTGTTTGGTGATGATAATGCATAATAACTTATTATATATTATATAAGGAACTAGAAAAGAGAAAGTTCACAACTCACATACAAACATGTTTTAAAACTGAAATGCTAATTAATTTGATCTGATCATCGTATGCACACGTATAATGAATTATCTATCACACTGTATGCCAGAAATATGGACAACTACTGACTGTCAGTTAAAATAAATAAACACAATTTAAACACAAAATAAAATGCCTTAAGTAGATGCAAGGATTGCTGCAACTAGCTGGGAACTGGTGTCCAGGTTTCCACCATGGAAAATCCCTCAACATAACTTCGGTTTCTTGTCTACACCAGTTGTTGTTATCAACAAATTGAACAAAATGCGTGAGGTTTTTTTTTAATTATTATTAGTTATTTTTCACATTGCTTTAAAAAAAAAAACTCAACAAACAAGTTAAATGGGAAAGGATTTATTTTGGCTCATAGTATAATGATGCTGCCAATCCATCATGGTGGGCAAGGCACCACAGCAGGAGTGGGAAACAGTGGTTCACATTCCATCTGTAGTCATGAAGCAGGGACATGGACCCTGATGCTCAGCTCCTTCTCATCAATCCACGAGTCTAGCCCATGAAATGATGTCACCCATGTCCCAGGTATGTTCCTAAGCCAGATACCTGGGTCTTCCCTGCTCAGTCAAAGCTTCCTAGAAACACCCTCACAGACACACCCAGTGATGTGTTTCCATGTCATTCTCAACCCAGTCTCATTGACAGTCAACATTAACCATGATACTTTCATAGGATATTACTCTCTTAATTTAAGAGAAGGGGGAAACCCTTCAATATAGGCATAAGTTTATTATGCTGTAACTCAATGCTGTAACTCAAATGCTGATTTCTGTACCTCCCATATCTAGTTACAATCCTTGTTCTGAGAATCTCCTGTTTCAATGTTTTGTAAACACTGCTTCCCAATTGTTCCTTGATGTGACAATAAAGCTGCATATAGCCAATGGTTGAGCAAGGGAGAGAATAGGATGTCCTGCCCTCCTGGGGAAAACACGTTAGAGGAGGAAAAGTGGGGTATTCAAAAACTGGAGAGGTCCAGAAAAGATGAGCAAGGAACAGCTGAAGCAGAGAAAATCCTAAACTGCACATATCTTGGGGGTTTTGGCAAAGAGAGAGCCAGGCTAGCATTGAGGGTTAAGAATAGATTAAAAGTGCTCAGTATTGTATTGTAAAGATCACTAAACAAATATCTTCTTAGATCCAGAACACTCTCTTGATTCCTAAACAACTCAAAATTTAACTATGAGACTCTAGCTATCTATTCTTCAACCACCTCAGAGACCTGAGAGGGATAAATATATCTGATTATATAGGAAGTGCAGGGCCTGCAGCTTCCAAAAACTAAAAAATGACATACCAATGGCCGCCTGGACAGTTCCCATTTTCTCTCCATACATTACAGCATCAATCTTCAGCCATTTATGGCTGGCCGGTTAGCTCAGTTGGTTAGAGCGTGGTGCTTATAACCCAGTCTTAATTAGTGCTCGCTGAGTTAAAAGAGAAACTGTGAAACAAATACAATTATAAAAATCTACACTAACACCTCAGAGCTCTATGACAAGTGAGAAAGTAGTCTAAGCCTGACCAATAGAAACCTAGTAACTGCCAGACAAAATGTTGTCCCTCTTCTTTGAAACCATGTGCTCAAATTTTCCTCTTTAGGTTTTTTTGGCTCTGACACAACTCTTATTTAAACAAACAAACAAACAAAACGAAACAAAAACCCCAGGCTGAATACAGTTGCTGGGCTCCCTGTGAGCAGCATGGGCAGTGTGCTCCTAAGCCACACCAGCTTCAGAATGCAAATGGCTCCTCACAAAATGATGTTTCAGAAGGTGTGACTCTATCATACATCTCTTTTCCATGGGTGAAGTGGGGTGGGGGAAGGGCTGTCCCAGAGGGGTGTGCCATACAAGTATTTAACTTCCTCATAGGGTCTTTTCCTCCCACTCACCTTGGTCTTTATGTACTTACCCAAAAAAAAAAAAAAAGCCCCTACTGTGCCTGCCATTTTCAAAGCTATGTAACATACATGCCCTGGAGCTGTTGCTGGAATCATGTTGAAATATCTCCCACACCTTCCACAAGTGCAGCTAGTACATTAGAGGCCTGGAGTCCCCAAAGCAGCATTTGGTTTTCACAGTGTTCCTGGGCTGAATTTATCCCAGCCCTAAGCAGAAGTGGGGGCAAATCCCATCACTGTAATTGGAAGCATTGTTATGACATCTGTAATGAAGTTTGTTTTTTTTGTTGTTGTTGTTTTGGTTTTTTTGTTTGTTTTTTCGAGACAGGGTTTCTCTGTGTAGCCCTGGCTGTCCTGAACTCAATTTGTAGACCAGGCTGGCCTCGAACTCGCAAAGATCCGCCTGCCTCTGCCTCCCAAGTGCTGAGATTAAAGGCGTGCGCCACCACTGCCCGGCTTATCTGTAATGAAGTTGTGTTTATGATAGTATATGTATAGCTGTCTTTGTCTTCAGCACTTCAACATGAATCTTCAAAAGGGCTCCTGGTGTAGGGAAGAATTCTGAACAGGAAATACTATGAATAAAGATGATTTTCCTCACTTAAAACACTCAAGAAAGCTATGGTTGAGGTTTAGAATAAGCTCTCATGTGAGAAAGGCTCCATTCCATGCAAATAGAGTACAGGTGAGTGCACCCCTTCGGGCTTCCAGGTGGACCCAGCTATTTTTGGATCTCACAGACAGCGTAGGTTGGCTCCCACTGTCATCACTTTATCTACTGACTAACAAACACTTCCAAGTCCTCGTGCTCATTTCCTTACATAATGCTCAGAAGAATTCTGGGTAGGAAACAATTATCTTTCCACCCTGAAGCTCATTTACTCACATTCTGTTCCAGAGCACCTTCCAAAACTGTGGAATTATGGACATCGCAAGATGAACCATGACCTAGGCATTAGGTCACATGGCAGGGACCAAATGCACCCTCAAGGAACGCTAAAGGCAGATGACACAGAAACCACAACTAGGTGAACTGATGCACACGCCTATACTGACAGCACTCATGGGAGGCCACGGCAGGAGTATCATGAGTTAAAGCCCTGGGCTTTAACTACACAAAATGAGACAGAGTCAAAAATCAAAGGCCAGGTATAGCTGGGGTATAGAGTGCTCTCCTAACCCTCCACAGGCTTTGGGTTCAACTATCTGCACAGTGAAATAAATAAATCAAGAAACAAATACAACACTGAGGATATGATGGCAAGGACGTAGACACCCATTCACACAGCGCTTGTGATGACTGACCTTGGGAAGCATGTCTCAAATGTCCAGACGACCTTCATTCACTTATTTCACAGTGGAGATTGAGTATCTTTTCTGGATTAGAAACTACTAGCACAAAAGACCAAGTCACATAGAGGACAAAGAAAGTCGGAGTCTCAAAAGGAAGCAAACATTCTCACAATGTACATGTGCTCGGGCTATCATAACAAATTACCACAAAGTAGATGACTAGAAACAATAAACATATTCTCCCACTGTTCTGGAACAACAGAAGTACAAAATGGGTGCTCTCCCCCAGTGTATGAGGAGGCTTTTGGCCCTCATATGACTGCTGAACTGGGGCAGGGGACTGTTATGTAGGGACACTCCACTCCAGAGGAGTGGGATGGAAGTGAAAGGGGGTAGAGGGTCAGAGGGAGGGGCTGGGAGGGGTGTAAAGAGGACAGTATGATGGAGATGTAACCTGAAGCAACAAATAAATAAATTTTAAAAAACAAAAAACAAAAGAAAAACAAAAAAACAAAATGGGTGCTCTCTGTGTATGTGTATGTGTTTGCGTGTGTGTGTGTATGTGTGTGTGTGTTTGCGTGTGTGTGTGTGTGCGCGCACGCATATCTGTCTGTCTTGTCTCGGTGTGTGTGTGTGTGTGTGTGTGTGTGTGTGTGTGTGTGTGTTTGTCTGTCTCTGTCTCTCTCTGTCTCTGTGTGTGTGTGTGTGTGTGTGTGTGTGTGTGTGTGTGTGTGTGTGTCTGTGTGCCTTACCTTAGTCTCTGGTGGCTAGCTGCATCTCTGTTGTTCTTTGCAGTAATATCCCTGTAGTCTCTGTGTGCCTACCCATAGGGCATTTTTTTTTCCTGTATGTCTCTCTATCTTCTCCTCTCTGTGTCCTCACATGGCTTTCTCAAAGAACTCCAGTCATTGGATGGAGTCCCTCCCAATTCAACATGACCCTTTCTTCACTAATTATATTAGCAGAAAAATATCATATTTAGAGTTCCCTTATGGACATGAATGGTGTGGGTGGGGGTCTGTATACCATTCAAGCCAGTACAAACATATCAGCTAAATCCAACAAATGTCATATGAGGGTGATATGAGCACATGAGTTGAGACCTAATTCAAATGAGAGTCTATAGTCAAGTTCAGAATCCAGGAAAATGGTGAGTTGGTGAGTGTTTAAGCAAAGTCACTTGGAAGAGAACAACTTCACTCTGTCTTTCTGGAGGTATGCATCAGTAACACATAAGCTCCTTATAGTCTAGTTCCTTTTTTTTGGTCAGGTCCCTAAACTATACCTCTACAAAGCTTTTCCCAAAGTCTCTGTCCAGATTAGTTACTGCTTCTTCTTTAGTTTTTATACCCAACTTACACTTCACTGACCCTCACCCTCACCATTAAGTTCTATAAAGTGGTATCAGAGGTAGAAAAACTTGGAATTAAGTGACTAAGCCAAACAGAGCCTACTCAGTGTGTTCCCATCATACTTCCGGACATACAGTTCCAGCCTTCAGAGCCTCATGACTGTCTTACACTTCTGCCTCCTCCATTCTCTGGGGAGGTAGATGAAGATGGGGATTGTATTTGCTACTGGGACATAAATGTTGCTAGAGCATGGAGGAATGTTCATCTCAATGAATGCCCACAGGGCTTCCAAAGGTCCTTGAGCTCACCCATAACTCAGCATCTTCAATGCACCTTCCTCCAACTTTTCTTCCATCCCAGGAGAAAACCAGACCAGCTGGGAGTATTTGCACCAATACAAATCTATCCCATATCCAGCATCCTTCTAGTCCCTAAGGATTCTTCCTAAGGGCTTTCTATTGCATCCCTCACAGGCCAGGCAATGTGCTAAACCAGCTGTTTGACAAGAGAGGCTCCCTGTCCCCAGAGACCTGGGACAATCTCCTGAGATGTGTAATATGTCTCCATTAGCCAAGCAGCAGGTTGTGGATATGCTTTCTAGTCCCACACTCCAGTGTTCATTAGCTGCTGCTCGTCTGCCAGAGTCTCAGAGCACCAATGTATAGAAACACAAGAGGAAAGTGCTTCCCTTAAATCTGCTTTCCCAAGGACCCTCTGTCACAGAGGCTTGTCCCCTCCATAATCAGGAAGACTTAGCTACTCTATCTCCTGAGATTCTCATGCTGAGTTAGCCAAGAATGGTAAGTAAGCAAGAGCATTCATGGCTGGAAGAAAAGAGTTGACAAGGGAAAGGACCGGCATCCAAGTCCCAGTGTCCAGGAGGGCACGAGAAAGGAGCAATAGCACATGAGTTGGGACTAGAAAGAACTTGTTTCGAATCCTGAAATTACCACTCAGTCAATATATGTCCTTGGACAGTTCTAGAACTTCTTACTCCTACGAGGTTATAAAGGAAACTCCAAACTATCTAAGGACAGAATTAATGGTGCTAGGAAGCTCTCAGCACAGGACCTGGCTCATACTAAACTATAACTAATGTTCTTTGTGAGCTGATTCCTGCCCCTAAGATAGGAAAGATACTGGGCTGGTAGACTGTACTCTCCTGACCAGTGGTGTCTTCATTCACAGAGAATCCCAGATTCCAGTCTCTGGGTTCTTTCAGGGGTATCATGTCCATATTCACTGGTCAGGGCCTGCATCATCCAATAGAGTAGCTACTAGCTACATGTTGCCACCAAGCTGGTCCATGTTGAGATATAGAATGTAAAATCCACTTTAGATTTCCAAGAGTTAGTACAAAAAAAGAGTAAATTATCTTAATTGTCTCTTTTATATAACTTACATGTTAAAATAATAATGTACGCCGGGCGGTGGTGGCGCACGCCTTTAATCCCAGCACTTGGGAGGCAGAGGCAGGCGGATCTTTGTGAGTTCGAGGCCAGCCTGGTCTACAAAGCGAGTCCAGGACAGCCAGAGATATTCAGAGAAACCCTGTCTCGAAAAAAAAACCAAAAAAAAAAAAAATAATAATAATGTACTTGTCTCTTCATGTTCATGTGTTCTGCATCTACGGATTCCATGAACCATAGAAAAGTCCTCGCATAGCATCCTTTTTCCCTTCTACCTTCTCGTCTATGCAGCCACAGATTTTGTACTTTCCAGATGGTGCAGTATTCAAGATCTCATGTGGCAGAGAGTACCCCTCACTAAACACTAATTCTGCTGGCACCTTGCTCTTGGGCTTCCAATTCTCACATCCATGAGAAGTAAATTTCTGTTTTTAGGAAGTTACATGGTCTCAGGTATTTTGCTATAGCAACACAAAGACCAGGACATGACTCACAGGAAACCAGCAAAGGCTCATGTGGGTCCCATGAATACAGATGACAGTGACAGCAATAAATCACATACCTACCTCCTCATGTGCAGGAACCCTTAAGAAAGGGGTCAAGCCTGCTCAAGGCTGGCTCTGTGAGTAGGTGTTACTGAGCCTGAAAGCTTGGGGACTCATACTGAACTGGGTTCAATGTGTCCTTGAGAACTACAATATCACTATTTGAGTGGGCCTGCTGGTTGACCTGATAATGTAAGCAATGTAGAACATCATGTGCTCCTTTCTCACATGCTCTCAACAGAGATCAAGAATTCAGATATTCCCCCAAAGGAATTATCATCCAACTCAAGCCCTGGGCTAGATGAGAAAGGTGGAGGAGACAGCCAGAAGATCAGAGATACCAGAAGAACACTTCCAATATACTGAGTATATCTTTAGGCTGAACCACTGTCTGCCAGTTTTGAACATGAACACAGAACAGTTCTTAGAGAGCTCTATCCCAATGTCATTTGAAACACAATGGCTAGAATAATATGTGGGCCCACCATGTTTAAAGAGATTTCTAAAAGTTCCTTTCAATCTCTTAGTCCAAAGAACCTCTGAAATAAGATTAGGTAAAACCTAAGGCAGACAACAATGCCTATTATCCAAAAGTGAACATTCTCTAAGAATATGTATCATGTCCTCCAACAAATGGGTGTGAGCAAGCTTTTGTCAAGATTTTGTCTCCAGTTTGGAAGCTGAAATTTTGACATCTGGTCTTACCTACATGAGCTACAAATCAACCCAATGCACTTGAGTGTGCTGTCGCCACCCTATTTTAGGTGATACTGCGGATCTAACTCAGGATTACAGTTTGTTAGGCCACCCCTCTAACCACTGAGCTATAGCCCCAGCAACAAACCAATGAAGTTAAATGAAGGAGGTACATGCAAAATACAAGAGATTGAAAAGTCAGTTTCTGGTCTTCTGAAAACTTGGTCTTAAGTTCTACACTAGGCTTGTATTATTTTTTGACTTTGGCATGAAAATCAGGATTTGCAGCTCATTCCTGGGTCTCTACATATGTGTTCTTTCTGAACACATGTGTTCTGTTACCAGCTGTGTGGTACTACTAACCGGATCCATGGAGACACCCCAATCTCAGAGTATCGATTTTATAAATATATATATATTATATATATAATATATATGCCGCATGTAGTCCAGGCTGGTCTCAACTCTAGTACATAGCTGAGAATGACTTTGAACTTATGATCCTCCTGCCTTTACTTCCTAAATTCTGGGACTAGAGGAGTGTACCACCATGACCCACTTAGTGCAGTTCAGGGAATCAAACTTGGGGCCTCATGTATTCTAAGATAAGCACTCTACCAACCAACTAGATCCCTAGTCCCCATATTCCTTCCCTATGTATCAAAACTCATATATGTATATAGATATAGATATAGATATAACTAAATATACATATATGGATTTTGTTTGTTTTTTTATTTGCTTGATTGATTTTGTTGGGGTCTTTTTGGATTTTGTTTAGACAAGACCCCGGGTAGCTCAGGTGCCTATGAATTCACCCTGTATAAACCCTAGGAAACTGGATGCCATTCTTTTGAGGACTAAATACATCCTGGAACTTTTCATAACCTCTTAGTCTCAGGGACAGATCTTGTTCCTAATCCTCCAACAGTCATCCAGGGGACTACTGTGTCTGAGGTACTTTCCTCATTGCCATGATCAAACACCTGACAAGAAACAACTTAGGAGAGAAAAGGATTTTGGGGTTTTAGGTTTTTGGAGGTTTGACTTACAGTTTAAGGGTGCAGTCAGTCTATCATGAGAGGGAAGGCATGGCTGCAGGAGACTTAGGTGGCTGGTTACATTGCATCTGTAGCTAAGAAGGAGAGAGCTAACAGGAAATAGGGCCAAGTTGTATGACCTCAAGGCCTGCTCCAGTGACCCACTTTCTCCAGCCCAGCTCTTCATCCTAATGATTCCACAGTGTTCCCAACAGCACCTCCAGTTAGAAACCACATCTTCAAATGCATGAGTCCATGGGGTATCACTTCACATTCCAACCACAGCATACTACCATTCTGCTTGTTTACTGTGTAAAGACATGGGACAGGACAACACAAAGAATTCTATGATGTGGGGGTAAATTATGTTTCTGAGTCATATTATATTATCTACACAATGGGAGTGATAACATCACTGTAATAGGGTTATTGTGAACATAAATTAACAACCACAGAGTCAAAGGCCTGGCACAGTACCACACCAGTCAACAAAACATCGGCCCCGGGCTGGAGAGATGGCTCAGCGGTTAAGAGCATTGGCTGCTCTTCCAGAGGTCATGAGTTCAATTCCCAGCAACCACATGGTGGCTCACAACCATCTATAATGAAATCTGGTGCCCTCTTCTGGCCTGCAGATATACCTGCAGACAGAACACTGTATACATAATAAATAAATCTTTAAAAAAAAAAAAAACATCAGCCCCAGTTGTAAAGTTTCCTGTCACCTTAAATGGACTAAACAGTAAAATACGACATCTTGCTTACAAGAGGGAGGCATGCATGGAAGTATATTTACCACCAAGAGTCAAAAATAAACTGTATCTAGGGCTTGGTAGAGGAAATTTCCAAAGATCCTCATTGTAGTGGAAACTTTTGTTATTATAGCTTTGTTGTTTTTTTTATTTTTGGTTTTGTGGTACAGTGGCAGGATACTTTATTGTCTCCCTTTCACCCCCTTTTCAATCATCAGTTGTTTATTCTTGGGATCAAGCTTAGTGGTCATCAATATCATCATCACTTTAAACTGCCTTAGGTGGAGCTGCAGATATGGCTCAGTGGATAATGTGCTCAGTGTATAAGTGTGCAGACAGGAGTTCAGATCCCCAGCATCCACATAAATGCTGCATGGACATATAGTTGCATACTTGTAATTGGCATCATCAAATTTCTTATTTTATTTAATATAGAATTTTGAGAGAGAGCCGCATGTAGTCCAGGCTGGTCTCAACTCTAGTACATAGCTGAGAATGACTTTGAACTTATGATCCTCCTGCCTGTACTTCCTAAATTCTGGGACTAGAGGAGTGTACCACCATGACCCACTTAGTGCAGTTCAGGGAATCAAACTTAGGGCTTCGTATATTCTAAGATAAGCACTCTACCAACCAACTAGATCCCTAGTCCCCATATTCCTTCCCTATGTATCAAAACTCAGTCTGCACAATGAGGTCTGGCTTGTGCCTGGTACCTGTCTGTAAGACTTTGTCTACAGGTTAAGCAAGCACATACACATATGCTGCTTTATCCTTTTTCATTTAGGATCAAGGGACCAGGAAGTCTTACAGTGCGCCTTCCCTGATGTGCCCACCTGCTGCCCTCCTGCTGGGCCTCACCTCTTCTCCTTAGCTGCCGTAGCTCCAGCTGCACCTTCCTGACTGCAAAGCATGCTTATATTTATTTCCTTTGAAATGTTCTTTTTCAGGTCTCTGTTAAAATATTTCTAGGCCCTACTCTGGCCATCATGTATAAAATTACAGTCACTGACACTTCAACTTTGGTGTGCCATAGCAGATACGTATGCCTTCATTGAGTCCATGAGAGGAAGATTTTGCCCATTTTTCTTACTACTGTGTCCTTAGCAGTCAGAGCAGTTTCTGAACCATTCTACAGACTTAAAATGTAATTACTCAAAAAGATATGGAATATCACCACCACCAACACCACCATGCTCATTAATATTATGGTATTAAAATATTTCCTATCGCAGCCAGATCATGTCTGCACCTCTCAAAAAAACCTTAAACTTGAACATGTCTGGGTCTCCTAGCCAACACTGCTCAGGCCTTGCTCTGATTTCTTTTTCCCATTAACTTCTATATTATCTACTTTTCATAGAGAAATCAGTAGAGTGACATATCTTAAGGTGATATACATGTATATGATAAGAAGTAGGAATGACACTACCATCAGGAATATTGATAATGACAATAATGGTATTTGGTCAGAAATCAGTATGCACCAAGCACTAATTTATTTACCAAAAGAAGGGTTGCTGGTATCACTGTTATGCTGCAATGCTATATTGGATGGTAGAGTTTCTCCTGTTGGATATAGTGAAAAGACAAAAACTGTGACTTAGCAATGCTCTGAATGAGGGGCATACTTGC
The DNA here is from genome assembly GCA_907164525.1 of Lophiomys imhausi. Lineage (NCBI taxonomy): Eukaryota > Metazoa > Chordata > Mammalia > Rodentia > Muridae > Lophiomys > Lophiomys imhausi. The sequence goes on along the minus strand of CAJQZJ010032188.1, from coordinate 6,131,213 downwards.
CATGCCCTCTGCCATGGTAGAAGTCCTGTTTGCTCATCAAGGGTGCTAATGGCATTCTTCTTTCATTCACATTTTTATCCCATTAACTAACTTACCATCCAAGCTTCAAACTGGGGCATTTCTTTTCAACTGTATGAGAAACCTTACTGGGAATCCATCACTGCTGGTTCTGGTGTATGTTAAACGAGGAAGGGATGCTCCAGAGGAAGTGTGGGTTGCTGTATGTTATGTATGTTACAGATGAATACAAAAAAAAAAGTGGTTATACACTTCTTGAGCATAACATGCTTTTGTGTTGGAATCACAAACTTTCTTAACATCAATTCTCTCTGTCTCTCTCTCTCTTGTCTCCCTCTCCTGTGTGTGTGTGTGTGTGTGTGTGTGTGTGTGTGTGTGTGTGTGTGT
>CAJQZJ010032188.1:6114839-6130798 GCA_907164525.1 Lophiomys imhausi | reverse complement strand
TGTGTGTGTGTGTGTGTGTGTGTGTGTGTGTGTGTGTGTGTGTGTGTAAGGCATATGCTTGTGGTGTATTCACCTTTGTACACATGCAGACACCAATTGCTCAGCTCTACATGAGTTATCTGCCTTGCTCCTTCTCGGTGAACCTTGTGATTTTTGGTTAGACTGGCAAACAATAAAACCCTGCCCATGCTACTGCCTCCTCTCATCACCACTCAATGCTGAGGTCACAGACATACACGGAACTACAGGCTACTTGTTATGTGGGTTTTGACAGCTGAAGTCTGGTCTTCATGCTTATTCAGCCAAATGTCTTACTGCTGAGTCATCTCTGTAATCCCTGAATCCTCCACTCCTAAGGAAGAAAAAAAAGTATTCCTATTAACATGAGAAAATGAATAAATGCATTGCAAAGTCTTTGCTCTCTTCTCTTCATAAACATAACATTGGCATCACCCTGAACCTGAGTGTGTCCTCTGTTTAAGTGGCTGCTCTGGTTTCTCCTGAAGCACTATTATCAGGCATCCTTTACAGAACTCATGTTCTGGGATGTCTTCATTCAATCCCTCTTGACCAGGTGGAGAATACCAGGGAGGCTGTGATGACCTCATGCTGTGGTAAGAACTCTCAAAGATTCTTTCTTACTCAAATTGAGAGCATAAAATCAAGTGAGCAACTTACTATAGCAGAATTTCTCTTCAAACCACTGGTCAATATTGAGAGTTTGACATTTTACAAATAAAATTAACATCTCCAGGTGACTGCAGAGCTGTTTGCATCACAGACATGTCCCTTCTGCTTCAAGACTGCAATTTTGTGGATTTATTAATGTATGTATTTAAAGATTATTCTGTTTGAAGAGATCACAATAGGCCAACTCCTGTAAGGGTCTAACTGAAATAATGTGATAGTTTACAATGACCCTAGAAAAATGGAAAAAAAATTCCACAAAGCTTTATGATTAAGTATCTCAGAAATCAAAAAGATAGCGTGGCATGATAGTGTATGCCTATAATCGGAGAACCACAGAGGATTGAGTATGACACTATGTCAGAGTCTTACTCCAAAAAATTGAAAAGAGATGAATGCTCAGCTCTACATAGATCATCTGTATTAAACCTTTTGCTCCCAAGACTCAGAGATAATTACTATGAAAGAGGGAGTGAACAGGATATAAGATCCAGAGGTGATAGATGCCAACAAGGAAACTGTTTTTCTGTACATACTAAGGCAGCTGTATATAGGAACTTACGGTAGCTGTGATAACATGTGTAAGACCTATGCAAGGTCAAAATAGACACAACCCCAGCCTGGGAAGTACAGGTGTGCACTAAGTCTCAAGGATTTCTTGAAGATTGTGATCCTTGGTAAGTTCCTGATGCTTTAGTGCAGTGGTTCCCAACCTGTGTGTCATGAGCCCCAAAGGAGTCACATATCAGATGTTCTGGATATCAGGTGTTTACATTATGATTCATAACAGGAGCACAATTACAGTTATGAAGTAGCAACAAAATAACTGTACAGTTGGGGGGTCACCAGAACATTGGGGAACTGTATTAAAGAGTCCCAACATTAGAAAGGTGGAGAACCACTGCTTTAGTGGAAGGCCACACATTCATGAGTATATGGGCAGTACAAATTGTTCTTGATGTGTTCAGTAAGAGGTGCCAAACTTGGGTGGGTTGTAAATGAAGGGTGGATTTGGGAGGGATTGGAGGTTGGGAAGATAGGAGTAAATATGATCAAACCATGTCATAAAGAATTCTCAAAGAATTAAATTTTAAGTGGGGGGGGCAGTGTGACGAAGCCAAAGGGTTCCATGAGAGGCACTTTCTACAAAGTTTTAAAACTGGCTCATCAGGCCAAGAAAAGCACCAATTCTAGAATCTATGTAATTAATATCAGGATGCCAAACCCTACTGAGCTGCAGAGACTTGCTGACTAGTAATGTGGTGTGCAAGTCCAAAAGGAAGGATCAAGGGACAATAGTAGGAGAGCACACTCACCTAAGCCCATTAGACTGCAATCCAGAAGACTGCAACTCCAACTCGTGTGCATCACCTGTCATGAAGTATTCTGATTGTTCTTGTATAGCATCAAAGCCAGGAACATATCCTGAGAACACAAGGTAAAGCTTTTTTTGACAAATAAGAAAGGCTACACTTGTAAATGCTTTAATAAAGCATTCTAAACAAATATTACTTTTTACCCTCGTAACACCTTCGCAGTCACCATTTCATAATCACCACTTACTAAGTAGTACAACTAAGAATCAGAAGTATTGGGCCATCCTCGGAAATCTTAGCTGGCTGAGGCAGAAATTAGAGCCAGGTTTGCCCAACAGTGCCCTCCCTAAAGCTTTTTCCCTAAGCATGGAATGGATTCACTGCTGTTTGCATGGGACTTTTATGTATTAATTGCCTCCTTCGCTCTTGTCAGCCTCCCCCGATGTAGTTATTTCTATCCTTGTTTGAAAGGGAAGAAAATGGTGATGCGGGGGGAGGGGGGGCGCATCAAGAAAACAACTGAAAGCAAAGGTTGCACAGGCGATGCCAGGTTCTCCCAACAGCCCTTCCCCAAGGCTTAGCAACAGAACTCTATCTGCACTGGGAGAACGAGACTCAAATAGAACTGAGCTGCAGTAGATCCTTAATCAGATACATTCCATTTGACGTTTTTGAAGTCTGTTGCCATGGTTGTTAAGACCAGCATGCATTCCTGGAGATTACAGCCATCTCACAGCTGATGATGCTGGAGATTGTTGCTCTGAGGTGTCACTGCAGGAAGAGTGAAAAGAAAGGGGGGGGGGGGAGTGGTCTTAATTCACAACAATAGGCTTCAGTGCTCATGCCAACCTTTCTCCTTGGGGTGGTATTTAAATATTTGTACTGATCTTTACTGCCATTATTATTACAAAAGAATTTGCCTGCTCTTCATGGACAGTTGTCAAATATTAGGAAGAAGCTGGGGAGAGAACATATAATTTCACTATTCCTTGTCAACTACCACAATTTCATGTTTACTTTTCCTTTGTTAAGACTGAATGCAAACTAATAGTCATGCAAATGTGTCATTTTGTTAGTTACTATGACAGTCTATCACAGATATTTTCTAAGCTACTCAGAAATCAAGTTGCTAAGAGACAAGCAATATTTGCTTATCTAAATATAAGAGATAGATAGGGCATCTTCAAAAACCTCAAGAGATCTGCAGAATGTGGCATTCAAAGATGTTTTCTTAACTTAAGATTTTTTTGATATCAAGACATGTCAGCTCCTGACAGCACCCCCTATTCTACTCCAAGTAGAAGATGAGCATCGAAGAATCTCCAGTGGGAGATGATTGAGTTGGTGGTAAGCCTTTCTCTTGACAAGAAAAACCCCTTGCTTCAACTGTACACAGACTGCTGTCCAAAAAGGACAAAACTTGGAAGCAGGTAAGTCGACAACCTAGCTCTGCCAAGACAGGGTAGGTAAGTCCTTCATAATTCCTGCTCTACAATCAATGTCTGTCAGAGAAACGGGCCAAATGGCTGAAGATTGATGCTGTAATGTATGGAGAGAAAATGGGAACTGTCCAGGCAGCCACTGGTATGTCATTTCTTAGTTTTGGAAGCTGCAGGCCCTGCACTTCCTATATAATCAGATATATTTATCCCTCTCAGGTCTCTGAAGTGGTTGAAGAATAGATAGCTAGAGTCTCATAGTTAAATTTTGAGTTGTTTAGGAATCAAGAGGGTGTTCTGGATCTAAGAAGATATTTTTAAAATTGTGAGGCAAGTTAGAATGAAAGCTGAGTTAGATATAGAACTTTAAACTCATGGAGATGGTTAGATAGTAGAATGTTAAAGTCAGGTGCCAAATACATATGGACTGGACATTGGGAATGTATGCTAAGCCATATAACTCACATAATTGTGGCCTATTTATTTCTGTTGTTTTGTATTGTATTTATAGTTATAAGAAAAAGAACCATTTGTTGGACTGAAAGGGAGAGCTGTTAGGGGGAAAAAGAAATACCTTGAACTAAAAAAAAAAAAGGGGAAGAGGATGGGGGGTTGAGGGGGAGGAGGGTGGAAGGGTGGGACTGGAGTGGGGAGTTAGGGAGGGGATTGTGATTGAGATGTAACTTGAAGAAATAAAAAATAAATTATTATAAAAAAAGACTGAACAGCAAAATACTTTCTCAAAAAATAAACAAGGAACTGGAGAGATGGCCCAGGAGGTAAGAGTGTGTACTGAAAAAAAAATTTTTAAAAAATAAAAATAATAAAAATAAAAATAAAAAAGAGTGTGTACTGCTCTTGCAAGAGATCTCCAGTTTGGTTCCCAAAACCCACATAAGGCAGCTCACAGATGCCTGTAACTCCAGCTCCTAATGCCCCCTCAAGGCTTCTGTAGGTGTACACACACACAAACACACAGTTTTAAAAATAAATACAAATAAAATCTTAAAAATGCATAGTTTTACATGTTTTGTATAGTTTTTACAAAGTTGTCACAATACTATATACTCTATATATATATATGTATATATTTTTTCTAGGTCTCATTTTTTTTTCTTGAGCACTAAAATATGCCTTAATTAACATCGTATCACTTGAGACTAATAGTGCATTGGACGTTATTATCATAATTCTCATTTTTCTCTGCATAATAATCCTTTCATATTTTCTTATATATTTGGTTGTGAGCCTAGCCTTTAACGGCTGAGCCATCTCTCCAGCCCCCTTTCATATTTTCTAATTGGTATTTACCAAAAGGTTGCTATTACAATGGGTCTTCATACATAACGAGTTTTTTTTTAAATAAGTTGATTTCTTTGGATTTCTCAAACTGAACTAATAGCCATTTTCAGACTCTTGATATTGTCAAATTATGTCTCAGAATATGTGTCTTTCGTACTTGTGATATCACTCATACTGTTTTGGAATCTCCCTCTTAGCATGCTGACAGAACTCTCTGAAAGCTTCCTGAGTCTGGGTCAGGTGTTCTGAATGTAAACATATTACAGACTCATTCTCATCATATAAACAATCTTTGAGTTCACAGAATAAAACTAGGTAGGAGTGGTAGCACACATAGCACACACCCATAATCTCAGTACTAGAGAGACTGCAGCAGAAGGATCAAGAGTTTGAGACCATCTAGACTACACACAAAGCCCTTCTTTCAAACAAACATACACTGTGGCAGACAGACAGATGGCTCTACAGTTAAGAATGCTTCTCTTTCTTTCAGAAGAGCCAAGTTTGGTTCCCAGCACACATGCCAGGAAGTTCATGACCACCTGTAAGTCCAGGGGACCTGATGCCCTCTTCTGGTTCCTACAGGCATCTAAATATGTGTGTTGTATATTCTCATAGACATACAAACACATAAATAATAATAAATAAAAGAAGGACTAGGGATATAGCTCAGTTGGTAGAGTACTTACCTAGCACGTAAGAACCATGTTCACTACTCGGTGCCAAATAAACCAAACATAGAAACACACATCTGTAATCCTAGAACTTAGAAAGTAGAAGTAGGAGGATCAAAAGTTCTAGGATACATAGTGAGTCCAAAAGCATGCTGGGCTACACGAGACCATGTCTCAAAATAAGTGAATACTCTGATGAAGATAACTGAAATACATGGAAACCGCCATGGCCCTTTTAGCCATGCCAGTCATGCCACTGTAACCATCAGCTCACAAGCAGCATCAACTGGCGGTATGCTTAGAACATTTTGCTCTAGATGTCCTACTTGGAGCTGGGGACTTTGCAAAGTGCAGCCTGACCAAGTTGCTCAACAGATTATCTTCGATGAAGCAACCATCCATCGCTTGTGGAAGGCCACCTGATGAAACAAGCCTTCTGTTTGAAATTACTTCCTCAAAAAATACCCCAGTGTCAGAACAATAAATCTTAAAAGAGTTGAAGCTGGAGCTGGAGAGCTCACTCAGTGGTTAAGAGCACTGGCTGCTTTTGCAGAGGATCTAGGTTAGATTCCAAGCACTTACATCATGGCTTATAACCATCTATAATATCAGTCCTAGAGGATCTGATACCATCTCCTGGTTTCCGTGGGTATGAGGCACACAGTGGGTACACAAATACACATGCAGGCAAAACATTTACACACATAAAATAAAAAAATAAAATGAAAATGTTTTTAAAAATGAAGCTAAGACTCCATAAAAGAATGGAGGCTCCACAAAAGAGTGTTACTGCACAGACATCTTCAGAAAGATAGAAAATCTGTGTTCACTGGCATCCTCGTCTGGGTTGAAGAGTAGGAGGAATGTTCTCAGAATAGGAAATTAGGAACATTGTCTAGACTGAGGGAAGGAAGCTGGAGTGGAAGAGGTTAGAGACTGAGAGAGAATCAGAAATTGAATTGGAAACAGAAAGTGGGGAGGGTTTTGTGATTTTGGATAGATGGGTGACCAAAAAAAGTTGGTCTTATTAGGCTATGTCATCTGGAAGGGACATTATCATTATCAATTCTTCCTCTTCCTTTTAGTGTATCAGACAGCTTCACATCTCTGAGGAAAATATCTGAGATAAGATACTTAAATGGGAAAAGGTGCTGCTATATGGGCTCAGGATTTCAGTCTAAGATCAATAGTCTCCATCTCCAATGTCCGTCCGGTGGTGAGACACAACATCATGGCATGGAACACATTACAGATCAAAGTTACTCACCTCACAGCAGCCAGGACGCAAGAGAATGAAATGGGGGGGGGACAGGGCACAAGACATACCCTTCTAGGGCATGCAAGACAGCACAGTTGGTGAAGGCAATTGCCACCATGCCTGAGATGCTGAGTTCAATCTCAAGAAACCCTAACAGTGGAAATAAAGACCTGACTTATGCAAGCCGTTGTCTGACCTCTACATATGTACCATGGTACACACACACAATAAATGAATATATGATGATAGATGATAGATAGACAGATAGACAGACAGACAGACAGACAGACAGACAGACAGATAGATAGATAGATAGATAGATAGATAGATAGATAGATGATTGATTGATATAGAAATCAAAAATCATTTCAAACAAAAATGATGTACCTTTCCATGGCATGTCTCCAGCAAGTTCCTTCCTACATTTGGATTCCAGCTCCTACAATGTCCTTGGCCTCTCTGTAACACCATCAATTAATGAGTCTGTAAGTAATGAACTTATATGATGCTCTTGTGATCTAACCACTTCTCCAACAACCCCCATGCCTGAACATTATAACCTTAGGGACAATGCTTTCAACTTATGAGACTTAGGAAGACATTTCAAGTCTAAATCATAATGTATATGCTCATATATACATTCTGTACACACTCCCACAGCCTTGACATCCCTGCCTGGTTGCAATATTGGCTCATTAGATCTTGATCAAAGCAGTTTGTGCCAAGCTATCAACTACAATCTATCAGTCATGAAACCAAGAGCAGGTCGGTTCACCAAAAGCTTTCTGTTGACTGATACAATTTTCACAAATTATAAATCACAGGTAAAAATTTGAAAGTCACATTTTCAGTCTGTAACACTATTTTACCCACTTCTACCATTTAAGATTAGAGTTAGTCTTGAAATATAGTCTCCAGGGAAGCAGAGGCAGGTGGATCTCTGTGAGTTCAAGGCTAACCTGGTCTGCAAAGTGAGTTCCAGGACAGGCAGAGAAACACAGAAAAACCCTGTCCTGACCAAAAAAAAAAAAAAAAAAAAAAATTCAGAGTGTAATCTTATCTCCACTGCTTTGTTTCGTTTTGTTTATTTGTGGTAAAAAAAGGCTATGTATGGAAAAAATTACTATAGAAAATTTCTTAGCTCACTTTTTTTTTTTTTGGTTGGTTTTTATTGTTGGTTTTTCAACACCAGGTTTCTTTGTGTGGCCCTGATGTTCTGGACTCACTTTGTAGACCAGGCTGGCCTTGAACTCACAGAGATCTTTAACAGAATATTTTTATTTACAAACACTTATATTAATTAGTACTTAACAAATTCTATAAAAATATGTAAGTCTTATAATCTAAAACCTATAATCTAGCTAAGAACACCTTAATACCTATCTATGAACATCTAACTAATCCTATTCTAATTTTCTTAAAAGGATACTAATATTCTTAGCGTAGGTCCATGCAGGATGACTTTGTTTTATGGCTAGTCTGGTATACTGCAGTCCCAGCAGGCAGTCACTTTCACGCTTAGTGTCCGTTGGGCCTAAATTTTACCAGTTCTCAAGGCCAGATTATTTCCACCACTAAATTGTGGACAGTTTATAAAGTCAGTCTGTTCCAACTACCAAACTAAGGGTGGCTTGGGTAGCTTCCAAACTCCACTTGTCTCCCTCACTCTTCTCGTGCTCTGGAGCCCCAAGACAGATGCCTTCAAGGAACTCGGTCTCAGCAAGTTTTATGCCATGTCTTTGCCTCAGGCTATTGCAGCCTAAATCCTGTTATTAACACACCTTGCTTTGCACTTTTCTAGCCTGTCTTCTCAGTCAGTGAGGGCAGGAGGAAGAAAGAGGCTGCGTGGAGCTCTCTGGCTTATATATAGCATCATCTCATGTGGACCCTTGACAGTCTCGAGGGTCCACAAAATTTCTCTTGATATTCAGTGGTATGGCTTCTTGCAACAACTGACCCACCTTTAATCCAGATCTTTTGAGGTGGAAAGATTCACCTTTAATGTAAGCCACACTTTCTGCTGGTAGTCTATATAAAGGGCATGGAAAAAGGAAGTTTTTGCTCTTTGCCTGCTTGCTTTTGTTCTGTCCTGGAAGTCTATTCCTTCCTTGGCATTAAAGCCTACTTCTTTGGGATCCCAGCAGATACTGAAGACCAGTTGAGACATCCAATCTCAGGTACTGAAGAACTGTTGGATCCTTGGACCTTCTGCTGGTAGACGGCCGTTGTTGCACTATCTGACCCACAAACTATAAACCTCTCTAATAAATCCTCTTTATAGATAGATAGACAGACAGATAGATAGGTAGATAGATAGGCAGACAGACAGAAGACATATATGGATATCCATATATCTGTGGGTTATATGAATATATATATATATATATATATATCAGTGCTACCATTTCTGTTCCTCCAGAGAGCCCTGACTAACACAGTCACCATTTCTATACCTTGGTGGAGTGTTTTGATGGCTAACACTGATCATCAAAATGGCAGACTTTAGAATCACCTAGGACAAATACATCTGAGCAAGTCTATGAGGGAGGCTGGAGGTTAATTAATTGAGGTAGAGAGACTCAATCTAAATATGAGTGGCACCATCCAGTGGGCTGGGGTCCTGGACTGAAGAAAAAGAGCTGAATATCAGCACTCATCTCTGTTTTCGGACAGTGGATCCCATGTGACCAGTTGCCTTTGTCCCTCTGCTGCTGTAACATGTTCTGACAGACTGTGACCTAAGCTATGAGCCAAAATAAGCACTTCAAGAAGCTGTTTTTTACATCTGTCTTGTCACAGCAGTAAGAAAAGTAACTAAACCAGGTGTGAAGATTTTATAAGCAGGAACATTATTAGTCCCTCTCAAGCCAAATGTCGAACAAAAATGGCTTTAGGCTCTAAACAGTTCTCTCTAGATGATTGGTGGGCAAGATAAACAAGAATAGCTTGATACTTTCTTCATTGCCCAATTTACTGTGTCTGGTTAACAATAGGAACTGGTTATAACAAATCTCCACTGATCACAGAATTGATATTTATAAACACTGGGTTCAAGCTGGCTGTGGTGAATCATGACTACAATCCCAACACTTGGGAACCTGAGACAGGAGCATTACCATAAGTTTTAGAAGTTGCATAAGTTACAGAGTTGAGATACTCCCTGAAAGAAAGAGAGCAGTCAAGAGAGCAAGCAAATGATCAACTCTAGTTTACACCCCAGCTCAGAAATTGAGAAAATAATCAAATCTTCCACAAGTTCCTTATCTGTGTTTATAGACACTAAACATGGTATTCCCTTACAGGTTTGTTGAGGCATTAATGGGATAACATATATGAAAATGTTCAGTATGGTGCCAAGTAAAACCTTGTCTCCAAAATCAGTACTAGATGTGACACTGAGTTTGGAATCTAAGATTATGAATGAGTCTGTTTGTGCCAAGTGTTCAATCTTTTCTCTGGTTATATAGTGGGAGACTACTATTGAGGTCATAGATCTTGAATATTACATGTAGACCATATGTGATCCATTTTCTCATTAACCATCAGCAAATATATCCCTGCCCAGGTGGTTGGAAACACAGGATGAGCAATATCTTGCAAATTTTTCAAACATATCTACTCCTTATGATACTTAATATAAGTTTTTATCAAGGGAACATTACGAGGAAGTTCCACTTTATACAAAGACTTGAAAGCAAACTGGGTAAATAAAACAGTTTGCAAAAGGTCAAAGGATATTTAAGAGATCTAGCCAAGATAAACAGCACACACTGAAAAGGTAAAAAAAAAAAATCTAATAATGGATTCATATTTTAGAGCTCAGTCTCATGGTCTAGTATATGTCACTTTTCTTGTATGCTATAACAAATATGTAATTATTATACTATGTATAATATATAACATTTATTTATAATATTTATGTATAATAAAATTATATATAAAAAATTATATATAATTTTAGCATGTATGCACCAAGGGGGAATTGATATCTGGAATCACCTGACATTCACATCCCAGCTTGCTCCTTATACAAAGAAATATTAATGTACCTGGTCACACGGAGCTGAGAGAGGAGGTTTTGAGACTGCATCTTAGTCATGACCAAATCCTCTCCAGCCAACCATGCGACTTCCTGGAACCATCTGTGAGAAGCTGTGGACTTTGCCATCCTGGGCCATTTATCCAGACATGATGTTTAATTACTGCACACAAAGTTGATGTGGGAAGCTTGGCAGCCGATCCCATCATCCCGGTTGGATTCGTTGCCTCATTGGAAATGCCCTGGATGGCTAACCACTCAGGTAAAGCTAACAAACACATTTTTTCACTATCCACAGTAGCAGTAAGTAATGGTTTTTTTTTAATAAATACTTAAGATTTACAAAGTGTTCTTGCATATGCAAGTCTCTTTTAGCAGGTTGTAGACAGAACACCAGACCAGACTTGAAAATTTCAGGTTGCTATCCCAATGCTGTGACACTGGGGAGAGAATCCACCTCCAGACATCTCAGTTTTCTCTTCCTTCTCTAGTGACATAGAGACAATGGCGCCCACATCACAGGGACGTGTTTGGATTAACTGAAATAGTACATGTGAAAAAAGCTATCTCTGCGCAGGTAGCTTTGTTGTTATAACCCCGTCTGCTACTTTCCAGTTTCTCCATACATTTAATTTAGTGAGCAAGATAGATTTCTGTACATGATGGTGGCCCCAGACAGATGGTCTGAGAAGATGGGACAGAAATATCTCGGAAGAGCACAATAGAAAATTCAGGCAAGGAAGATTATGTCGGCTAAGTTGACAGGTCTTTAGATAGGATCTCATTGGCAAGCCAGAGAGCCCAGAAATTATTCCTAGGTAAACATGATTACTGTAGCTGCTGAGCCAGTGTGAGTATGTTGTGCTCATTTGACAAAGGAAATACTTCAGACACAATAGAGAAGAATGTTCAAGTTGACTCCAGAATGGAAATCTTGCCTCTTGCATCACTTCTTTTCTTATGTTTCATATTAAAATTCCTGCATGGAGTCTTGAGCCTCCCTCGAGCTAAGGGCATTGGGGCTCACCCAGAAACTCTAGTCGAAGGGAAGCAGTGATTACCCACTCCTTTCTTTCACAGTCAAATAAATATTTACTAAGTAGGGACACACAGCATACATTAAGATTAATGCTTCACACAGCTTTGGAAATGTCTGTCATATCTGTCATGTTTCCCCATCTCCATAACTGGGAAGGGCTCTGATGGTACTCAGCAGGAGACTGGGCCTGATTACACACTCTGCACCAGAGGACCGGCAGCTAAGCTTGTGAAGCCCAAGGGAGAGAGGGCAAGATTATAAACTTAGTGTACAGTGAGGTCTGCAGTCACTCTACAATGTTTTTAGAGAGCAATTTAATGGTGATTTCAAATAAATAAAAAGTGCTGCACCTAATAGGAACATCTATGTTTATGGATTATTAACAACAACAAAAAAGGAATAAAATAAAACTGGAGAAAATTGACAATCATCTATCTTAGGTTAAATAGCCTGTGCAGAGTTTTGTGCTCTGCGTGTCAAGTTGTCAAAAGCCTGAGGGTTTAAGGGAGACTTTGCACTTAAAAGATATTGATGTGTATGCTTCCCAAGCATCAGTCACCGAATGCCTGTGCAGAGTGAAGCTTCTGGACTCGGATAATTTTATTTTTTTTTCCCTCTTCCCTCCCCACAGAATGGTGTCAACTCCTGACAGAAGTTTGGCTGCTGAAATGATGGTTTCCACTTTCATTAATGGTATATTTACGATCCCTTTAAAATGCCAGTGATCCACTCTCCTTGGAAAATATACACAAGCATTAAGAAAGTCACACTTTTCAGCTGTTGCTCTTTCTGTTGGAATTTCAGGTCCTGCTGTGGCTAGACTCATCAGGAGATGGAAGGAAACTTGACTAGCTATTTTGGGACAGTAGGAGAAACAGATCTGGGGAGATGTAAAAATGGAGAAAGCGTGAGGTGAGGTGAGGTGGGAAACAGCAAGCAGATAGGTATGTATGACACAGTTGACCACATTTCCCCAAGTATTCAGAAATGGATTAGTGGCATTCCTGAATGTGCTGGAATGCCCTGCTCATGCCAGCTGTGTTTTCTCTGTGACTCATGCCTTAGGGTCTCTGCAGCTTGAATATGTGGGTAGTCTCACTTACTGTCAATGTCAACTTCCTAGGTTTGGTTTTTATGGGGGAGGGTGCTCTGTTTTGTTGTTGTTTTGTTTTTTTCTTACCTCTAGACTAGAGGGACAACCCAGGGATAGTGCACCACCTATTCAGTATGTATAAACCTTGATTCTGACATTCCAGAAACACACACAGGTACACGCTTGCACACACTCACACACCACCAGAAATAAGTATATATTTTTTTGTTCACAAAATTACCAGTTCTCTCTATCAACACTTTACTCAGTGTGTACACTTTCCTAAAAGAGGGATTTGTACATCAAAAAAAAAAGTTAGAAAAAGAAAAATGTAATGGGAATCATTACAAAGGTCCTATCTTTAAGACTTTCTGATATTATCTGTCTGTTTAAAACATGTTCATTATTTCAATATAGACACCAAGAAAAGTAATACCTTGTAATATGATGTCAGCCCTCATAACCAACACAGGTTTTAGTTTGGGTTTTCTGGGAGCAGGACCTTTGAAGAGGATTCTTACATGCTTGAGAAGGGTTCTCCGGAAACTGGGAGGGTTGGGGAATCAAGATAGAAAAATAGGAAGAAGCCAAGTGTGGTGAAAGATTACGCTACATTCAGCCTCACCCTGTTTCTGCAGAGGATGAAGGGTGCTATCGTTTGGTCTGCTTTGGGGCAAATGAGCTCGAGTTTCATATTTGCTGCGCTTGTGGACCAAAAATCATGGCAATTATGAAGCAAAGAAAAGGAACTGCACCTCATAGAAAATCTGAGTTCATAAACTGCTGACTACAGAAAGTTGAGTCATCTTTTCCTCCATCAGTGAGCGTATATGGTAAGCCACTAGCTCCAGGGCACTCCCAAAGGATGTGAGCCACCTAACTCTTGGAAACTTTGAGGAACGACTGCCCAAGCCCTCAGGGAGAGGCCTCTCAAAAAGAGTAAAGGACATGATAATGAGAAATAAAACATTCAAGACCTGTGGAAAGGTATCCAAGGGTCCACTAGACATTATGACCCTCATTTGTTCTAGTGCCTACCATGAGACAGATAGTGGACTACGAATTGAACTTACAAGAGTAAATAAGACAGAATTTCCTGGAGAAGTTCCATATGAAGGTCTGGTGGTGTAGGTCAGTTAGAGGAGTGTTTGCCTAGTGAGGCCCTGGGTTCAGTCTCTAGGATCACCTGAGGTCACAAACCTGATCTTATACCATACCTAGCTTCTTCCTCTTTTCCTATCTTTATTTAGCGCTCCCAAGGTGATGGCCAATGATCAGACATTCAAGGTCCTCCTCCATTGTGGTGTAAGTTCAAGTCCAGTCTTAGGTACATGACACTTTTTTTTAAGTTCAATATCAATTTTGTTATTGTTGTTTTGTTTGTTTTTTGAGACAGGCTTTCTTTACAGAGTCCTGGCTGTTCTAGAACTCACTATGTAGACCAGCGTGGTCTCAAACTCAAAGAGATCTGCCTACTTCTGCCTCCTAAGTGCTGGGATCAAAGGTATGTACCACCACCACACAGACAAATTTTTTAATTTAATGAAAATTTAAAAGTTTACAGACAGAGTTTTTTTTTTTTTTTCTTAATGAGGTAGAGAAAGGAACAAAGAAGACAAAAATGTCAGCTGGCCATGGTAGTGCATGCCTTTAATCCCAGCACTTAGGAGACAGAGGCAGGAAGATCTTTGTGAGTTCAAAGCTAGCCTAGTCTACAAAGTGAGTCTGGGACAGACAGGACTACACAGAAAAACCCTGTCTCAAAAACAAACAAACAAACAAACAAACAAACAAAAGCAGAAAAAGAAAAGAAAAGACAAAAATGTCATCACCTTGAAAAAAGAATCTGCATATATCATTGAAAGATAATTTTTGTTTCATACTTTCATGAATGGAAGTGTTATGAGAATATACAATGAAGCACATAGTAGCCAGGGGTGGATTTAATACAGAACTCCAGAGAAAATGCAATCTTAAACATTACACATTTCTTCTACTTTTAAAAACATGGGTTTTGTTTGTTTGTTTGTTTTTAATGTATAAGAGTAGTTTGCTTGCTTGTATGTGAATGGACATATGGTCTGGTGTCCTCAGAGGCCAAAAGAGGGCGCTAAATCTCCTGGACCTGTAGTCACGGACAGTTGTGAGCTGTGATATGAATGCTGAGAATCAAACCCACTTCCCCCGCAAAACCAAGTGCTGTGAACCGCTGAGCCATCTCCCAGCCTGTATGTGACACTTTTGAACAAGCAGAAGAACCTGAGATCACTGCACAGATACAGCTCCGCACAGTCAGCATGGCTGAGCTTTCCGGCTCTGCATTTAATGCTGTTTTCCTGAGACAGTCTAAGTGTTCACCCCGAAAATATAGACCGAAAGCAGCAACAAGCGATGGAGACACAAGACATTAAGCCCTACAGGAGCACACAGCCTATGCTCATTGTCTCTCAGTACAGTTTCTCCACCTAGGAATTAAGGCTCACAGAGCCTTGACCCCCGCCCGCTACCCAAGAACAAGTGAGAGAACGGGCCTGGTGGTGCATATCTAAAGTCTCAGGAGACAGAAGCAAGGAGATAAGAAATTCAAGCTCATCCTCCTCCGTTACATGACGAATTTGAGAGCTTTTCAGAAGGAATGAATGAATGAATGAATACGTGAGTGATTGAATGAATGAAGTCCCTGCCGCAGGGAATAGCATGCAGACTAACAAGAAGATAGACTTCTTTCTCTGGGGAAGAAGGTCAATTGGTAAGTGAGCTCCAGGGGAGAACTTCAAACAATTGGTGACTCAGAAGCACACAGAAAAAACCAGCAAGCCATGTTCTCTGTCAGCTGCTCAGGTGCATCCAACTCAAAATGAATGACTGCAGTCTCCAGGGGGAGAAGCTAGCTTCTTAATCTGTGACTGAAAAATAAAGATAAATGGATGTGAAGCATCAGAATGAAGGATTGGGACACCTGGGACCAGAAATGGACAAAATGCTGCTCTGTGCCCTCTTTTTTTTTTTTTTTTTTTTGGTGTTTGGATTTTGGTTTTTCTGATTAAAGCCCCGGCTTTCCCGGGCCCCCCTTGTTATACAGGCCGGGCCTTGACCCCGGGGAGTCCCCCTC
>CAJQZJ010032188.1:6103672-6114439 GCA_907164525.1 Lophiomys imhausi | reverse complement strand
TAAGATTGTATAGGGCTACATCGGTATTGATCTTTGTATATTGATACAAAATTAAGATTATATTTGGCCACAATGGTATTGACCCTAGTATATTAATGTAAAATTAAGATTGTATTGGGCTACATCGGTACTGATCTTTGTATATTGATACAAAATTAAGATTATATTTAGCCAGTGATTTTTAACTGCTGAGGCATCTCTCCAGCCCCTCTGTGCCCTCTTGAGATGACCTCCCCTAGCTGGTTCAAAACTTGCCCAGACTTCATCCAAACTCTTATCTTGACTCTAATCATTCTTGTACTGACACCACTTGTTAAGCTCTTTACAAATTTTCTCATGATTTCCCGATGAGCTCTTGCATCCTCAGGCGGTATGCAAACTCCTTACTGATCAGTGTACACCAAAGGTTCAAAGACCTTTAGGTTGTTTTTCATAGTAAATGTAATATCTTAACAAATATCCTTGAATGTGTAATATGCATCCATATAGGAAAATGAGAATCCTAAAAGTAAATTCGTTAAGCAAAAAGATATTTTACAAAAGATATTTTACTTTTTGAAAAATTGTACCTGGTTGTTTTCCAAGAAAGATTACCTAATGTATAGATCAAATAAACAGAGAATTTTAAATGTATGTATATATCATGTATGTATGTATTTACTTTTCTGTGGTCATAGGGCTAAAACCAAGTCTTTCATGCATACTGACCAAACATTCTACTACCAAACTATATCAAAGTTTTAGAGCTCAATAAACTGAGGAAACTTTAAAAAAAAAAAAAAAAAAAAGAAAGAAAGAAAAAAAAAACTTCTAGGTCGGTCTGTGTGATCCGGCTAGAATACAGACACTCCTCTAGTCCCAGGACACAGAGGCAAGCAGATTTCTGAGTTCAAGGCCAGCCTGGTATACACGAAGTTTTAGGTAAAGAAAAGCTTAGGTCCACGCACAGTGGTACACGCCTTTAATCCCAGCACTCAGGAAGCAGAGGCATGCAGATCTCTGAGTGCTGTTCAGGTAGTTCGGTTGAGTCAGTGAGTGGAGAGGCAGTGCACTAGAGTGGAGTTCATGGCAGTTCAGTTTATGGAATTCAGAGGCAATTTTACCAGGAGAGTTTTACAGAATCAGCTGGAAGAGAAAACAAGTAGACACAGGTGAAGACAGAATGATCAGGGAATAAGAAGTGAGATTAGAACACATTGCTGGAGTTAGTTTAAGGCCAAGCAGAGCAATTCAGTGAGAAACTGAGAGAAACTAGAGTGAATCAGTAATCTTGGAGAGCAGTTTTAGTCAGATAGCTGAACTGAACCAGCCAGCCAGAGTTCAGGAGGAATGAGAAGGGGTGAGCTTATTCAGCAGTAAGTCTCAGAGGCTAAAAACACTCTAGGCCTAGATAAGATTGTGCAGAGGATAGAAGCTTCCAGGACTAGGCCTAGGTTAGCAGATGGAGGCAGTAAGCCTCTGAGACCACAACTACATCAGGCGAATAAAAGTTACTTTTTACAGGTTAAAAAAAAAAAAAAACTGCAGGGGGAGGAACAGGAAAAAGAAAACTCTTTCACTTCAGTCTCTCCAGGCCAAGTGCATGGCAAATGAAAGTCAGAGCTGGAGTGTGCAAACAGAGCAGTGGCAGTCCCCTGAAGGTCATAGGTGTGCTCTCATTAGGAAAGAAATAGCATATTGTAGATAGAAGGGGGACAGAGAACAGCAGCAGTCTTCCTCAAAGTCAGGAAGATCAGCACAGCACAGAACAAAATAGAGGAGACATTCTGACATCAGGATTTGATCCTGAGGGGGAAGATGCCAGTCCTAATGGGGAGTGGGTGAGGTTATAGAAGGACACGGGGGAAGAACCTTCTGAAGAGTAGGTCAGAGCCCATAAGGACTGAAGAATAAGAAGGCATAAAAATAAAATTGGAAGCTGTGCACACTGCTCTCTGCTGAGGGACTCTGTTTTGATGACAAAGTCTACACCCAGAAATCACGGTTGAAATGTGGAAAATTTTAAACTTCTCAAGGAGGAATTTTTAAAGAGAGGTAAATAAAGGAATATAGAAAACAAAAAGGTCAGTACCTGAAAGAAGGAATAGACATAAATAATATATTCTAAACAGATATAAGACATATATAATTGAAAGAGAACTTTTGTTTGATCCATCATGGATGGATGGCCACCCACAAGTTGAACTCTGATCTCCACATATGTACTGTGGCATGTGCACACACAAAACAAACAAATAAATAAATAAATAAATATGTGTTTGTTTTGTTTTAAAAGTTGGTGGATAGCAGTTAAGTTCCTCAAATGATAACTTGGCAGGCAGGCTTTTTGCCAGCAAGCCTGACAACCTGAATTTGGTCCCCAGAATCCACACTCACAATGGAAAGCCTACTCCTACAAGTTCTCCTGTGATCCTCATACTAACACCATGATATCAATGTGCCCCACCATGACAACACACACAATAAGTAGTCATAATTTCTGAAGAGAGAGGAGGGGTATTTTTAGCTGAAAATAAATGGTCAAGGAAACCTAAGAGAAACTCCCTGGGATGATCTGCACCCAGATCTTTGAGGCATGATCACTGTAGTGGCCGCTCAGCACATATGCTCTGGAACACTTGAATAATGGGTGGTAGGACTGAAGGCAAACTGGAGCTTTCCTTTTCTCAAACTGTAATTGACTTAAATTAAATGAGCCATGTGGTTAGTGGTTTCCTTATCAGACAGTCATGACCTAATTACCATGCTACAGCTATGAAGAAAAAGAACAATAAAATAATAGGATGGAGGAATAGAGGAAAATGAAACTCGAGCACTAATTGGAGAAAGTGATGACAAGCACCCAGTAGGTCAATGGATGGAGTGAACACGGCCACCAGGGAGCTCTCTTCTGCTGCAGAGAAGATATGTTGATAGGAGATGTGTGTCAGCACCACAGCTGAACTCCCTGAGCTAGAAGTTAGGTTGACAGGGGGCCTTTCCCAGGCCACATCAAATAGCTTCTACCATCTTGAAGACTGTTGAGTTAATGGTTCTTTCCATGTTCAATTTTAAAGCTACAGCTAGAACTGTGTTTAGAATTTGTTTCCATTAAGATGAGGCCAAGGAATATTCCTAAGATACACTTCATTTGACACCACTTCTAAGGAATGGTAGATGGTATTCTTTCAAAGACAATTTTGGTTCAGTCTTTTTTTTAATGTATTTTTTAATTACATTTATTTATTGCTTCAAGTTACATCTCCATTACAGCCCCTTCCCTCCCCCCTCTCAGTCCACCCTCCCAGCTTCTTCCCTTTCTCCCACCTATCTTACTCCTCCAGTGTGAGGTACCCCTCCATATCAGTCCAACTCAGTCCATCAGTCATATGAGGGCTAAGAGCTTCCTCTTGCACTGGGGGCCTACATAGCAGCTCCACTAGGACAAAGGGTCCCAGTAACAGGTGGCAAACTGTCACACTAACAGGCAACAAAGTCCATGTTTCTGTCCTTTCTTAATTGACAGAAAAGAACTCTATAGAAATTGGCCTTCAAGCTAGGTATGGTAGTCCTTGCCTGTGATCCCAGCATTGGGACGACAGAGGCAATAAGATCAGGGGTTCAGACAGGATTTGACAATATAGTGAGTTTGAAGTCATCCTGGGATGCATGAGAACCTGTCTCAAAAAAAAAAAAAAAAGCTGGCATTCCAATCACAAGTACATTTCACTGACTTAATAAGTATGTGCATAGCTTAGTATTTGTCCCTCAGTACATAAAACAACAGATGATACCATGTTTTTGTTGTGATTTTGCTTGGTTTTGAGACAAGTTCTCACTATGTAGGCCTGGTTGACCTGAAAACTCACTATGTAGACCGGGCTTGCCTCAAACTCTCAGAGATCCACTTATCTCTGCCTCTTGAGATCCAAGGTGTGCATCACCAGGCCTAGCTACATGACATTGCTTCACATTGGTGAGATGGGAAACTCTCCCCAAAAAAGAAAGACAGAGAAAGAGAAAAAAGAAAGAAAGAAGAAAGGAAGGAAGGAAAAAATTGAGAGAGAGAGAAATCACCTTGCTCTTCAGTAGAATACTTTCTCTAAGCACAAGACGCTCCATTAAATGGCTGGAAATGTCAAGGGTAGAGAAGGATCTACTTTTAAAAAGTGTTTTCTTTCTTTTTTCTTTCTTTCTTTCTTCCTTCTTTTCTTTCTTTCTCTCTCCTTTCTTCCTTCTTTTCTTTCTTTCTTTCTTTCTTCTTTTCCCTCATTAAGTGTAACAGATCAAATTATGGAATTATTTACTTCATACCTTCCTCTTAAGTAGTCTTGCCCAATGACTATTTTGTTTATATTTTACACTAGGAGAACTATCCATGAAAGAAAACTGATCAGCACCATCAGGCTGAAATATACTGGAAGCTCTTCCACGCTGATGATCCCCTGGTTCCCAGGTCATCTTCATTCCACAGCAGAGATGACTAATGGCTAGGGTTAGGGTTGATTAGGGTTAGGGTAAGACCCACAAGTCATGATGAGCACAAGGTGACATCTGCTATGTAGTGGGGACAAGAGTAGGTGAAGTCTTCATCCACACCTCATAAAAAAAGCACAGAACTTTACAGGAAACTATTTCATTCTTAAGGCAGCAACAAGCTCACACCAGAATCCATGTTTCTCAAACCATTTCCAAAGTATAGCACCTGAGAAGGACTGGAGGACAGAGAGTCATCAAAGCATTAAGGTCCTCAGTATTAGATTACAGTCAGATTACAGTATTAGATTACAATATTGAATACTGTCAGATTCAGTAGCTGGAAAATCCCAACAACATCAAAAGATGAAGAAAATAACTACAAAAAATCAATTGTTTTACATAATTAATTTATTGACTTCTTGAGAGTGCCAAAGGCATCCCTTCTAATGCTATATTGAATAAAACTTGTAGATAACGATAGCTCCTTTGAAAAACCAGAGACAAGATGGTATATAATGCCCAAATATGTAGAATTAAGGTAGAATCTTAGAGGTTAAAATCTGATTAAGTTTTAAGAAACAGCCTCCGCAGTAAAAGAAGCAAGGAATCTTTGTTCTAGCCTTCTTTATAATATGAAATACTGTTTGTCAGACTGTTTAGACCAGAGCTCAAGTAAGGAATGATTTTTAAATTAAAAAATGAAGGTGAGAGTGGGGAGATGGCTGAGTTGGTAAAGTGCTTGCCTTACAAGCATAGGACTTGAATTCACTCCATAGAATTTATGTAAAAACTCCAGGCATGGTGGCAGTTTATAATCCCAGGACAGGGCAGACAGAGGCATGAGGCTCCCTGGCGTTGACTGGCCAGTCAGCCCATCCTACTACTTGCCAAGCTCCAAGCCATTGAGAGACCTTGTCTCAAAAGAACCAAAGTATCTGAAAATGACATCTGAGGTTGTCCCCTGGCTTCCTCCACATACTGGTATACTCATGTGCATGTGAATACACACGTGAACACACACTCCCACACATACACACACAGAGAGAAAAGAATAGTACAAGACATATTATTACATACCCCAAATCTGTGGTGGGATATGAACTAGTGATTGGTTGATAAAACAAGCTTGCTGTATGCTTACCACATATGAAACAGTAAGCTAAACATTTTACAAGTTTTTTTTTTAACTTTAATTAAAAG
The DNA here is from genome assembly GCA_907164525.1 of Lophiomys imhausi. NCBI lineage: Eukaryota > Metazoa > Chordata > Mammalia > Rodentia > Muridae > Lophiomys > Lophiomys imhausi. The sequence continues at coordinate 6,108,781 of CAJQZJ010032188.1, read as the reverse complement.
TTGACTCTGGCCAGGTGTGGTGGCACACGCCTTTAATGCTAGCACTGGGGTGGCAGAGGCAGGCAGATCTCTGTGAGTTCTAGGCCAACCTGGTCTACAAAGTGAGTCCAGGACAGCCACGGCCACACAAGGAAACCCTGTCTCAAAAAAAAAAGTGATTCTGTAAGGAAAAGGAACAGAAAGCTTCTAAGAGCTAGAGGACAAGGATACCTACTGAGAGACAATAACTTCTAGACATGACAAGGAAGCTGTACCCATGAAATCTTGACAATGTCATTCCCTAAACAAGATCTGAATAATAACACCACCAGTTGGCACATCAACATAGATGGAGGAAATTTCACAAGACCCATCCTAAGATAAAGAGCTACAGAGAATCAATAGCTGCTAAGAGCGGGAAAATCAGTTTTCTCCAGGGACAAGACTCCTAATGAGTTAGATAAGCCCCAAAGACATGTATACACAAACAGACTCATAGATTACATGTGTATGTGTGTTTGTTTGTATATGTGCATTTGCAAATCATTTATATCTGTAACAATAATAATTAAGGAGAATTCGAGAGGAAGTGGAGGAGCACACAGGAAGAGTTGGAGGAGGAAAAGGAAACGGAATGCTGGAAATAATGTAAAGATAGTACTCATATATAAAATTCTCAGAAAAAAATTAATAAAAAAAAAATAGACTTTGTAGGTCTGTGGCTGACTACCCAATGCTGATTCTTGCTGAGGTAACTGGTCTGTGCCCTTCAGGATAATTCTGTCTTCCTTACTTGTCATCATATTGGGAATAAGCCACTAACCCAATGGTCTCCAGATCTTACTCCCTAAGCAAGAGACACTTGTTTAGGAATGAGTGTGTGGCCTCTACTATCACTCAGAAAAAAATAAATCCATCCTGTTGATGATTATGCTGAAAGATGAAAGAACATTTCCACTGAGCCTTTAACAATCCTGGAGTTTACTGTGAAGCTTCGCAAGAAGTTCAAAGGAACTTCTTGCTTAGGCAAATGACAATCTTCATGCCAGAATGAAATGGCTGTTACCTATGGCCAACCTCATCCAGATACATTCCCTGTTGCTCATTTAGACACATTTAGAAAATAGATGCTTGGAGATGTTGCACAATCAAATCGCACCTGGTATATCAGGATCTGGGCACAGAACTCTGTGATTTCAAAGCCCAGGATACTTAACCATAAAATGAATTGGGCTCATTTTGTTAAATTTCCATAAACAGTTGGCCACTGGAAGTAATAATAAGAAACAAACAAACAAGCAAAACCAGAAACAAAATAAAGCCTCTTTACCTTACATCCTTACATTAGGAAAATGCCAGACTCAAGATATATGACTTCATCATTAACTCTTAATAGGTCTATTAACTGATTTCTATATGCGACTTTTCACTCAAATACTGATATATGTATGTCCTTGGAGAATGCAGGTACTATAGATGATGATGTCCAATTCTTTTTAAGTTCATAATCTCTCTCTCTTTTTTTTTAGATAGGGTATCTCTCTCTAGCCCAGGCTAACTTTAAACATGTAATCCCCCTGCCTCTACCATCTGCGTAATCAGATTACAGGTATACACTGCCGTATCACGTTTTTGTTTTTTTGTAAATACTAGAAATGTAACCATGCATTCAAAGAGTTTATGTTTCCTCCACCAGACAGAAAACACTCTGCTGTTGTTGAGTTACAACTGTGGACCACTTGAGCTTGATGCAAAAATTTAGTCCTTATTCATTACAGGCCTGGCATTGACAATTCATATCCCTCCTTATGATAACACTCTATTTTGTATAAATTGTTCAATTCAATCTCTCTGGACATAAATTACTGCAGTAAATGTATGTAGTCAGCTGTAGCAAAAGTAAGTACAATATTTTAGTCAAATTTTGGTAGACATTAAAGAAGAGTTATATTGTATCAGCCAGTTTCCCCATAGCCATAAATAAACTGATCCAACTAAGGCCACATATTTACAAACAAGTAATTTCATAAAATTCTATAAGGAATCAACTCAGAGGAATAACAACTAATTCTTCAAGAAAGATGAGCAGACAAGGCATCATAGGAGTGGGGACTCTTAAGCTATGCCATGAAATGAAGACTGGAAAGAACACGGTGGAGAGAATTCAGGTAGAGGTGAAAACATGAGGAAAGCTCAGTAATATTTCTTGTCATGGTCACAGATGAGAGGATTGACCAGTGAAGCTGACCATTGCTTAAAAAGAGAGTCAGAATCAGCTTATACTAAACAGGGAGAAGTGAGGTTTATAACAATGCCTATGAACCTAGGATGGAAATAATTACTAGATATATCAGCACCTCACTTTTCACTATTTTTGCTTCGTTGTGCTAGATGTTCAACAGAGGGCTTTGCACATGCTAGGTAAGATCTTTACCACTGACACATACCCCTGACCCTACACCTTACCTTAAAAGAAAATTTGTGCTCGTATTCAAGCTGATATTTATAACAATTCTCATTGTTATTGATGCTACATTAGTAAGAAAACTGATTTCTTTTAAGTAGTTCAGTTGGTAGGGTACTTGCCTAGCATGCACAAAGCCCTGTATTTGATCCCTAGTAAAACAGGTTTGTAACCCAAGCACTTAAGCGATGGAGGCAGGAAGATCAGAAGTTTAAGGTCATCTCAGAATACATGGCGAGTTCAAGCCAGACTGAGCTGCTTGAGACCCTGTTCCATAAAAAGAAAACTGAATTTCAGAAAGATTTGTTGTCTTGATGATAATCACGTAGCAAATATTCAGATAAAATTTTCTGTCAGAATGCCAGCATCTCCCTTTAAGCATCTCATAACCTGAAGGTCGTGGGGAAATAAATTAGCAAGCATGTTTCCTTCCATGCCGGTGAAACATGTAAACAGGAAGTGGAGAACAAGGAATGATTTTATTTTCTTCATTTCAGCTCATAACATCCCAAACTTTCTCTTTTGATTATAAAACAAAAATCAGGAACATTTAAAGCACATCAAAGATATGAATGAGAATAACTCTCTAAGTTTCAAGACTTATTTTTTTTTAATGCTTAACAACATTCACTGCTTTCTTGACTATAAAGTAATTAATACTTATTTTATAAAATTTAAGGGAGAAAGCACACATTAGGCCAGTCACCCCTCCATATTTTATTAATGTTTTAATTGTTGCTACTGTGCATATATACACATGTATATATGTACCTTGTATACCACCAGTTTCTTTCTCAGACTGCTCATCAACAGAGACAGAACACGAAACAAACATACTGTCTGGGTTATGTAATGCACAGCATGTTAGCAGACCCACAGAGTAGGATTTCTAGGATCGCTCTCCCTCAACTGTCTCACTATTTGGAGCACACAGTATCTAATATGGAGACTTTGACTCAGACTGGCTAAGATCAAAAACTCAAATGATAAGGCTGTGGAGAAAGGGGAACAATCCCACAATGCTGGTGGGAGTGCAAACTTGTACAGCTACTATGGACATCAGTCTGGTGATATCTTAGAAAACTTGGAATAGCTCTACCTCAAGACCCAGCCATACCACTCCTGGGTATACATCGAAACGATTATCTTAATATAGAGAACATATTGAAGTTGCTAGTCCCTCTTGAACCCAGGAATCCCAATTGCTTATCTCAAAATAAATGATATAAAGTCACTTTGAGACACGATCTAATAGGAAAGTCACACTTTTATGGCCCAATAAAGAAGACTGTCCTTGTGAGTCTAAGAACCCAAAAACTGTAGCTGTTACTTACTGGCCCCTACGATCTAAACAGAATACTATATCCATATCCCCCAAAACATATGACTAAAATGTATGAACATTGAAGACTGGGACCATGAAGATAGTTGGTCAGTAGGAAAATCAGAAGGCAAAACAATGCTTTCAAGACCAACAAAAATAAAAGGTTTTTTTTACATCCCCTCTCATCCATGCTGCCTATGAAGAATAAACTCTCAGAGATGGGCTTTTTGCAACAGTGATGGAAATGGGACATGATTATCACTGGAAACAGTTAATCTGTCAGTGGTCTCATCTAGCCTGATTGGGTACATCACAGCATCCACCCACCTGAATGGGGACATTACTATATGTTCCCCATCTCCTGGGCTAGTGCCACCACCAAGCAATTAATAAAACTTCCAGCCTTGGGATCCAGCTCCCTGGTCAGAGGGTATAAAGCTCCAAACCTTTCACCTCACAACAAAATCTCTGCCAACAATAGCTGTTTAAAAAGAATAATATCTAAGAAGATGTTTTTAAGTTATAATGGAAACTGAGTTAGTTATAGAGCTTTAAACTCAAGATAGATAGTAATAGAATATTAATATCAGTTGACAATTACATATGGACTGGACATCGGGAATGTAGGTTATATCTTATAATTTTCATAATTGTGGCCTAATTGTTCTTATTGTTTTGTATTGCATTTATTGCTTTGAGAAAAAAAGTCTTTTATTGGACTAAAAGGGGAAGCTGTTGGGGAGGGGAAAAAGATACACCTTAAATTTTTTTAAGAAGCAGATAGGAGAGTGAGGGGGAAGAGAGTGGGAGGATGGGACTGGGAGGGAGAGGAGGAGGTGACTGTGATTGTGATATAACTTGAAGAAATAAATAAATATTTAAAAAGAATAATAATCCATGGGACTTTTCTATTCTTGGGACATGCTACATCGTTTTTACATGCAAGTTCTGGCATCTTCTGCAACTCTTTTCTTATTTCATGTGATATTTAAGGAACACATAAAGATGGCTGGGGTCAGAAGAGGGGTCAGAAGGGGACAGGAAGAAGTTTTACAGTAAGAAACCATGGGGCTGAGAGCATCAGATGAAGTGAAATGGTGCTTCTAGGTCACATGAGACCTTGTTATATTTTACAGTTGGAACTTGTAAGGTCCTCCTGTTTCATTTCAATATGCTCTTGCTTAGTCTGAACTAATTTTAATAAGGTTCTTATAGTCAACAATCTGAACTCTACTTTTGACCATTTCTGGTGACCTAGCTAAGTTGGAATTACATGTGATATCATTAAGAGAGGGAGTGGGACCGAGGGTTGGAGTGTCACTGTAAAGCCAGCCATTATGTG
>CAJQZJ010032188.1:6081211-6103662 GCA_907164525.1 Lophiomys imhausi | reverse complement strand
CCATGACTCATCTTGAGATATAATGAAGGCAAAGTAAACTTTGTATAAGCAGAAAGGAACAAAGGGGCATTCAAGATATGAACAGTGTGAATCAGAAAAAAAAAGTGGTGATGTGTCTCAGGGAAGACACTGAGATGACAGTAATGTATTGTGAATTGAGAGATAATAAAAAACCACTGCTATCAAGACCAGTGTGGCCACTGTCACTCCAGCCCTCGGTTCCACCCCCTCTCTTAATGATATCACATGTAATTCCAACTTAGCTAGGTCACCAGAAATGGCCAAAAGTGGAGTTCAGATTGTTGACTATAAGAACCTTATTAAAACTAGTTCAGACAAAGCAAGAGCATATTGAAATGAAACAGGAGGACCTTACAAGTTCCAACTGTAAAATATAACAAGGTCTCATGTGACCTAGAAGCACCATTTCACTTCATCTGATGCTCTCAGCCCCATGGTTTCTTGCTGTAAAACTGCTTCCTGTCCCCTTCTGACTCCAGCCATCTTTGTCATTCTTGCCCTGATACAACATGGTCATAGCAACAACCCTCTCTCTAGCCATTCTTGAGTACAGTGTTTCATGGCATGGTGCCGACACTGAATTCTTGGTACTAAGGGAAACATTTGATTGACTGTGGGCCAATAGGGGAACCTTCAGTTCTCTATAGTCCCTCCAATTATCAGATGCCAATAGAATCTGTGGTACCCAGTTGTGTCTCTTCTCGGGCCCTAGTTCTATGCTGAACAAGTTAACCTAGATAAACAGAATGCTTTATCTATAGTGAGCAAATCGACTATCTAATGTATGACAATTTAGACAAGTGCATATTTCAATAGATTTATGAGCTAACATAATGACCTCACTGTCATATATAGCATCCTATTAAGAAGAAAAAGTACTCTAAGTTGTATATTATAACAAACTCCAAGAAAAGAATCTATTCTTAGTTTGGAAGTTGTCTTCATACAGCATCTACCAGTGGAATATAATTACCATAAAGGTGAAATGAAGTGAGTATTGCTAAATATTGAAAAATGTGCAGGGCGTGGTGGCACACGCCTTTAATCCCAGCACGCAGGAGGCAGAGGCAGACAGATCTCTTCAAGTTCAAGGCCAGCCTGGTCTACAAAGCAAGTCCAGGACACCCAGGGCTCTGTTACACAGAGAAACCCTGTCTCAAAAAAACAAAAAGAAAAGAGAAAAAAGAAAAATGTATGCTGTGTGGGTGTAGTGTACATGTGTGCGTGTGTGTGTGCCTGTGTGTGTCTGTTGTCTGTGTCTGTGTCTGTGTACAATTAGAACCAGATGTTTGGAAAATATTTTACTTTCAAATGACAAATGACAAATGAGAAGAAAGTAAGAGGGTGACCCTTCCTCCATGACATCAAGGAGCTGTTAAAAAGGAAGCATACTGGGCATGGTGGTGTGTACCTCTCATCCCAAGACTTAAGAGGTAGAGGCAGGAAGATAGGAAGTCCAGGCCATCCTCAACTACATAGCCAGTTTGAGGCCACCTGGGCCTAAAAGTGATAATGTATTAAGGTAAAAAAAAAAAAAAGAAAGGAAGGAAAAGAGAGAATAAAAGAAAAATAGAAAAAAGAAACTAAACTAACCTTTGTTTACTATCAGCCATCTGCCACAAACTGTCCAAGAACTAGACAGACATACAATTATTTACGCCTCATAAAATCTAAGAGAAAGCTACTACTATAAGTCCCACTATCACACAAAGGAACTGGTACAGCTGACTTGTGTGTGTGTGTGTGTGTGTGTGTGTGTGTGTGTGTGTGTGTGTGTGAACCAATGTTCCACACAAGGCCCTTTTGACTTGAAAACACATGTTCACTCAGCAAGCCTCACTCCTCCAGTCAACACAGTGGCCCTAGCACAGACTCTGAGGCCAGCCCTGCTGGACCCTCCCAGTCCTTGTGCAAGGAGCAAGTAGTCTTGTGCCTCAGTTTTCTCAGTAAAGGAAAGTTCTTTTAGAACTGAGACAGAGAGAGAGAGAGAGACAGAGACAGAGAGAGAAGCTGTTAGAAAGATTGGCCTCACATGTGTGAGTGCTCAGAAAAGTTTCATACTCAACTTAAACCCCTCACCCTTCACTCCGCTGGATCCAGTTGAAACTCCTGATTTGAAATTCCAGATGTCTTGGGTCGAGCTGAGTCAAGGTCTCCGTGCCATACTCTATTTGCTCTGACAATGAGATCTGGAGCAATCTGGTTTGTGGCTGGTTCCCGTGTGCAGAGTTTTACATAACTCAAATGATATGCTTGTCTTTTCTCCAGCCTCTGCTGATGAGCAATCTGAGAAAGAAATTGTTGACATGATGAACATGCATATACATAAATATGCATGAAGGCGAGAAAATGCAGCAGTTATTGCTATTATTGCCCCTATGCTGCTTTGGATGCTACGATCCGTACCCACATGATCAATCCTATAAAGAGGAAAAAAGGTCATCTGCCTAGATCTGATTACACACAAACAATAGTTTCTGCAGACCACAAAACATATCTGAATATTGAAGAAATGCAAAGAAGTCCAAGTAAATACACTTACCTCAGGAAAAAAGAGGAAGCCTCATCAGCACAGACATTTCAAAATGAAGATGGACCTAGTGCTGAAGACAGAGAAGAAGAAATCAAATATGCTATCAAAGTAATCTTCCATGCTGGCCCTTGGAGGATAAGCTAAGTAATCTAATAGGTGTTTTCCATCTTTGAATTCTATGACTTGAATAGTAACAAAGGTTGTATTTTGGAATTGGGATGCTGCAGAGAAGTTAGGAGGTCTACAGAACAAAATACCCTTTTATCTTACCTACCCACACCCTGTCTGGCTTAAACTCATACTGACTGATTTCTGTTTTCCCAAGTGCTCATTCACCATAACAGTGTTTTTACACAATCATCATACACCACATATGCATACAACTATGGCTAGAGATACACAAGCATTTGTGGACGAATAGATTGTTCATTCCCAATGTGTCAGGTCCCTGATTCATATTCAACACATGGGAAATGAAAGCAAGTTTCTTTTAGAAGAGAAAAAAAATAGTTGGCTGCTGTAGAATGGAATTTATGGGTCAGATCTTAGTTCCTGTAGTATATCAGCAAATCAGTCTTATACTTGTAAGTTACAATGTTTATCTAAAATGGTGTGTGTATTGGGGGAAAGAGATGGTAGGCACATGGAAAGACAGGTTTACCATCCCTGTGAGTTCATTATAAGCAATACTTGGCCCCCATATTAATGTTCTAGGGAGTATGTCTTGAAAGGTAAAAGACATCCTCACATTTATCACATTCGTTTTCTAAGGTGGTAATGAGTTTGAATCATATGTAAGATATTGAAACTACTAACCAGGTATGCTCTTGCAAAGGTGGATAAGAGCAGACGATTTCTCCAGATGGTCTAGAAAACCTATCAGTTACATCAGAGTTAGGTAATATGTGGGTCAAATTCCACAATCTCAAGTTCAATAAAAATGTGGGCTTTGTTATGCTGCCTCTTAAATAATATTCATATGAGAAGATGAACCTAATAATAAATGAGTAGACCTTATAATCTGAAATGAATACATTATTATCTGGGGCTTTTTCATCTTTTGCAAACTGATAGTTGTTGAAATGGAATCTGACCCACATAAGTAAATTCATCTTTATGAATGTGAATCTGATATGGCAGAAACCCTTCGAAACTCCTTGCCACATGCTCTTCCATTACAGAACACTTTCAAGGATATGCACTAAGTACACACAAAAGTTATTTCCATTGAAGAGGGCATTAAATCCATCAATCTCCAATGCAGAAAATTATTATCAAACACTAACAACTGTTACATTTAGTGGTACTCATTGTGAAATGTACAGATACACAGGAACATACCTATTTCAGCATTTTCTTCCCTCTGGAATGTTCGGAAGGTAATTATTGCATATACAGCTTTTGCACTTTTTCTTTCCCCATTGTTATCTAGTGACATTAAAAATGTCTTCCTTGCACAAAGTCTGCCACCTTGGGTTTTCCCCCAAGTGAAGATGCTAGAGTTTATAAGAGGGACGTAAATGCTCTTGCTCCATTGAGACCAGCATTATGCAATCTAGGACCATAGCATCCTCCTTTGTGGGGACCAGCCAGACACTCTGCTTAGAGTCTGTGTAACCTTCATTCATTCATACAGTCTTTTTTCAGCTAATAGTTATTCATCATGCCAGACCTTGTTCTGAGTGTTTCATGTGGGAAAAGGCAGAACAGCAATCAAGTAGGGAGTGGAGAAGAAACCCTCCATTTTTGAAACAAGGTTCTGATTATACAGTACTTCCTTTGTTAACAGTAATTGCTTGTTACCTTACAACATTATCCTTTAATTAGAAATGCCAATACAGGAAAATGTTAACTAGGCCTCCCACCTATTATCAAATATTAGATATGTCAAAATCACAAGCAGGTGTAGAAAAGCATACTGATAATGATAATAATGCAATAATAACAACATCTGCCACTTACTGCTTGGAGTGTGCCTGACACCATGACAAACACTTTAGATTTAACTGCAAGTTGATGCATTCTTTTACTGCTAGAATCATGTATAATATATGGCTCTTTCAAGACTACTACTGCTCAGTATCACATAAATAGTAAATATTAAAAATGCTTCAGCTAAAAATATGAATAGATGAATAAATGAATGTTATCTTGCTGAACACCCAAGATCTGGGTAATGTTACTTCTCATAACAGATGAGTGAATTGGAAACAGAGAAATAAAGAATTTTCCACAAAATCAAGATTTAAATCCAGTTTTGAGTGGCCCCAAGGTCTGTGGGTATGGTGGTACCCTGAAGTGAAGTCCCCTAGCTTCTTGGTCTTAAATCTCCCTGTCCTTAATAAATCAAATATACTCATTTTTATTTTTTCTTTGGGATATGTTTTTATGATATAGCTGTGGCTGTCCTGGAGCTCACTTTGTAGACCAGGCTGACCTTAAACTCACAAAGACCCACCAGCTTCTGCTTCATGAGTGCTGGGATCAAAGGCTTGCACCGCCAAGCCTGACTCCATATTCTTTTTTTGAACAGTTATTTATTGCACCTTTTTGAGAGGTGAAGGGTACAAATGCAACCTCCTGTGAGTTAGTTCTTTACTGTCACCACAAGGACCATGGTCACCAGTCTTGACAGCGAGTGACTTAACCAGATGAACAATCTCACTGGCTAATAGTCTTTATTTGTTTGTGTTTTGTTTTGTTGTTTTTTTCTGTTCTGTTCTGTTCTGTTTTGGTTTGGTTTGGTTTGGTTTTTTTCAAGACAGGGTTTCTCTGTGTAGCCCTGGCTGTCCTAGAATCTCTCTGTAGACCAACCTGGCCTCAAACTCACAGATCTACCTCCTGAGTGCTAGGATCAAAGGCATGTACCACCACACCCCACTTGCCTACATATTATTGATTGAAATAATCTTCTCATTCATTTGACAAAGTTTTTAACTTCTTTTTAATTTTTATTTTATGTATATAAACACAAGTATGTGCATAATTATGTGGAGGTTCTCCAGTGTTGTTTTCTGAGATAGGCCTTCTTGGTTAACTTCAAGCTTGCTGATTCAATGAGACTAGCTAGCTGATAAGCTATAGGAATCATCCTGTCTGTGCATACCCCATGCTAAGATTAAAGGTGCATGGCTCTGCTCCTGGATTTTTACTTGGGTGCTAGGGATCCAAGTTTAAGCCCTCAAGTTCACTGACTAAGCCATCCCCTCAGCTTCCATATATGAGAATCTTTGATTACCTACTCCCTTTGTATTTTTTCATACTATTCCTATAAACATTCACTCAGTGTTCATTCTCAATTCTTAGAAATAACTTTTGAAATAAATATATCATAAAACAAACATTCCTTACACCCCAGAAGGTCAGTGAGTGGTTGCATTAACAGGCAAGCTCAGGAACCATTTAGAGTGTGAGGAATTCAAACTGCCTTTTTTACAGTGAAACCTGGTGTGGGAAAATGTGAGCTCAAAGTCTTTATGATCCTCACAGCTTAACTGTGGTGAACCTCAATTTTTCAAACACAAAATTAGAACAGTAGGAAGAAATAATTAATTATTTTTTAATTCTGAAAATTGTTAGCACAATATGGCAGACAAGAGGCTCAATTTGGGGGGCTGGAGAGATGGCTCAGAGGTTAAGAGCACTTACTGTTCTTCCAAAGGTCCTGAGTTCAATTCCCAGCAACCACATGGTGGCTCACAGCCATCTACATTGAGATCTGCTGCCCGGGCATATATGTAGAGCAAATACTGTATACATAATAAATAAATAAATGTTTAAAAAAAAAAAAGAGGCTCAATTTGGTATCCAATTTCTTCAGAAAACCTGTTAAAACAATTTGGATAATAAGAGGCCATGAATTTAAGGGAGAGTGGGGAAGGGTATCTGGGAGGGTTTAGAGGGAAGAAGGGAAAGGGGGAAATGCTGCAATTGTATCATAATCTCAAAAATAAATTGTTTAAAAGGATGTGGAAAAAAATGAAATGACCACAGGCTGATAAGGCGTATGGTGGTTATGTCATCCCTGGAAAACAGCACTGAAGAATGAGGCAGAGCATCACCCTGGGAGACCCTAGAAAGACACCTGCTGCTGGTCCAGGCTTCCCAAAGTTAGAGCCTTGTTCTCCTCCTAGGGAGGCGTTCAGACCAATGGCCTCTCAAATGGAGAGTGAAAGGGAGACATAGATCACAAGTTTTACTCTTCCTGGAAGGCCAAATTCAACTCACATGAGGGAAGTCTCAAGAGTAGAAACTGGTAGAGGGTCAAAGATTTGGGATTCCCTAATCTCTGAGGTTCCATCCAGCAATTGCATTTTATGATTCTAACCTCTGGCCAGTTTACAAGAATAATTTAGATGATCTCAAATGTTCTGTAAATCTACTAAAGCAGAGCCCCAGGGTGTTGAGAAGTGGGAGAAAGAAGAAACAGCATGACCTCAGTGGAAAGCTGCTCATTGATAAATGATTTTAAAAAGAAGTAGGAAGCACGGTGAAGCAGATCTGAGAGAGGGCAATGCTTCTTCTCTCTTCCTGGTGCCACAGGTAGACACAGATCTGTGCTTAGAGAATCCTAAGCCAATGTGAGTGCTCCCTCAGAATATTCTAAGAGCAGACAAGAAAACAAACATCAAATTTCATATTGAAGGAGCTAGAGAGATGGCTCAGAAGTTAAGAGCTGCTCTTTGACCCCAGTTTGGTTCCCAACATCTGTATCAGGAAACTTACAGTAGCCTGTTGGATATCTAGACCCAGTGCCCTCTTCTGGCCTCCAAAGGCCCCTGCACACATGTGCACATATGCTCACATAGACACACACACATATAAGTAAAAATAAAAACAAACACTTCAACTTAAAAAGAGAAGTGTTTACTCTCTTGGCAAAGATGATGAATAATGGCTGAATACCAGATTCCTGCCTTTTACTGGAGAGAGAGTCAGGAAGAAACGAGAAAAGCTTTCTACTAAAAAATGTATTCTAATTAAGTGAAGAAGATAGGAACCAATGTGGCAGGGTAAATTGATCTGTAAACAGAGGTACAAATAATTATGTAATGACAAAAAAAAAAAGATGTCAAGCCAAGACACCGAAAGCAAATTTCATAGAAAAGGTGTTTTAAGTTTAGCTTTAAAAAAACAATTGAGCTTTTAAAATAAGAAGAGATTTTAATACAAGGGAAAATAAGAAAAACAATCTCCCTAATTAAAAGAAAAAAAATTGACCAAAGCCAGAGGCAAGCAATTTTCTCAAAACATAGTATATTCACTTTGTTACTACTCAAAAAATACAAATTAAAATAGGAGACTGTAAATTTATTTTTTATCTATCAGATTTGCAGATATTTTTAAAGAACAGTATCTAGTGTTAACAAATTAGACAAATTAGAATTGTGCACAATTTTTATGATAAATCAAGCAATATAAATTTATCAAGTTCTTTATAAATATTGTTATACTTTTACTCAAAAAATTCAAATATAATACTTAATTCTATGAGGAAAAAATCTCAGAGATTTATATAAAGAGATATGTGAGGGAATTATTTATAAATATAAAATGTTATACATAATTTAAATGTTTATTGATATATATGTAGTAATATATACAGAAAAAAATACATATGTATTTTTAAAATATGTATATTTATCTATTTGGGTTTTTTTGAGATCTAACCTACCCCTACATGGCCTTGAACTCACTATGTAGCTAAGGATGCTTTTCAATTTCTCTTCCCCTGTTTCCACCTCCAAGTGCTAATCACCACATCCAGCTACAGTGTTCATATTTTGACATTGCGAATTTTTCATAATAGAATAAGAAATAAGAACTGTGAATATATATATGTGTGTCTATATATAATATGTACATGTACTGTGAAGCAAAGATGAGAAAGTATTATCTAAAGATATCTTGCTTCTGGGTGAAGGAATTATATGATTCTATTTAATCCTTCCTTGTGGCAGAAGTTAGGTGAATTAGAATGCAGTTCAACTTAACATCTGGCAGCACATAAGGAGGAGCTTGAAGTGCCTTTAACTTTCTGAAATGGACAAGGTTGAGGCTATGGCTCTCTGAGAAACATGAAATGCCCTGTTGAAGGTGCGTGGCTAAGAAACTGCATAAGCCCTAGATGAAGCAGTTGTCATGAGAACCCACGGGACCTCTGGGTATGAAGAGAAATCTTGTGGGCCCTCGAGACCACCAAGTATCTTGAGATGATGCTATATATAAACCAGCGAGCTCCACGCAGCTCTTCCTCTTCTTCTTGCCCTCACAGACTGAGAAATCAATGCACGCTGGAGAAGTGAACAGCAAGGTACGAATTTCGTCAGCATTGAGGCCACAATGGTCATAAACTGAGAGATGGAGTCCAATGTAGAGACCTTTTGCTGTAAGTCAGTCTAATAAGACTGACAGAAAAGGCAGACAGAGTTTGGAGGCTGGGTGAGAATTAAGCCATGAAGCACACATGGACTGAGGAGACTATAGAAATGAGTCCCAGCTGATGGAGGAAGCTGACTTCAAGTTTAGCAGTTAAAATAGACTGGTCTCATAAACAGGCCACAATCTAGAGGTTGGAATAACCTGGCTATACAAACTGGCAGTGTTAGGCCCAAATGACGCTAAGCTTTGAAAGCATTGTCTACAGTGACTGCTGTATCCAGACTATCAAAAATCAAGTTATCCTGCACAGTCCTACCCTAAGAATATTAATATCCTTTTAAGAAAGTTAAAATAGTATTGGTTAGGTGTTCTTAGATATTACATGTTTATAGGTATTAGGTTTTAGGTATTAAGTATAAAGTTATAGGATTTAGGTATTTTATAGGTATTTGTTAAATACTAATAAATATAAATGTTTTAAATAAAAATATTCAGTCACACTTCCTAACTCTTGAAATATCCCAATTTTTTTTAAATACTTTATTTTTTTTTCTTCAAGTTACATCTCAGTAACAAACCCCTCCCTATTCCCCCTTCCTATCCCGCCCTTCCACCCTCTTCCCCCCAGAAGTTTCCCCTTTCAGTCCAACAGATGGTTCCTTCTCTTATAACAGTAAGTATTATACAAAACAATAGATATAAATATGCCACATTTATGAGAGTTAAATGGCCCAGTATACCTTCCCAATGTCCAGTTTATACATATTTGGCCCCTGACTTTAACATTCTACTATCTAACCAACTCCATGAGTTTAAAGGTCTATATGTGACTCAACATTCATACTATCTTGCAACACACTTTTAAGAGTATTTTCTTAGATCTATAACACCCTCTTGATTCCTAAACAATTCAAAATTTAACTATGAGACTCTAGCTGTCTATTCTTCAACCACCTCAGAGACCTGAGAGGGATAAATATGTTTGGAAATATCCCAATTTTTTAATCAGAAAAAAAAATAGTTCTTTTTAGAACAGTGGTTCTCAACCTGTGGGTCATGACCCCTTTGGGAGTTGTTCGACTCTTTCACTGGGGTCACATAACAGATAGCCTTCATATCTGATATTACATTAAAATTTTTAAGTCACTTGAATGTAGACAGAGAATTGGAAATGTCATTCCAGCACCAAGAGCCATAAGAACGCACGTAAAAAGACAAGTGGAAAAGGCCACAGAGTGGATCGTAGCTTGCAGAGTCAATGAAACTGGAAGGAACCTGGGCCTGGGTTACTGGTGACCTTGACGGTCAGGCTCACGAATTACTCCTGGAAACAGTGAAGCGCCTTATGAATGGGAATATATGATTACCCCGACTTGTAGGGACATTGTCCGTGTGACAGTCTGTGAGATACAAGATTAGTTAACAAGAGAGAACTAGAAGACATTGCTTATATACTTCGGTACAGTGATGCGTTCATACACAATGAATAAGTACATACATACTTCCACAAATAACACAAGCAGAGAGTTTCCTGATGGAGTCCTGCCTCGGCTTACAAAATCTATGTGAATGCTCTCTGCTCTGTGTCCTACCCTTTTCTACCCTTTTTTTTTTTTTTTTTTTTTTTTGGTTTCTCAAGACAGGATCTCTTTCTGTAGCCCCAGATATGCTGGAACTCACTCTGTAGCCCAGGCTGGCCTTGAACTCACAGAGATCCGCCTGCCTCAGCCTCCCAAGTGCTGGGATTAAAGGTGTGTGCCACCAAGCCCTGGCCCCTTACTTTTAAATTTTCCAGTTTTTAATGTAGAGCACAATTCAGAATGTGACACCATCCTGAGTCTGTTTCATCTCAAGCTCTGTCTCTTTTCCCCAGCACTTTGCCTGGCAGTAGCCAAGCTCTAATAACAGGTGAATCCACGAACTCAAAGTTGGGCCACAGCACTAGGAGGTGGAGTTCCTAGGAAAAAAACAAGATAGAAACATCTATGATCTCACAGGCTTCCTCCTTGCTCCCTGACCTTGGTCTGCATAGTCACTGAAAGAAGAAACACTTCAACTTTACCTTGACCTCTGCCAACTTACTCCCTGCCCCAGGTAGGCCAACGGAAAGCCAAAACCAGCCAGAAGAAAGAGGCCTGAAGCAAAATCTGGGCTACTTCTCCCTGTGTGTCATCAAACTTAACTCCTAAAGCAGGAGCTTAGAACAAGAACTTGGCCAGAAGAAAATACAGCACAAAGGCAGACTATCCTCAGAGACTTTGCTCCAAAGGAAATGGGCAGTCATTGGCTAGACATAGAAATTGTGTTTCCATTTCTCCTGGAACGAAACAATTCAATAATCTTGGTGAAAGATGACCCCAGCATTGCCTAGAGCAGTGGTGACAGCTGCTGACATTGACAGCAAAAAGTCAGAGCTAAACACACCTGCGACGGAATCAGCTGAATTTGAGCCCAGGTGAAGAGGAGAGAGATGAACTGGGGAGAGGTGAGACAGAGACAAAAGAGATTTCTATATTAGAGACTGGGGGTGGTTTGCAATGGTGAATTCCCATAACATCAATAGGGGTAGGAAATATGGCAAGAGAGATGGATTTTACAGTGAAATTGATGAGACTTGTTTTTATTGTGGGCCAGCTCAGAGAAAACTCAAAGCAAAGAGACAAACATATCCTCCTCAAAGCAGCCTCCTCTCTACTGAGAATCAGAATCTGATGGTTGGGTGACTCAAACAAATTATTATTGTCACAGCTAGAAGAAGTTTCTAGGGTCAGGTTTAGCAATGATAATGACCGAGTGTAGCTTAATAGTGGAGTGCTTGCCTTCCACACACTTGATTTCCAGTACCACCACTAATGGGGGGAAATGTTCACCAAGATGTAATCCCTTCCACATAGGACTACAACCACCAACACCAGTTACATACCTCACCACGTTTTTCGTCGTATTTTTTCTTTACTTCCTCATAGGAAATCCAACAACTGGGAGTCCTCGGGCTCCTTGTTATTGCTTTGCAGATGGAAAACCTCAACTGAGGTATAAAAGGCTTCGGACTGAAGAAATGACTTCAAGTAAAAAGTACTTGCTGCTCTTGCAACATGTATATCCACAGGAAACTGCAACTCA
Organism: Lophiomys imhausi; assembly: GCA_907164525.1. Lineage (NCBI taxonomy): Eukaryota > Metazoa > Chordata > Mammalia > Rodentia > Muridae > Lophiomys > Lophiomys imhausi. Next base: position 6,091,604 of record CAJQZJ010032188.1, on the reverse strand, counting down.
GGGGATTCAATGCCCTCTTCTGGTCTTCGTGAGCACCTGCACTCACATGAACATACTCCACACGCATATACAATTTACAGTAACTTTTTTAAAGCCTTGTCTAAAATCAAGCCAGATTCTAGCACCTTTTGCCAATGTTTGTTCTACCTGTAGCCCTAGTAAATCTGTTCATGAGAGGGAGGGGAAATGGGGGCAGGGGAGCACTCCAGCTTAAGGAGGTTCAAGTGGAATGGCATCTCTACAAGGGATTTGGAACATTCCCCAGGCATGAAGTCAATGAATGGCTTGCCTTTGTCAGATTATAAAGTAGCATTAACTTCTTGGACAAAATATCAACACCCTTTGAAAAGTTTTCCAGAATTTGATGCTACACTAGTATTTTTAGGAAATGCCACCTGAATGACTTCAATCTTACATCTACATTGTCACTCTGAAAAAACCTTTTAACAAAGATGGTAGTAAAAAAAAACAAAACAAAAAAGCAAAAGTCGGTTTTCTGCTTTGATTGACTGCTGCTGGGTGTTTTTTAGGCATTCAGTGGTTGGCTGAGAATGTTCTGGTATGCATGCTCACGTATGTGCATATTGAGTGCAGAGGCCAGCCTCTTGTCAGCAGGTGCTATCCACTTTGTTTTTGAGGTAGGTTTTCACTGGTCTTGGCCTCACACAATAGGCTAACTAGTTGGCCAGCAAACCCTAGGGATTCAGCCGCCACCCCTGGGCTAGGATTTACTAGTTATGGGAGGAGTACATGGAATTCCTCCCATGGCTTTTTTTCATATGGATTCTGGGAAATTGAACTCAGATTCTTGGGCTTGCAAGCCAAGCACATTACCACCTGAGTCATCTCCCAGCCTCCACTGTCTGTCACTTTACAAGTGTGTTGGTTGACATAGATCACACATGTCTTAGCAAATTCAGTAAGGGTAGTACATATGAATTATATTTAATTAACAATAGTTTGATCCTTTTAGCATTATTGAGTCAGGTTCCCTCTGGCAGAACAGTGCAGTGGAGAAAGAACCTCGGATCCAGAGACAGGGCTTTCAGGTCTGGCTCCATTACCTAGTAGTTTGGCAACTGTGATTGAACAAGTTTTAGCAGAATTTGTCTCTGTCAGAATGTCAATCATGAGGCAAATGAAAAAAAAAAGAGATGAATTTATACTAATACTCAGAGCACGAAGCTAGGCACAGCAAGAATTCAGTAAATAGTAGTTATGATGATGGAAGGAAAAGGAAGAGAGTAAAAAAAAAAAAAAGAAAACCCAATCTGGAAGGGCCACTAAAGAAAACTCATCCTGGAGCCTTCAACCTTTTAATAAAATACAACATACACTTGAAAAATATATGCTCAGTTCTGACACTCACACTTTTGGTGATCTTGGAAAAGATATCTTGTCTTCTTTGGCTCGAATTTTACAAAACATGGGAATAAAAACACTTACCAGTGACCTTTCTAGAAACACAGCGAATGTTTGCTTTTCAAAGTTCAGTCATGGTTAGACGTTCCCTACATCAAAAGTTGTTCCTGCTCTGGCCTTCAGATAACCACATGCACACTCACAAGGGCATATAGAAGCAGACCAGTTTCAGCCATGTTTGGTGTGGGTTTCCAGAAAGGATATGTGGCCATCCTTCCTGGAAGGCCTCAAAGTATGTAGACATTCACATTGTTAGAAAAAAAAAACAGAAAACCCTTGTTTCAAAGTGTATTTCTTCACCCTTCTTCCTTTGCAGGTCTGAGGTCCACTGATTTCCTACCCTTTGAATAAAATGTCAGAGGATTTATGAAAGTTCCTCTCCCCCTTCTCCAGGACTAATCATCACCTTGGTGCCTCTGACTTTTGCAGAGCACTCTGGAATGGCCTGACTCTATTGAAGTGCTTGGCACCCCATGGACCTTAACAAAATACTCTGAACAAACTGGTTAATAGATTGACTTTTGCCATAGATCTTATTTCCCAAACTTCTAAACATGCCTGTAGCCTTCCTGTCCAAGTTCAAATATAGTATAACACATCACAAGAGCTGAGAGGCAGGAAGTCCATCTCAGGACCTGGCACCATAGTCCTGAATGGAAAATACCATTAGTTTCCTTGGCAATCTTTCCTTGGTAAGTGGAAAAAAGTAGGGAGGAAGAGGTTAAAGCCACTGTCGAAGAGCCACACTACAGCACCCCAGTTCCCAGAGGATAGGATAGGCTAGCAAATTCTGTTAAAAAGAGTGTCACTGGGAACAGGCTTAATGCTCCATTCCTCAGCAGGAAGTTGGAGCAGAGGTCTGAAGGTCTAATGGTCTCATTACAAGCCGCTTCTGCTCACAAGTTCCTAATCAAGAGTTGTGCTCCAGGAAAGAAAGCAAAGGACAACAACTAATGAGAAAGTCACTAGTTGCCTAGAAGCTGAAAGGCAGAAGACCTTTCCAACATGTTAAGAGCCAAAAGAGTACCTTTTAGTGTTTGTTTTGGTTATATTTGTCTGTAACCCAGCAACTGGGCCAAGATGCCAGGAGTCCAAAGGGGACACTGCTGATGACCGGCTGATGACCGGGTTAGGAAGAGCGAAGGAAAGCTTTTGTGTCCTTCTTCCTGATGTTCTTCTCAAGGTGAGTGAAAAAAGCTGGGGAGGGCTCTTTGAGATTGTTGAGAACCCTTCCTCGTTTTTTCTAACAATTGTCAGGGTGATTTATGATCACACGTGTCCTTATTGCTGGTTTCTTCTTTCTATTTTTTTTTTGAAGAGAGGACACAATGGGAAATGAGAATCTTGAGCCAGAGTTAAGCTGGTCTTTTCAAGGAAGCAGATGAATTTTCCAGACCCCATACCCTCACCTTGAGACATCCCTCCCCATCTCGATTTCTCCTATGCAAAGTAGTCATTCATCTGCTCAGTGTCCCTGTAAATGTTTCGATTCCAAGACTTGCTCCTTGCTCAATACGCTAAGACCCCTCTGCTTTAGACATCCTTCATCTGTCACGACAAAATAAAGCAATGTGGTCAATACATGGAGGCTCTTTAGGTCTATGATAAAATCACATCAAAATGATCTCAAACAGAGAGAAGTCTGTGATTTCAGCAGACATCTAGGAAAAGGAGAACAGTCTTATACTCTTAATAATATTTGCAACTAGAGAGTCTATTACTCAGTTCAACCTAAGCCCCGCCTAGTTTTTAATGTATTTTTTTCTTTTGTTCACGATCCTCTGGAAATAAGGAAGTACAAGTGTGTGATGGACACTGGTTTTGTTTAACCATCATCCCTTAGGCATTTGGAGATAGCTTGGGTGAGGGATGGAGAAACCAGGGCCTTGCATGTGGTAGGTAAGTGCTGTATCCCTAAGCTGTGTCTCCAATCCTGGAAGTTACAGATGTTAATTTTAACCTCCTTTTGCTAGATGAATCGACCCAAATTCTTATGATTCACCCTTCACATGGGCTTTATCTGGTGTGCTAGGAAATACCTGAATGAAAACATTTCAGCGTTTCTTTTATCCAAAGTCTCCTAGAGTACTCGTGATAATTTAAGCAGGAAAAAAAAATGACGTGAGTTCTAATTGGTTGGCTCACTTGGTAGTTGAGGTTCCTGATTGTTCAAACATTCTCTGCTCACTCAACACTAGCAACCCTTGTGATGCATTTAGTGGCAATACTTAGACAGCCAAACTCAACCAGGCTGATGACTCAGGAGACATTTTAGGATCTTGCAATGCTGCAAAACCACTTTTCCAGAGTCCATTATAAAAGTTCGCAGTGGTAGCTTAAAATCAGCTGTGATGGGAATTTTATGACATAGAATGCCCTCAAGGAGAACCATGTGTACATTTGGAACCACTGTTGAACATGTATCAGTAGGGGCTGGAGCTGTAGTTCAGTAGCTACACAGTGTTTGCAGATCACACAGGAAGGCATCCTCAGTACCCATTACCCAGGTATTCTGCTAGATACCCTAGAAGTTCAAAGTCAACTTTAGCTACAAAGAGAGTTCGAGGCCAGGCTGGACCATCTGAGACTCTATCCTGAAGTCAACCAACTCACCAAGTAAACAAAAAACCAAGGAAACCTCTGCTTCTAGGCCATCATTCTAGACATAATTATCATTTACTATGAAACTCAAAGTCAAATACGGGGCAGAAAATAGACGAATCACTAAAGTATTCATGCTTCACTCATGCTGGCAGTTACAAAAGTGCAGCTTTTATCTTTTTAATTTTAATTGAACTTTCCTGGGAAATTATTCCCTAATTTTTTTTTTTTTTTTTTTTTTTTGGTTTTTTGAGACAGGGTTTCTCTGTTTAACAGCTCTGGCTGTCCTGGACTCGCTTTGTAGACCAGGCTGGCCTCGAACTCGCAAAGATCCGCCTGCCTCTGCCTCCCAAGTGCTGGGATTAAAGGCGTGCGCCACCACCGCCCGGCTTCCCTAATGTTTTTAAAACAACAGCAAATACACTTCCTCCTATAGGTAAAAGTGAACAAGTCAGAGTTGGTTGTGGTGCAGCCATTCCTTGCATGCTGCCTGTGAGCTTCACAAAGATTTCAACAGCAGTGTGTCGGAGCAGAGCCTGTGGGGAGCCATTCACTGGGGTCCAGCACAGCCCCTAGGGAGCAGGCCAGGCAAAATGTGCCATTTTCACTGGCAAACATGTAAAACTTACTGGTCATGACTACTTTGCAATTTGTCTTTTGTTTGCTTTAAGATTTATTTTCATTTTTAATTTATGTTTGTGTCTGTTTTTTTCTTATTTTGTATATGTTTTGTTTTTTATGTGTATGTTCATTATATCTATACTTATATTTTTTATGTTTTTGTTTATTTGTATTATGTAAAATATATATAATCATTTTATATAACATGTATTATAATAATAAATATAATATGCAACTATATGTATATAATTACATATAATTAAGTAATTATATGAGTATATGCCATGTGTGTGCAGGTGCCAGTGGAGGCCAGAAAAGGGTATCAGGTTCCTTGAGTTAGAATTACAGGTCATATGACCCAGCTGACTCAGGGGCTGTGGAAGAGCACTACATGTTCATAACCATGAAAACATCTCTCCAGCTCCAAACCTTGTACTTTGAATCTGGATAAGCTGTACCTTTCTTTATAGTCAGGCACCAACTGCTTAAAAAATAAGGATGCTAGCTGGACAGTGGTGGTGCACACCTTTAATCCCAGCACTAGGGAGGCAGAGGCAGGCAGATCTCTGTGAGTTCAAGGCCACCCTGGTCTACAGAGCAAGTCCTGGACAGCCAGGACTACTAGATAAACCCTATCTAGAAAAACCAACCAAACAAACAAACAAAAAAGAATGCCTTGATTCAGCTCTGCAATAAATATGAAAAATTCTTTAAGTAATCCAGTATCTTTGAAAAATGAGTTAAACTCATAAAGGATACTCGATGTGTTTGTGAATGAACAAAGACATGGATTTTTTAGAAATGAGGAAAGCCAAGGATGAAGCTCAATGGTGCACTACTTACCTAGCATGAGTAATGATTTGGGTTTGATCTCCAACAAAACAGCAATAGCACATGTTGAAATGACAAAGAACATGCCAGGCATGTTCATCAAGACCAGCCTGAGCTATGTGTTCAAAAAGAAAGGAGGAGGGTGCGGAAGAAGGAAGAAAGACAAGAAAGAAGGAAGGAAATACAAGTTTGGAAAGAATGAACTGTTAAGCAATGTTAGATTGCTAAAGTAATTAGATTATTAATTTTCCTGCTAGGGCACATTGAATAGTTCATTTATGCAAACAAGGTAAAGAATAAAAATACGTCCTGACATCAACAATTTAAAGAGATTGAATTCAGGGCACATGCAAGACTAGCATAGAGTCATTTCACTACCCCAGGATATTCGCATAAAAATCAATATAACTCATCTTAGCTTTGCATTTTCCTGAACAAGAACTGACGGGGCTATCATTGTGCAGTTCTGCTCACTGAAAGCAGGGAGCTCTGCCGGGGGGCTCACTGAAAGCAGGGAGCTCTGCTGGGGGGTTCTGAGTTCTATTCTTTACAGCAGTGTCTTCCTCCACTCTATTCCTCGTCAACTGCTCCACTCCTTGAACGCGCTTTAATTAGATGGTTCTATAGATAAGGCCACGCCCAGAGACAGAGCAGTCACATCTCCTGTCTAATGCTGCAATGCCTTCTAACTTGTCTGTACTACCCTCAACATTCTACATTGTAACATCAGCCCTTTCCACTCTTAAAAAATTGTTTTTACATTTATTCATTCATTTATGTGTGTGTGTGTGTGTGTGTGTGTGTGTGTGTGTGTGTGTGTGTGTACACATGTGCTTGCTATGGTATGTATGTGTAGAAATCAGGAGACAACTTGCAGAAGTCGTCTCTCTTCTTCCAACACACAGTCCTGAGGACTGAACTCCAGTCTTCAGGCTTGGCAGCAGGCAGCTGTGTCTAGTGAACCATCTCATTGGCAGCACCTTCCATCTTGAACACAGTATACAAGTTTAAGTTCACTTGGCTGTGCTCTAAATGCCTGTCAGCTTTATCTTCCTCCTTCCCTCCAATCTAGCATCCTGTCTTTAGCTTCTCCAGGGCACCATTCACCTGTGTTGTCTGGACACTGGCTCCTTGAGTTCATTCTCATTGCCAACTCCACCCTACTACCTCCATCCATGGCTAGTTTTTACTGTTTTTTTTTTTACTTTTTCAGATCTCAGTTGTCCTTCCTAAAGAAACCTTCCTTAAGCTCTTCAACCACTATAATTACTCAAGACATTTCTTTCAGGCTGCTGCTAGCCTACCTTTGTGGGAATTAACTTTTTTTTTTAACTTCATTCTTCCAGTTGCCCCTAAGGAACCCAAGCATAACTTTTGCCAACATTAAACCATGGTCACTCTTTTCTCCTTTTCAGTTCTCACAGCAGCAATTCAACAGTTTCCTCGTGGACTCACTTCTCCCATACCCCTTCCTTCTCTGTTCAACCCCACCGGACCTACAACCCCAATCAGTTCCTGCTTGGATCTGTGAACAGCTGTAGCACACTAGCTGTCCTAGGACAAATACTTAGAAAGCATTTTCAAATCAACGAGCAAATCTACTCTTCCTTCTTGTCACTATTCTGCCCTTTTCTCCACTTGTCCGTTCCATTTCCATATTGATGAACACATGCTGGAAGATGACCGAAACCTTCCAGAAGGCTCCATAGGTTGTTACTTACACTAAGATGGAGATGGAGGGCAGGGCCCTCCCTCCAAAAAGTGATCAACCCCTATTTTGAGAGATAGAAAAACTCATATTATCATTGTTCAGACATGATTTGCTTGTAGCATACACTAAGTATTCTAAGAATGAGATATTTGATAAATGATAGAATCAGTGTAGTTGTGTTAGGCAGATAAGAAAAAGCTTCTGAACCACCACAATAAATAAACATCCTCAAATGGGAGAAAGTGTGTCATTTATGAATTTGAGGAGATTTACAAACGAAATGACTAGGTCAAAATCACTGCAGGGGAAAAGAATGTAACCATGACATATAGTTGAGCAATCGAATGCCAATAGCAGAATTATACTTAAGCCTGAAGAGAGATGATTGAGAAGTTGAAATCAGTCTTCCACTCAGCAGATGTCAAAGAAATGTTAGTCCTCATTACTTTGGTAAATATGGGGGGAATACTTGACATCAGTTTCAAAGAAAGAATTAAAAGGGACTATCCATGTATATGTAAACTTTAAATAAGTATTTTGTAATTAGCTAACTAATGTCTTGCCTTAGAAATAAAACAATTGGTAATTGAGATGGGTGGGAGAAAACATACAGCAATGAGCACATATTCATTTGGGTAGAGAAGAAAGGGTTGGACTCCATATCTTGGCTATTTGTACAAATACAAAATTGGTATCTAGCTGTCCCTTCTTTTTCTCTTGATGTTCTAATGGATGAATGGAAAAGTGCTTTTGTTGAGTCTTCTCTGTTCCTAAATTCAAAGCCTATTAGAATACAATGTACCTAGAGAAAAGTAGAATACTCATGTAAATGTCATGAAGATTGGAATAAAAAAATAGAAGATAAGTATAAAGTTGGCCTAAACAAATATATACGTGTGTGTGCTATTAAACCTACTAAAAAAGAAGTTTATAAATAAGTGTTCCAATTAATATAATTAATATGCTCTAACAAAATCTGAGTTGATAGGCTGCTTTGAAAGACTAAAATGTATAAGGAAAGAAAGGCTGGAGAGATGGCTCACTCCATCTCTCAACTTTCAACTTACAGGTTGAGTGCACTGGCTGCTCTTTGAGAGAATTTAGTTACCAGCACCCACATAAGGTAGCTAGCTCCCAGTAGTTTGTAATTGTAGCTTCAAGGGATATGATGGCCTCTTCTGGCCTCTGCAGGTACTTGCACTGGCATGCACATACCCACACACAGGCACACATGCATACACATAATTAAAAGTAAATTTTTTATTTTAATTTTTAAATTATAGTAAAAGAATACATTCCTTTTCTGATATAAGTTTTAACATATCTTTTATACTTTTGTAATCACAAAGATGTTGTTCTTGAGGGAAAGGCAGATTAAAAATCATGCAGGTCAGTATCCCCTGATTAGCAATTAGTTCATTACATCATCCGTAGTATATTTGTTGGGTTCTTGATTTGTACCAGAAATTTTGGTAGGGTGCCAGGCACACACAGGGAATAAATCAAAATTCCTGATTTCATAGAACTCATGCGCTGGTTGTGGGGAAAGAGGATACCCAAAATAAAGAAATCATATGAGGCAGCACTAACAGGAAAACACATATGCATGTGTGTGTGCTTACATATGAGTATGTACTTATGGGCGAAGTTGGTATCATAGAGGTGAAGGAAAGCATCAAAATTTGGTGATATCTGAGCCTTGGGGAAGAGACTATCATCATGGACATACGACAGCAGAGAACTGCAGGAACAGAAAAGAGCAAGTGCAAGAATCCTATGAGATGCTGAGGCCCAATGAGGCTACAACCATCTAAAAATATGGCAGTAAGAGAAGATATAAGCAGAAGAGAAATAGCACAAAGTGATAGAAAATGTTACAGTCTAAGATCGTCCAATGTACAAGAGAATGTATAGTGTTGAGATACCATATCACCCACTTCATCTAACTTAATTTTTTTTTAATTTCTTCAAGTTACATCTCAATTGCAATCCCCTCCTTACTCCCCCCTCTGGTCCCACCCTTCCATCCTCTTCCCCCTCAACACCCCCATCCACTTCCTTTTTTTCTTAAGTTTAAGGTATATCTTCCTCCCCCCCAACAATTCCCCCTTTCAGTCCAACAAATGGCTCTTTCTCTTATAACAACAAATACAATACAAAACAACAGAAATAATTAGGCCACAATTATGAGAATTATAAGACTTAGCATACATTCCCAATGTCCAGTCCATACTTATTCGGCACCTGACTTTAACATTCTACTATGCAACCATCTCCATGAGTTTAAAGTTCTATATCTAACTCAGCTTCCATCCTAACTTGCATCACAATTTGTTTTAAGAAGTTCACTTAGGAGCCGGGCGGTGGTGGCGCACGCCTTTAATCCCAGCACTTGGGAGGCAGAGGCAGGCGGATCTTTGTGAGTTCGAGGCCAGCCTGGTCTACAAAGCGAGTCCAGGACAGCCAGAGATATTCAGAGAAACCCTGTCTCGAAAAACCAAATAAAAAAAAAAAAAAAAAAAAGAAGTTCACTTAGGGGCTGGAGAGGTGGCTCAGAGTTTAGGAGCACTGGCTGTTCTTCCAGAGGTCCTGAGTTCAATTCCCAGCAACCACATGGTGGCTCACAGCCATCTACATTGAGATCTGCTGCCTGGGCATATATGTAGAGCAAATACTGTATACATAATAAATAAATAAATGTTAAAAAATGTTTGAAAAAAAAAAGAAGTTCACTTAGAATAAATGTAAGGGGTCAAGAGTAGAAGTACAGACATGTTAGTCAGTAGGTTAGTACAATAAACTAGTCAAGACATGATGGTGGTCAGGCCCAGATTAACCATAGAGAAGTAGATTTCTAGATGAAAGATTATTTTGACATGTGTGCAGTGTTGGTTGGAGTCGGGGTCAGGGTGGGAAAAAATTAATGATGGATTGAATATTGAAACAGTGGGGAATTAAGGTTGGCTGAAGGTTAAGAAAACAAAATGGAACTGCTCCATACTGTCAGAGAAGATGGAGGTGAAGGTGTTTGGTAGGTAAGAAATCAAGGATCCAATTACAGATATGTTCAGTTAATGACCATTAGGCATCAAGTAGAAGTGTTGAACAGTATTGGAGTTCACAAGAGAGGGTCAAGTTAAAGAAACATGGTTTGAAAGGATTTCTCTCTCTCTCTCTCTCTCTCTCTCTCTCTCTCTCTCTCTCTCT
>CAJQZJ010032188.1:6059584-6081201 GCA_907164525.1 Lophiomys imhausi | reverse complement strand
TCTCTCTCTCTCTCTCTCTCTCTCTCTCTCTCTCTCTCTCTCTCTGTGTGTGTGTGTGTGTGTGTGTGTATTAAGTCATATGACAAGATAAAGTCCTGTAGGGAATGAATTTTGTACCAAGAGAAGGAGTCTGAAGACTGAACTTATATTTATCCAGCAAATAGAGGCATAAAAACACTTAATGGCCCACAGAGCACACTTGGCTATATATATAGATCATGACATGACACTATAAGAGATTAGCTGTTCAGGTCAACTGCAGGACATGTTGAAACAATCCATTGAGACCTAACTCAGGTTTGAGATATTTGAGTCAGTCCCACACTTTTTCCACAACAGCACCCTTCCTCTACTCCACCAACCCCTTGCCTGGACTGCAGACATGATTTCCTACAAGCAGCTAATTTCTAATCAAATGCATTGAGATTTTAGTAGGGTTGGTGAAAGAGAATATCTATGTCTGAAACTGGACTCTGAAAGGAGACTGTGAGAAAGACTGTATATTGCTGAGCATACTACTCTCCTGGGGCAGCTGAGGTGTCCTGGAGAATATTCTTAGAAATCATGTAGAATATGCTTCACGTTTATCAGAAGGGTCAAGAGCCTTACTGAGGTAGCGCAATCAGTAAAGCATTTGCCAAATAAGAACATTAAGTGTGATCTCTAGAACCCATGTGTAAGGAAGCTCAGCATGGTAGAACAAGCTGGTAATCTCAGTGCTGGGGAGAGAAACTGGAGCCAAGCATCTGGAGAGCTCCAGGTCAAGGACAAACAGACACAGACAGACAGACACTTGGTTGGCAGTAGCATATCAGGGACATTAAATACTTCACATTTCTCTACTGGTTTATGCATGTTCTGTGGTGCTAACACAATTACCTAGGTAGAAAAACAGACATTCCCAGTGTTCTAGTTCACTCTCTGTTACTGTGATAAAGTCCACAACCAAAAGTAACTTGGAGAGGAAAGGGTTTATTTGGCTTACAATCCCAGGCCACAACACATCACTGAGGAAAGTCAGTCAGGACAGGAACTCAAGGCAGGAACCATAGAGGAACTCCCTTCGGACTCACTGTCCAGCTCTTAGTTTGCTAGGTTTCTTATACCTGTCTAGGGGATGATGCCACCCGTAGCGGGCTGAGTCCTTCCACATCAGTCTTCGATCAAGACAGACTCTCACAGACATAGCTACTGACCAATCTGATCAAGGCATTTCTTCAATTGAGACGCCTTCCTCCCAGTTGACTCTAGGTTGTGTGAAATTGACAATAAAACTAACCAGGACACAGATATTTGAGATGAGAGGGTGTTTGCACACCCAGGAGTTACACATCATATCTCCAGGTGAGCTAAGAGATGGGCTTAGTGGTGTGGGTATCTGCTACGGAGTGTAATGCAAACCTAATTTTAGTGGCATTGGCTCTTCACCATTGGTAGGAAGCTGTCTGGACTATAAACTAATAGTTCATTTGGGCATATAATCAGGTGGTGTTTTTAAAACATTCATAAATTGGAGAAAATATATTCTACATAAGGGATTTTCTTAGGCAGCATTTGTCATGTCTTCAGAGTAACAAAATATAGCAAATATTAGAAATTATAATTTGTGCTTGTAGTTTTCCACCTAGAAATTTCTGGAAAATCTTCAATTTGTCTGTATAGAAAAAAACCGAAGGAAAAGTATATGCATGACATTCTTTCCTTCTGTTTTTGTTTGTTTTTGGTTTTGGGTTTGTTTGGTTCGTTAGTTTTGGTTTTTCATGGCAGGCTTTCTATGTGTAGTCCTGACTAACCTGAACTCACTTTGTTGACCAGGCTGGCCTGAAACTCACGAGATCTGCCTGCCTCTGCCTCCTGAGTGCTGGGATTAAAGGCATATGCCACCACCACCTGGCCTTTCCTTCTTTTTATTCTAAAACTTACTGTTTAGATCCATCTAGGACAAATGCCTTTCATCTAGCTAAAATACATGTTAGCATTTGAAATATATTTTAATAATGTGCATGTCTGTACAAATATCTCACTTAGCTTTTGTCTTGAAAACCCCCACACCATGGTCCTATTTCTGACTGATATTTGTTGGGAAAGGGAGAGTCAGTTTTCTTTAAGGGTGTTAACTCTGGTAGGTCAGCTCCAATGATTGTCACACACCCAAGAGTATTTAAGCAGCACAAATTGGACTTGATGAGTTTTTAAAAACAAAAAAGAAGACTCAGAGTTGGGTGGGTAATAAAAGGGGGTTGTATCTGGGAGGAACTGGGGGAGGGATGAATATGATAAAAATACATTGTATAAAATGCTCAAAGAAGTGATAAAATGTTAATAACAAACAAGATATCCCATAAGAAGGAAACTATTCACCCTTTCACCCAATGTACTCCTGCTGTGGTCTCTGCCTGATAACCAATGGGTCTTTATTTGATGATAAATATATGTTTTAGTAAAGCATCCTTAACTTTTTACACTTATATATTTTTATTTAAAATTTTAATTAACATAGTAATAGTTTTCGTTATGACATTTTCAAAAAGAATTAATTTCTGTTGCTTTTCTTCCTCCCATCTTTCTCACCTTTCCTTGTCCCCTCATTGCATCCTCCTGCCCGTACCATAACTTTCTTTTTTTTTCCTTTCCACCTTCATGTCTTATTACCCTCTCCCCTCCCTTACTTATCAGGTCTTTTCCTCCTCATATATATGAAACTAGGGTGTGTATGCTATAGACTACAAATGATATTTGTCTTTCTGAGACTGAGTCACTTCTCTTAATAATATCCAGATCCATCCCATTTCCATAAAATTTCATAATTTTACCTTCATTTTATATGTGAAGCTAAGCAGCTGAAGTCCAGGTCTTCACTGGAGAGCTCGCTAGTCCAAACTACTGTGACCACTCCTACCTGTCACTGTAACTGTGATATCCACAGGGAATTGCCTGGAACACAGCAGTGTGTCCTTTCTTCCACATCCCTGGGGTTATCTTGAAAGGGGTCAGACCATGAGAAGGATGCCCACTGACATCCACTGCATGAGATCTTCTACAACTACTTTGGGCCAATCAGGATTTGACATAATCCTGAGTTCTACTGAGGAGCTGCAGGTGAGTTCACAGGAGTGGCTCTCGAAGGTATGGGCAGCAGGAACTGCTCACCTCCTCCTTTAAAATGCCAAAGTCAGCCAGACATGGTAGCACATGTCTATCATCCAACACTTGGGAAGTGGAGGCAGGAGGATCAGGGGTTCAAGATTGACCTTGATTGCGTATAAATTGAGGCCAGCCAGGGCTGCAAGAGACCCTACCTCAAATAAATAATATAAATAAATTAACTAAGTTCAATAAAATTAAAAACATCTGGCTGTGGCAATGCAGGCCTGCCTTTGCAGCACTCGAGTCTGGAGGGACAGGATTAGCAATTCAAGGTCATCATCTGCTATGTAGCTAGTTCAAGGCCAGCCTGGACTACGTGAGATCCTGCCTCTAAAGTAAATAAATAAGCCAGGATGGTGGTGTATACTTGTAACCTCCTCCCTGGAGAGCCACAGGCAGGCAGTTCTCTATGAATTTGAGTCTACTCTGGTCTGCATAGCTAGTTCCAGGCATCCAAGGCTACATAGTGAGAGCCTGTCTCAAAAACAGAACTAAAATGAATATATATAGATAATTTCAAATACACATACAAAAAAATACCTAAAGAACTGATACCAATGAAGATCTATTTTAGCTGATCTGCGCACCATGTCATGTCATTAATGATGTTTGAACTATTTGTTCCTCTCCAAACACACATCCACAATCCATGTCATACATTCCTGAGTGAAAATTCAAAATGCACTTCTGCTATTTTTTTCTACTCATTCGTGTGTGTACATGCTGTTGAGATTTATTGAAGTGTTTTTCCTTTGTAATTGAATTGATTTTTATAATTTTACCTAAGTTCCTAGAGAATAACTAAAAGTGAAGATGACAGGTTTGTAGCAGGACACGCAGGCAGATAAAATAATTTGTGAGCCTTCAGGAGGGAAGGTGATGATTCTTGGAGCCAGTATGGGTTCACTGAGAATAAAGTAGGTCAAATTAACAAGGACAGGGAAGTGTATTCACGTCTCAAGAATATGATTTCAGGCTAGCAAGGTGACTCTGTGAGTGAAGGTGATTACTGCCACACCTGATGACCTGAGTTTGATTCCAGGGACACACATGATGAAAAGAAGGAAGTAACTCCTGGAAGTTGTTCACCGAAACACACACATATCATGATGTGAGTGTGAGCATACATGCGCACACAGATAAACTTAAAATGTAATAAAAATGGACTGTCTTTCTAAAGGAAAAAAGGGACATGTCTCTGTTTCCTGAGTACTGCAGGTGGGATGCTAACTTATCAGGTGAATTTATCCCTTATTGAACAATGGCGACAAACGAGAGTTGATTGAACAATGATAACAAAAGAAGATTGATGAATGAACTTCTTCCAACTTGGAAAGAGGTCATTAGTAACAATTCAAAACCGCCTCATTTCCCTTCAATCCTTCAAAAGAGCATAGAGAACGTCAGGCTCTGGGGAGTGAGGTTTTCATAAAACTTGAAGAGTTATCTAGTAAATTGGAAAACAATAACAAAACTGAA
The DNA here is from genome assembly GCA_907164525.1 of Lophiomys imhausi. Lineage (NCBI taxonomy): Eukaryota > Metazoa > Chordata > Mammalia > Rodentia > Muridae > Lophiomys > Lophiomys imhausi. The sequence continues at coordinate 6,076,575 of CAJQZJ010032188.1, read as the reverse complement.
AAGGTTTGACAGTCTGAAGTGATAGACTAAAACAATTTTGAGTTGTATTTAACAGAGTAATGATAAAGTCTGGATTTTTTTTTTTTTTAAGAGTTTAAATCCAGCCAGGCTTGGCGACTCCCAAGCAAAAGGATCATTTGATCCCAGGATCTTGAGGCCAACCTGAGGACCATGGTGAGGTCGATTTTTTTTTTTTTCAGTTCTGGGCATCTAATCCAGGGCCTTGTGCAGACTAAGCAAGTATTCTATCACTGAGCTGTCTTTATCCCCTGCAACTCCATCTTGTTTTGTTCTGTTTTGTTTTTAATTCGCTTTCATACCTTAAAGTTTATTGGGTAGGGTGGTACATGCCTATAATCCTAGCATGTGAGAGGAGAGACATCAGGGGTGCAGGAGTTCAGGATTAGCCACATAATTGTTTAGGACCCATTGTGACAGCACACAAAATATCTGTATCAAAATAAAATTAAATAAATACGTTAATTATTAAATTAATTACATTTAGAAACAGAACTAAGAAGTTGAATGAGCACTAATAAGATGGGTATGTCAAAATTAAACACAACTGGATGAAAACCAGAGGTACTGACCGCAACAGCCAGATCCTGATGACTCAGTGTTGGTTGTGAGGTTACAAGAAAATGCATGTCACTGAGTAGCTTCTGAAAGCTCTCTGGGTGCACAGTGGCCAGCAGCTGGAAATACTCCAGATGGGCAACAAATCTTACTGGAGTGATGTCACTCATGTTTCCCCCAAGAACTAAAAGTCTGTTCACCAAACTCACCAACCTTAGTGCCAGACAGCATGCAGGGAAGAAAATAGACAGATTGAGTGCACATTTGATCTGGGCATAAACAAAGCCACAAAAACTGAAGGGAAGAGAGAATGCTATAAGTAAAACAGGTGCCTTTTGCTATATTAAGTTTCTATCATTGGAAGCCTTCCAGAAATAAAAACAAAGCGTACATTGGTTCAGACAGATAATATGGACCCTGTGATGAGGCTGATCTGAGTTAAAATTGCAGTCCTTTGAACTAGTTATGTGATGTCAAACATATTATCTCTGTTTCTATCTATAAACAGTATGGTCGTAACCAGCTTTCAGTTTTGTGTTATGCTTAAGTTGATAAAATATCATTAGAGCAATTTCTAGAATAATCATAACATCAGTAAATTGCAGTTTTTACTATAGCAAAAACTACTTGAGTCTAGAATCATGAAAGAAAGTTTTTGCATAAAATAGGAAGTTAAATAAAATATTTTAGTTTATTATAATCCAAAGGTAATATGACTCTGAGCTTGGAATGGTACACCACACCTGTAATTCCAACACTTGGAAGGCTGAGGCACAATGTTTGAACATTTGAGGCTAGCTAGAGATCCATAGCTAAAACCCTCAAACAAACAAAAAAAATCTAAAAATAATTCTCTGATTTTGTGACTTTTCAACATTACTTTTTTCTACGTGTCTAGAATTTTATAAATACATCTGGAATTACATATATCTCACAAAATGAAAACATTAAATTAAACCAACCTAAAGAGCCTCAATAAATAGAACCATCTTTTGTTCATCTTTCTACCTCCATGTACCTTGTACACAGGCTTACATATAATGCAGAAGCAGGAAGATCTCTAACTTCAAAGCCACTCTAGTCTGCAAAGTGACTTCCAGGACAGCCAGGGCCACACAGAGAAATTCTCTCTCAAAAAAAAAACTAAAACAAAAAAACAAACAAAACAACAGCAAATAATAAATCTAATTTTTTTCTTTTAGCTTCTAGGAGAAAAGTAAATGATAAAAAATTGTAAGCCAGGAGTCATGCCTAATGCCTGTAATTCTAGAATTTGGGGGACTAAAGTAGGGAGGTAAAAAATGGTCCCAAGCAAGGCCAGCTAGTTATGTACAGTGAGTTCAAGCCAATCTGGGCTACACTGGACAGCCTGTCTCAAAAAACAAAAATTAAAAAGATTATATGACCTAACTTGTCTCTAAAGTTAGCCATTTAAGAAACCCTTATTAGGGGGCTGGAGAGATTGCTCAGTGGTTAAGAGCACTGGCTTCTCTTCCAAAGGACCCAGGTTCAAATACCAGCACCCACATGGCAGTTCACAGCTCTCTGTAATGGCTGGGCATGGTAGCCCTCATGCCTTTAATCCCAGCACTCTGGAGGCAGAAGCAGGTGGATCTCTGTGAGTTCAAGGCCAGCCTGGTCTTCAAATCAAGTCCACGACAGCCAAGGCTACATAGAGAAATTCTGTCTCAAAAAACATATATATATATATATGTCTTGGTTAAAAGAAAAGAAACTCATTGGTTGAGCACTTATGAGAAGCCAAGTATCTTTCACAAATAGTGGTCTCACTTAATACTTAATGCATCTGTGAATTAATATACCATTTAACTGTTGTGAAAAACTAGACTTGATGTATATACTTGTAATCCTACCACTTGAGAAGTGGAGGCAAAATGGTCAGGAGTTCAAGGCCCACCTCAGCTACACAGCAAGTTTGAGACCAACCTGAGCTACATGAGACCTTTGTCTACAGGCAAACGTGTATCCACTTAAAAATATCAAAGCTGCACAACTATTTCATGACATGAACAGAAGTAGAACACAGTCTGACTAACCCCAATGCTAAACTATCCCTTCAAAAATATTTTCATCCAAGCATAGTGGCACAGTAATTGGGAATTCCAAGGAAAGCATGGGTACCTAGCAGGACTCTATATCAAAAAGCCTAAAAATAAATAAACAAACAAAACCCAAAATACCTTAATTGCAAAAGCAATATGATACATACTTATTTTGAAATATTTTGAGCACTTAGAAATTTGTAGACAGGGCTGGCAGGATGACTCAGTGAGTAAAAGTGCTTGGAGCATAAGCTTATGGACCTGAGTTCAACATTTCAAATCTACATGAAGGTGGAATGTAGAAAAAAATAACTAATTAAACTGTTAACCAGTATTTATATTTATCTTTAATTGATTTGATGGTGTTACTCCTTAACCCGCCATTTCTCCATGCTAAGCTGATGATCCAGGCCACATGGAAGGATCTTCTTTAATCTACCCCATGGCGTGCTCTCCTTGTTTGCTGCTGGCTTCTTCTCTGGCCTTCTTCTTCCCAAGATGCTCTCTATTTCTCTCTCAAAAATCCTAGTCCCACCTATCTCTGTCTTTGCCCAATCTCCAGGCCTCAGCATTTATTTAACCAATCAGAGTCAATTAAGTAATAGACAGCAAACAGGACCAATTAACATTTAGAATGCTTAACACCACCCCATAATTCTATTACCCAAATATGACCCCACATATATACATACATGTCCCTTTGGACTATTATTCTTCATGCTAAGCCGATGTTCCAGGCCACGTGGAAGGATCTTTTTTAATCTACCCCATGGCGTGTTCTCCTTGTTTATTCCTGGCTTCTTCTCTGGCCTTCCTCTTCCCAAGATGCTCTGTCTCTTTCTAAAAGCCTCTAGTCCTACTTATCTCCGTCTTTGTCCAATCTCCAGGCCTCAACATTTATTTAACCAATCAGAGTCAATTAAGTAGGAGACAGCAAACAGGACCAATTAACATTTAGAATGCTTAACACCACCCCATCAGTGGAAGGAGAGAATCAACTCCACAAAGTTACCCTTTCACCTCTCCATGTGCATTGTGGCAAGTGCGTACGTACATACATACATACATGCATATATACATACATACACACTTACATAGGGAGACGGCTCAATTTATAACATGACTGTGCAGGTATGATTATCTGAATTTTAATCTCTAGCACCCTTGTAGAAATCCAGACATGCTAGAGAGGTAGAGAGAGGAAGATCCCTAGAGCTTGGTGGCCAGCCAGTCTAGTTGCACTAGTGGATTCTTGCTTCAATGAGGACAGCTTTGAAGAACTTGTTGTATCCTATCTCAAAAATTATGATGGTGAGCAACTGAGAAAGACACTCAGGGTTGACCTCTGGTCTCCACACACATGAACACATGTATGTATACACATGAACACACACATGAAATATGTACACAAAAATATTTAAATATTTTATAAGTTTCTTGAAACTCAGCCCCAGGTATCAAGGCAGTCCAATCTTTATAAGACAAGCAGTAATACACAACTCCAGTCTCCGGTCTTAAGGAGGCTGAAGTGTCAGGACCTCGAGGATCCATAAACTAGAGACCAGGTTGGGTAACATGGTGAGATTCCATTTCAAAATAAAGTACATACTCATGGTGACACATGCCTGTAATACCAGAACTTAGGAGATTCAAGTATGAGGATTGGCATGAGCTAAGGCCAGCCTAGGCTACATGAATTACAAGCCAACCTGGGCTACAGCATATGACATCCTACTTTTAGAAAAAAAATAAAAGAAAAAAGAAAGAAGGAAGGAAAAAACTACATATAAAAGGATCCTTTTAGATCCTGTTCTATACTTTATTATATGGTTAAAATATACAAACAATATGAGTCTTCTGCCAAGCCTGACAACCTGAGTTCAGTCTCCAGGACCCAGGAGGTAGAAAGAGAGAATCTAGTCCTGACAGTTGTTTTGTGACCTCCACAAGCACTCATGGCATGTATACCCTAGCACGTAAAACAAACAAACACATGACATAAAAAACTTAAATATATATATTTTGTGTACATATATGTATACATATATGAGAAATATATGGTATAAATGAAAAATAAAGCAATATGAAAACATAGCATTTAAAAGACATGAGGTTTTTTCCATTTGGTGACATATCTTAAATTTTTTTCCATGGATACAAATGAGTTAATATTAATGAAAATACAGAAACTTAAATGAATGTAAGTCTATATGCTCTAAGTTCTAACATATCTCCACTATGTAGGACATTTATCCAGCTTAGTCTTTCAAAAATCATAAAAAGTAAACGCCTTTTGTTTTGTTTTTTTAAAGAGTTATTATTTCTCTGTGTGTGTGCATGTGCGTGCACTTGTGCATGTGTGTACCACATGTGCACTGATACCTACAAAGGCCAGAAGAGGGCATCCAATCCTCTGAAGTAAGAGTTATAGACCATTGAGAATCTCCTAACAGGGGTGTTGGGAAGTGAACTCAAGTGCTCTGGAAGAGTAGAATGTGCTCTTAACCACATACCCATATGCCCAACATCAGTGATACAGTATCTTTTAAATGTGTGTTTTGCTAATTTTTTTTTGTTTGTTTTTTTGTTTTTTCGAGACAGGGTTTCTCTGTGTAGCTCTGGCTGTCCTGGACTCGCTTTGTAGACAAGGCTGGCCTCGAACTCACAGAGATCCGCCTGCCTCTGCCTCCCGAGTGCTGGGATTAAAGGCGTGCGCCACCACCGCCCGGCTAGTGTTTTGCTAATTTTGTGTGCCTTCATCCAAGCTGCTTGAGGACAACTTATATTCATTTAAAAAATACAGATTTCCTTTTTCTCATTGAATCATTGGTATTCTTTTTTTTAATGTTTTATTACTTCAAGTTACATCTCCATCATAGTACCCTCTTTCTACCACTCCCACGTCCACCCTCCCATTCTCTCCTCCCTCTCCCACCCACTGATGTAGAGTGTCCCTACATATCAGCCCCTCTCAGTTCAACAGTCATATGAGAGCTAAGAGATTCCTCTTGCACTGGGGGCCTACATGGTAGCACCCCTAACGCAAATTGTCCCATTAATAGGTAACAAAGTCTATGTTCCTGATCCTTTTGGTGTGTTGGTTGTAGGATAGTTATCCTGTATTATATGGCTAAAATCCAATTGTAAGTGAGTAGATGCCATGTGTGTCTTTCTGAATCTGGAATAGCTCACTCAGGATGAACTTTTCTAGTTCCATCCATTTGGCTGTGAATTGCATGATTTCCTTGTTTCTGATAGCAGAGTGGTGTTCCATTGTGTAAATGTACCACATTTTTAAAAAATCCATTCATCAGTTGAGGGACATCTGGGTTGTTTCCAGTTTCTAGCTATTACAAATAAGGCTGCTAATGAACATAGATGAGGATATGTCCTTCTGAGGATGTATACCCAGAAATGGTATGGCTGGGTCTTTGGGTAGAGCTATTCCAAGTTTTCTAAGATATCACCAGACTGATTTCCATAATGGTTGTACAAATTTGTACTCCCACCAGCAATGGAGGAGTGTTCCCCTTTCTCCACAACCTCGCCAGCATGTGCTGTCATTTGAGTTTTGATCTTAGCCATTCTGACAGGTGTGAGATGTAATCTCAGAATCATCTTGAGTTGCATTTCTCTGATAATTAAAGATGTTGAGCATTTCTTCAAATGTCTCACTACCATTAGAGATTCCTCCTTTGTGAATTCTCAGTTTAGCTGTTTCCCATTTTTTGATTGCATTATTTGGTTTCTTTTTGTTTAATTTCTTGAGCTCTTTATAAATTATAGATATTAGCCCTCAAGATAGTATACATAAGTGACCCCAAAAATTCCATCAGAGAACTCCTACAACTGATAAATACCTTCAGCAAGGTGGCTGGATACAAAATTAATTTAAAAAAATCAGAAGCCTGTCTTTATACAAAACATAAATGGTCTGAGATATAAATTAGAGGAACAACACCCCTCACAATAGCCACAAACAATATAAAATATCTGGGGGTAACTCTAACCAAGCAAGTGAAAGACCTATATGACAAGAACTTCAAGTCCTTGAAGAAAGAAATTGAAGAGGTCATCAGAAGATGGAAAGAATCATTAGTATTCTTTACAAGTAATACTTATCCTTTTCTATATATGAAAACAAATAGTTTTCCAAGTCTGTCAATTGTCTTTGAACTTCCTTCTCCTGAAGAACTGAATATATACATTCAGGGGTCAGTCTTTGGGATGCTATGTCATTTTAGATCCTCCTTTCACATCCAACCCTATGAAAGTAGTCTCCTATTAATATTTTTGTTATATTTAGAACATTAGTCTGTGTGGCATTTATTTTTGAACTCTCTATAAACAAGAAAAGCATTTTTGTCAAGGGATGACATTTTTCCAAAATTAAATATAAAATAACCAGTTATAGGTTGGACTTGAAGACCATACCTGTGATCTCAGCAGCTGGGAGGCTAAGGCAGACAGATTTCCATCAGTTTGAGGTCAGTGTGTGTTCCAGAGGGAGACGCTGACCTCTCCCAAAACCAAGGAGCTAGATAAGTAGATTAAGTGTGTGAACCCTAGCCTAGCATTCTCAAAGCCCTGTGGTATATGTTCCCATCAACACTTAACCCACGTATGGGGGCAAAGGCTGTAATCTCAGCACTCAGGAGGTAAAGACAATGGAAAGTTTAAGGTCACCCTCTGTTACTTACATAATGAGTTTGAGGTCAGGATGGGCCACATGAGACCCTGTCTCAAAACAAAACACAATCAAATTACAAACATTTCGCACCAGTTTGAAGTACTGTCTGTCATACACTATTCCTCACAGGCCTCACTTGGCTACTTCTGGGTTTTGTGACACAAATCTTTAATACCACTCAACACTCTGCAGGCAGAGGCAGGTGGATCTTTGTAAGTTTGAGGCCAACCTAGTTCTACATAATGGGTTCCAGGCAACCCAGGGGCTACATACGAGACCTTTTCTCAAACACCGTCAATCAATGAATAAACAAAATTAAAAACTATAAGTAAAATCCTTAATCATCATATGTTGCACATTTTTCTTTTTAGAAATATTGTGTGTTTTCTCCATTAGCATGTGAGTCCTTGGGTTGTTTATTTCCATTGTATTTTGGGATATGTTGCGTCTCCGCCTTGCTTCACAGAGTGCCACATGCTTGGAGTCACCTGCCAAGTAATCCTCTGACACTGGTCTCTTGCTAACAGAATCCTGATTTTGCTGGGAGCGTTAGTGTGTCCATTCCCAAGGGTCTAAGTCATTCTGTCATTCCAAATGCTTGGGTCTTTGTGCTACATGAATTCTTCATGACACACTGGTCACCTGGCTTTATAAAATATAAGAGAAACTCTGGTAAATTTTTGATATAGTGACAAGCTTTTTCTGCTAGCTCCATTCTTTTCATTTTCAGTTGGCATGAGCAGCCGTGATGCCTGGTTGTAGACAAAAATGTCAACAATTTAGTTATAGGGCTGGAGTAGGAAAACACAGCCCTGAGGTCCTTGAAGACATAAAGGAGCCACTGGCCTCAGTGAGCTGTCATCCACCAGATACCCTTCAAAAGAAACAGACTAAACTTCAGTTCACTCAGCTTCTCTAACTGCTATAGAATGCATCCAGACTCGTGAAGATATGACTAGCATATGGGGGGGATTTCATTGACAAAGAGCTATGAGTTGATCCTTCTGCCTTAACTTCTTCAGTGCTAGGAGCCATTCACCCTCATGTCCAGATTTAGGTTTAGGAGTATTTTTTTCTTTTTGAGAGTCTCATGAAGTTGCCCAGCCTGACCTTGAATTTACTGTGTAGCTTAAGCAGGCCTTGAACTTGTGACCTTCCTTCCTTAGCCTTCCAAGTCACTGAGATTATGAGTCTGTACCTCCTGTTCTAAGAAAACATTGTTAATTTTTGTATGCTTACCTTGCACTGATGTGTCTGAACTCTAATGAATTCTATTAACTTTTGTTAGAAGACTGCTTAAAATTTTTTATTTTGCACTTGCAAATCATGGTACTGGGTACACAAACTACATTTCTGTTGCTCAGATAAAATACCATGATCAAAGATTACTTATGGAAGAAAGAGTTTATTCTGGCTCTGGTTCCAGAGGAATGAGAGTCCTATATGGTTCAGAGGCATGGCAGCCAGCAGGAAGCTTGGTGACAGGAACAAAAATCCAAGAGCTCACATCCTCAATTGCAAACACTGGAAGTAAGGTGAGGCTACAATTTCTCAAAACCCACCCCAGGGACACATTTCCTCTAGCAAGACTAAACTTCCTAAATCCCCTAAAGCTCCCCCAAACAATGTCAACTGGGAACCAAGTGTTCAAACACTCAAGCCTGTGCCTATGGGGGACATTTTCCATTTAGAATGAATTTGATCACCACTTCCTAACACTTCATTCCATTGTTGCAGGAATTATTTCAAAGACCAGAAATGCAATGAAATGTTTATTTTTATTAGTAAATTATTAGTAGATAGCAACAAAAAAATTCTCTTTGGTTTATTGCTTGCTCTCCCTCTCCCTCCTCTCTCTCTCTCTCTCTCTCTCTCTCTCTCTTTCTCTCTCTGTGAGTATGTGTGTGTGCATGTACACATGTGTTTGTGTATATGGTGCTAAGTCTTGCTAACAGAATCCTGATTTTGGTGGGAACAGCAATATGTCGATTCCCAAAGGTCTAAGCCATTCTGTCATTATTGGCAAATAATATCACACAGATCTTCATTCCCACCCCCAATTCCTGACCTTAGTGGAAATTCTTTTACCATTCCCTGAATGAGGCTTTTATTATAGTTCTCCAGTAAGATACACTAAAGATGAAGAAAGGACTCTAGACACACATGAGCCCTTTCCCCTACTGTGCCCAAGTTTCAGAGGCACAGGTGGAAGACGTTTCTTGGATAAGTAATCTTCACAACTAACAGAAACCAAACACATTCTCAAAAGCTAAGGGGTCCAGAAATTCCCTCTTTCCAGTGCCTTGGCACTCCCAGATTGCAATGACACAAACTCAGAGCAGTTTGCAATAACAACTTGACTACTCTGGTCATCTGCCTTTTTAATGCCACACATTTCTCCATAGAAAACAAACAAGGGAAAAACCAAAAGGGAAACAACTTTAGATAGTGGAGACAATGTAGAGACTGAAAAGCTAAACAAGCTGCAAAAAGGAGAGGAAAAAAGAATAAGCACAGAAGACAAGGAAAAGAGAAAGGAAAAATAAAATTAAAAAAAAAGAAGAAACAGTGTTATTGATGTTTCATGGCAGAGGGTGACTCAAAACCTAAGAGACAAAAATATGAGAAGAAAGAAAAGGAAAAGAGCCAGGTGTGGTGGTGCACGCCTTTAATCCCAGCACTTGGGAGGCAGAGGCAGGCGGATCTCTGTGAGTTCAAGGCCAGCCTGGTCTACAAAGCAAGTCCAGGACAGCCAGGGCTGTTACACAGAGAAACCCTGTCTGGAGAAAGAAAAAAAAAAAAAAGAATGCAGGGGCAGGGCTGCACATATCACAAAAAGAATAGAAAAAAGGCAAAGCCATGCACAAACCGTTTTGAGTTCATTAAAAAGTAACTGAGTCTTTGTCCTAAGTCATGAAATTGAAGAATTCAGTTTTTTAGTTATTTATTAGGACCAAGGAAACTGCTCTGTGAGTAAAAACCTGCTTGGTATGCAGCCTGATGACTTGACTTTGATGCCTAGGACTTACATAGCTTAAGGAGAGAACCTTAAGTTCTCACACAAGTTGTTTTCCAGCCTGCACACATGTGCTGTACCATACGTCACCCCAACCCAGTCCCTAAATAAATGTGAAAAGTTTTCAAAACTAAAAGTTTGGTATAAGCCTGGCCCTTGGGAAGCTGAGGCAGAAGGGTTTCTGTGAGATGGATAGCAGCCTGCGCTAAATCATACATTGAACCTGCTTTGAAATGTGAATACTTGACTCAAAAGGAATTTAAAACAAGAAGAGGAAGAGAAGCCTGGTGGTTGTGGTACACGCCATTAACCTCAGCACTCAGGAGGCAGAGGCAGGCCGATCTCTGAGTTCCATGCCAGCCTGGTCTACAGAGTGAGTTCTAGGATAGCCAGAGCTACACAGAGAAACCCTGTCTTGAAAACGATCAATCAAACAAAAAAAAAAAAAAAACCCAAAGAGGAGAAGGAAAAAGAAGAGACTTTAGCAAAGCTCTGAATGGATTTGTTAGCCACTAGTGTGTCTAAATCTCAGATGCTGCAAGAGCCACTATGTGGAAGAAAAAACAAAGCTTGTGAAGCTAGCCAGCACTCACTCCTAGGGAACCATGACTAAACAGTTCGTAAGACCTAAAAATACTCATTATGTCTCTCCATTTAAAAGGAGTAAACTCATTATAAGTAAATAAATAAACTCAACAACATCAAGTTTCCTCAGGCAGCAAAACATAAAAACGAATAGTCTAGAAATATTTTTCCTTTTTTTGTGTGAGGATCTCACTACATATCCTTGGTTGGCCCGGAATTCACAATGTAGACCATGCTGTCCTTGAACTTACAGAGATGGTCCTGCCTCTGTCTCTTGAGTGTTAGGAGTATGCTACCACTTCTCTGTGTAGCCCTGGCTCTCCTGGAACTCACTCTGTAGACCAGGCTGGCCTCGAACCCAGAGACTTAAAGGTATATGCTACTATGTACGGCAAAATATTTTATCTTTATCTATGTGTGGAAGCCTGAAGTGGCATTTGATTTCTCTCTTTCTCTCTCTCTCTCTCTCTCTCTCTCTCTCTCTCTCTCTCTCTCTTACTTTTTATTGGTTCTTTGTGAATTTCACATCATGCATCCCAATCTCACTTATCTTCCCCTACCTTCCTACTTCCCTCCACCTTTGCAACCTCCCCCTCAATAGAGAAAAAAAAAATTTCATTGTGGAAGCTGTAGTGTGACGGTGTGTCCTACAATGTACCCTTTTGTCCATACGTGGTCGCATTTGATCTCTTAGAGCTAGAGTTGCTGGCAGTTGTGAGCCATCTGACCTGGGTGCTGGGATCCAGACCTGAGTCTTCTGGAAGAATGGCAAGTTCTTAATTAATGAGCCATTTCTCCATCCCCTCTAGTAGAGCTGTTAAAGTCAACTCCAATATTACATCCATGGTAGAAAACAAGGAAATGGTTAATGAGTTTAACACAAGAAACAAACAAATTTAACTAAGACCATAAGTGCAGCTCAGGGTACATTGGTGGCCAAGCATGCCTGGTGCCCTCAGTTTGATGCTCAGCACTGAACAAAACAAAAAGATGTTACTGTTTTTGTTACCACTTCTATTCCTTTAAAATATAAATATAAATCCATGCAGATGGACGTGGTGACTCATACCTACAACCCTAGCACTCAGGGGCAGAGGCAGGAATATCACAGTAGGTTTGAGGACAGCCTGGGGAGCAAAGTGAAACCTTGTCTTCAAAAACAAAACCATCACCAGCAGCAACAAACTTATATGTACCTATGTATAAGCCCCAAACCACATAACTGTAATAAAGTGTCATACTCTGTTCACAGTTTAATACTCGACAGTGAAGAAAGGCAGTGTTCTTTGATATCAGAAGTTATGAATTCAGATAGACATGCTGACACATGCCTGCAATCCCAAGAATAGGGAAGCAGAGACAAATTCAAGGGCAGCCTAGTCTGTATTGGGAGTTCCGGGCTAGCCGGGGCTAAATAGTAAGACCCTCTCTCAAAAACTCAAGAAAATGAAAAGAAGTTCTGAATTCCAATCCCAGTTGAATGACCATATATGTATTTGTTTTTTTGATACAGGGTTTCTCTGTGTAACAGCTCTGGCTAACTCTGGAACTCACATAGATCTGCCTGCCTCTGCTTCTCTAGTACTGGGATTAAAGGTGTACACCACCATACCTGGCTGAATGACCATATTTAAGCAAGACAATGAACTGCTTTCATTTGGGTTCTTGAGATATAAAACAGGAATCAATCCTGAAGATAAATCTTTTAATTATCCAATATATATTTATTAATAACTATATGCACTTATAACAAATATAAACAATTACCTAACTACTAGCCCTAAGAATGACTATATCCCTATTACCTAACAACTAAACCTATCAGATAATAGTTATAACAGCTATTATCTAACAACTAATCCTAACCTTTTAGAAGGATACAGTCTCTAGGGCAGGTCCTCAGTTGTCAGGAACACCTCAGGAGTAGATCCTTTACGGCACTTAGTCAACAGTCTTGCTTCAGGAATATCTCAGATGTAGGTCCTTTAGGGTAATTGGCTAAGGCAGCTTCACCTTAAATGAGGCTTGAGGCTATCTTCTCTCTGGAAGGCTTCAGCTGTCTGTAAATCAACTTAATTCAGTTTGTATTAGCCACTCAGCCACTCTGCCTTAGTCTTGGAGGTTGGCAACAGTTCCATTCAGGCCACTTTTTGAACTGATCAAACGCCTCTGGGCAAAAGCTGTGCCACAGGGTTTAGTCCTTGGCCTTTTGCTGCTTTGCTGAGGCCTTCTCTGCTCACCAGCTTCTTTCTGCCTCAGGGAGAGCTGGCTGTATTTTTTCAGCTCTGTTTGAAATCAGCTTTTCAGTCCACCAACATTTTCTCCATCAGATGATACAAGTTGCCTTGCATCTCCTGGACTCTAACGTGGGAACTCTCTAGAATGGGAACTCTTGGGGTTCACCCACTTCGTCCTTCAATAAGGTCTCTCCTTATTTCACCTGGTTTCAGCCTAATCTGGACTCTGCCCACTTCATAAGGGTATTAGCAGCTGAAAACAATGTCAAGCCATAAACCTTGTTTTTAGTCCATATGCTGCTATGTCAAGTGCGCACAGCCAAGTTGATCTTCATGCCCTGTATTAAGAGACTGTATCAAAAGCCCTTAGACATTCACTAAATCAAATTTATATTAATCTAACTTCCCTTACACAATCCCCTGTCAGAAGTTATAGAGTGACTAACAGACATTACACATTCCTATTACTGACCTGATGGATTAAGGCTTTTTTTTTAGCCTCCAGACAGATTCTGTGCATTGAAATTTGTTTGTTTGTTTACTGTGTGTGCACATGTATGTATACACGTCCACATGCAAGTGTGTGCGTGTATGTGGTGGGGAGAGTGTGTGCACCTATCTCACAGCTTGTATACAGAAGTCAGAGGATCATTTGGATCACTTGCAGAGGTCGGTTTTCTCCTTCCACCATGTGGTACTGAGGAAGCAACTCAGACTGTCAGTCTTGGCAACAAACTCTGCTAAACCAAGTCAGTGACCTTTGGAAACCCTTTGTCCCTGTGTCTGATGAGAGGTTGTTATGCCCCTGAGTCATTCCACTGACAAACTGGCTGAAGGCGTCTTGAATTTTGTCATCTTGTCAGTGACTGGGATAGGGCCACCTACTGGATCTGGGGTCAAGTGACATTGTAATACCTGCCACCACTGTAGATCTTTTCCCAAAAGCTTTATCATTCAATCCTAGTATCCACGGACATAATTTAGTTACCAAGCTCATACTATAATTTCATGTTCATGACATGAAAAAAGTCCTGACTAATTTCCAACGCTGTGCTCCACAGAAATCAAACGAGAACACCACCGGCCTCCTTTTTCAATAATAGAAGTAATTCCTTTGTGGGCATCCCTGACACTGAGGAAATGCAGAAGAACCAGGAAAATCAAGTTTTTTTGTTTGTTTTGGGGGTTTTTTTTGGTTTTTTTTTTGGGGGGGGGTTGAGACAGGGTTTCTCTGTGTAGCCCTGGATGTCCTGGACCCACTTTGTAGACTAGGCTGGCCTTGAACTCACAGAGATCCGCCTGCCTCTGCCTCCTGAGTGCTGGGATTAAAGGTGTGCGCCACCACAGGTGGCAATTATAGACAGCTGTGAATACCCATGTGGGTGCTGGGATTTGAACCCCGGTCCTTTGGAAGAGCAGTCAATGTTCTTAACCTCTGAGTCATCTCTCCAGCAAGTTTTCTTGTATACTGTCCCTGGTCTGCAGAACAGGCTCTTTCTCCATTTACATTTCTATGTTAAATAAAAGCAGGATTTCGCCGGGCGGTGGTGGCGCACGCCTTTAATCCCAGCACTTGGGAGGCAGAGGCAGGCGGATCTTTGTGAGTTCGAGGCCAGCCTGGTCTACAAAGCGAGTCCAGGACAGCCAGAGATATTCAGAGAAACCCTGTCTCGAAAAACCAAAAAAAAAAAAAAAGCAGGATTTCTATTTTTCCCCCAAAAGTCTTACGCCTCCGTTATCTTTTTCCCTCTCATCTTGTCTGTAAAAATCACTTCGGATGCTATGATAAGAAAAAAAAAGTGAAGGGTAGCTATAAAAAACGTTCCCAAGAAAAATATGGACAGCACAATTAACTTTTCTAGTGGCCCTTAGAGGCTATAAAAGTACATGAAATTGACCAAAAAAATCATCAAAATAAATATTAAATTTGAAATGTATCATTGTTATTATGGTATGGGGAGGTTGCATGTATGGGAGTCAAGGGACAGTTTTCAGGAGTCTGTTCTTTAGCTGTGGGTTCGGGGATCAAAGTCGGATACTCAGACTTGTACAGCAAGCACTTTCACTCACTGAGCCAGCTCCTGACCCGTTATCAAAATAGTTTAGTAAAAAAGGTAACACTCACTTGTTTGGTTAAGTTGTTAATGAGCATGTGTCACTGAGGACAAGCTCTCCTCTGTACGAAATTGTGAGACAAAGGAAGCAAAGGAAGGAGACAGGGATGGTAAGAGAGGCATCTGAGTTTGCTTTCTGTTAATAAGCTCAGCAGTTTAAAGCAGCTTGGGGTTAGAGAAGGGTTTTCTTAGCTTGTAGAGAACAAGGCAGGAACCTAGAGGCCGGAAGTGAAAGTCTAGCGATGAATGGAGGAACGTGTCACTCTCTTCCCTGCTCAGCTTCCTTTCTTATACAGCCCATGGCTACCTGCCTAGGGATGGCACCTTCTACATCAATTATCCATTTAAGAAAATGCCTCACAGGGCCTGGAGAAATGGCTTAGCAATTAAAAGAACTGACTGCTTTTCTGAAGGTCTGGAGTTTGATTTCCCAGCACCTACATGGGAGTGGGGCTTACAACCATCTGTAATTCTAGCTCCTGGGGATCTGACGCCTTCTTCTGGTCTCTGAGGACACTGCATGGACGTGGTGCACAGACATACATTCAAACTTTCTTTTCTTTTTTTTTGGTAAAAAGAATACCTCCAGACACGCCCGGATGACAATTTGATAGAGGCATTTTTTCAATTGAATATCTCTGTCTTCCCCGATGTGTCAAGCTGATAACTAAAGTGAACCATGACAAGAGGGAAGAAGAGTAGTGTATGCTCTGGGAAATTAACTATGCTATAGTAGGTGAGTTGGCTGCAGTAGAAATAGCCAAAAGAGTGAATCTGGATCTGAGAGTCTCCAAAAACTTGATATGTATGCCTGGGAAAACCACTTTTCCTTGAGAATCTAGCCCCAAGTGAAATATAACAGTGGTTTCTAAGCTTCCTCTACAGAAGCCAGACAGATAAACAGTAGGCTCTGCAATCAGCAAAAAATCGAGGTGAGATAAAATGTTGGTCTTTGGTGTGTTTTATCTATACTAGTTATATCAACTTGTGTGTGCACACAAAAAGGAGAAATTCACAATTCCTTTGTACTATGGATTTTTTTAAGTTTTTGAAAAATTATTCTTGATTTTTTTTTTGGTAACATTTTTCTCTTTTAAGAAACTTCTCGCCGGGCGGTGGTGGCGCACGCCTTTAATCCCAGCACTTGGGAGGCAGAGGCAGGCGGATCTTTGCGAGTTCGAGGCCAGCCTGGTCTACTAAGCGAGTCCAGGACAGCCAGAGCTGTTAAACAGAGAAACCCTGTCTCGAAAAACCAAAAAAAAAAAAAAAGAAACTTCTGTGTGGCCTAATTGTTCTTATTGTTTTGTATTGTATTTATTGTTATAAGAAAAAGAGTCTTTTATTGGACTATACACCTTAAATTTTTCTTTAAATAGATAGCAGGGTGAGGGGTAAGAGGGTAGGAGGGTGGGACTGGGAGGAGGAGGGAGAGGACTGTGATTGAGATGTAACTTGAAGAAATAAATTAATGTTGAAAAGAGAACAAAGAAAAAAAAAAGGAAACTTCTGCCAGCCAGGCATGCTGGCACACACACCTTTAATCCTAGCACTTGGGAGGTAGAGGCAGACGATCTTTGTGAGTTTGAGGCCAACCTGGTCTACAAAGCAATTCCAGGACAGCCAGGGCTCTGTTACACAGAGAAACCCTGTCTTGAAAAACCAAAAAGAAAGAAAGAAAGAAAGAAAGAAAGAAAGAAAGAAAGAAAGAAA
>CAJQZJ010032188.1:6009000-6059574 GCA_907164525.1 Lophiomys imhausi | reverse complement strand
AAAGAAAGAAAGAAAGAAAGAAAGAAAGAAAGAAAGAAAGAAAGAAAGAAAGAAAGAAAGGAAGGAAGGAAGGAAGGAAGGAAGGAAAGAAAGAAGGAAGGAAGGAAGGGGAAAGGAAGGGAAGGAGAGAGAGAGAGAGAGAGAGAGAGAGAGAGAAAGAGAGAAAGAAAGAAAGAAAAACTTTTGCCAGCCAGGCCTAGAGGAACACTCCCTTAATCCCAGCATGGTCTACAAAGTGAGTCCAGGACAGTCATGGATACACAGAGAAACCCTATCTCAAACAAACAAACAAAGAAACATCTGTCATATTGTTAAATGCCTGGTAACTGAGGGATAACTAATGATAAAGGTAATTAATAAGTGGAAAATAAACAGTCACAGAAGAACTTAGCTATGCTTAAAAATGCTTTAAATTAATCCTTCAAATTAATCATGCTTTAAAAAAAAGATTTGTTTCTAATTTTTATTTGTGTGTATGCCTGTTTGGGTATAGGCACATGAGTGCAGGTGCCAATGAAGGCCAGAAGAGGGCATCAGATCCCCTGGAACTGGAGTTACAGGCAGCTGTGAGCAACCTCACTTGGACGCAAGGAATTGAACTCCAGTCCTCTGAAAGAGCAGTAATTGAGCTGAGCAATCTCTCCAGCCCAATATTTAGTTTTTAAACTTTTGATTGTTGTTGCTCATCCTCTCTCTCTCTCTCTCTCTCTCTCTCTCTCTGTCTTTCTCCCTGTCTCTTTCTCTCTACCTGCCCCATGTAGGGTCTCACTATGCAGCTCTGGGTGGTCTGGGACTCACAGAGCTCTACCTCCTTCTGTTTATTGGGATTAAAGACATGCATTATCCAGAGGCAGGCAGATCTCTGTGAGTTCAAGGCCAAGGCCAACCTGGTCTACAAAGTGAGTCCAGGACAATCAAGGATACACAGAGAAACCCTGTCTCAAAAAAAAACTAAAAAAAAAAAAAAAATGTGTATTATCATATCTAGCATAAATATTCTAATTTTTATTTTTAGATTTATTTTGTATATTAATATGTATATCATTATATTAGAATGTATATTAGAATGTTCTATGGGTTTAAATAATTTATTATTTTATGTGTATGAGTATGTATGTGTGTATGTATGTATGTATGTATGTATGTAACCATGTGCATACGTGTTGCCTGTGGAGGTTAATAGAAGGCATCAGATCCCTTGGAACTGGAATTATAGACAGTTTTTTTTTTTTTTGTTTTTTTTTGTTTTTCGAGACAGGGTTTCTCTGAATATCTCTGGCTGTCCTGGACTCGCTTTGTAGACCAGGCTGGCCTCGAACTCACAAAGATCCGCCTGCCTCTGCCTCCCAAGTGCTGGGATTAAAGGCGTGCGCCACCACCGCCCGGCTTTATAGACAGTTTTAAGCACCATGTAGGTGTTGGAAACTGAACCCAGGTCTTCTGCAAGAACAATTGGTGTTTTTAACCACTGAGCTATTTCTCCAGCCTTTCTTGCTGATCTTTTTGTTTGAAGAGTGATGAATGTTTTTAAATTATGGGTATATAATTGGGGTTTGGTTTCCGGAGCAAATAATTTCCTCTTGACTCCAAATTTATGGTTCTTACTTCATCTATGCTGCCTCACAATAATGGTGGAAGAACACAGGTTGTCTTAGTATACACTTACAAAAGTCCTTGTGCTTCATTCAGGGATGTATGAACTGAGTAAAGGCTAGGTAAGCAGTATGTACACAGGTAGAACCCCAGACTCTCATGTTCCTTGTCAAACTGCTATGTTATATATATCTATATAGATAGATAGAGATAGGTAGATAGATAGATATAGATAGATAGATAGATAGATAGATAGATAGATAGATAGATAGATAGAGATATATCCCTTCCATAGCAATGTTGTTGTTGTTGTTTTGATAGGCTTTCATGAACCCTAGACTGGCTAAGCTTACCATGAAGCAGAGGCTGACTTTGAACTCTAATCTTCATGCCTCTGCCTCCTGAGTGCTGGGATTAAAGACAGGCACTAGTATGCTTTCTCTGCCATAACAATTCTGTATTCTGTAGGTATTTAATTCAGTCCTCTTTTGTAGATGAGGAAAGCGATTCATGAAGATGTTAAAACATACATTCAGACCTCGTCAAAGGCTATCATTTTAACAAAAGCAGGCACTAGAAACTGACTAGATATCCATTGCTACAGTTTTGTCTTAATTGTAAATGCTCCTATTTATTCTAAATAAAGACTCACTTTAAACCTGTTTTTAGAATGAGCCAATGTTCAGAGTAAACACGCAATCGAAATCAACTTGTTGTACACTGTAGACACATAAAACCAACCAGGAACTTTTGTAAAGCACTGACTGTTCTTAGCATCTTGCTGAGAAACCAAACTGCAAGCTAGCACACAGGAGATGGTGTGTGCATATTTTATACTATGGAGAAAGAGCATCTGACAGGAAATCTACAAAGCATCAGCTCTGAGCTCTTGGTTTGTGGCTGCAAAGGCAAGACAATTGGGTGTTGGCATATCCTGTATGATATATATTGAACTCTAAGCCAAAGCAGCTTGGGAAATGAAATCAATAGCGGTACAAGGATTTAAGGTAGGAGTGTGCTTATGTGCTCACCTTTCTGCCTTCATTGCTTCCTTCCTCCATTGTTCCTGCCCCCTTTCTGTTTTTATATGTCTTTGAATTGGCCTCATCTAGCCCAAGTTGGCCTCAGATTTGCTACATGTAGCTGAGGATAACTTTGAGCCTTGTCCCTCCTGTCTCTCCCTGGAAGTACAAGCATATACTGCTACATCTGGTCTAGACTGTGTTGAGAGTCAAATCCAGGGCCTCCTGAATGCTAGGTAAACATCCTACCAAATAATCAGCCCCTTCACCCTCAGGTATATTTGTGGTGATTTGAATGAAAGTGAATACTAGTCCCCAGTTGGTGAAATTGGGAAAGATTAGGAGGGAGCCTCACTGGAGAAGGTATATCACTTGTTGTGAGTTTTGAGGTTTCAAGAAACTCCTGTCATTCCCAGTATTCTCTCACTATATTCTGTCTGCAGCTTCAGGATGTTAAATGTTCAGCTATTCCTGTTGCTCTTTCTTTCCTCTGCTGTCATGGACTCTAAGCCTTGAAAACTGTAAGCCCAATTTTAAATTCTTTCTTTTATAATTTTTCTTGATCATGATGTTTTGTCATAGCAATTAAAAAGCAACTATAGAGAATTTGGTACCAGGAAATGAGATATGACTGTGACAGACCTGACCGTGCTGTTTTTTGGAGGAATGTGGAAGGCTTTGGGACTTTAAACTAGGAAAGCAGTTAATCACTTATAAGCAGAGCTTAATAGGTAATCCCTTCAGAATCTTGAAAGACGGTAGTGCTGAGAGCTATGAAGACTGTAGAGGCCCAGCTCAAGAGCTTTCAGAGGTACAACACTAGCAACTAAAGCTAGGGGCCATTCTTGTGATATTTTCACAATGAATGAGGCTTTTTCTACCCTTGTCCTCAGGACTGGCCTGAAACTAAATTGTAAAGTATTGTATTAATTTCCTTGGCAGGGAAGATTTCAAGACAACCTAACTTTGACTCTGTTGCATGATTATTAGCAATCACTCTTATGCAGGTCTACAGTGAAAAAGAACAAGCAGGCCAAAAAGAAGTAGAAAATATATGATTTGAAGAGAAAAAGAGCACCAGAAAACGTAATGTAGCCAAGGTTTGTGCTGAACAAGATGAGATCAAGACAAGCCCTGATCTCTACTGGGATAAAGAGCTGGGTGCCCTCAGGGTAAGAGCCCAGCCAGCTGAGCTTCCAATGCATTAAAACAAGTCCTAAGGAATTGTGTGTTTCTAAAAAGTGAGAACAAAGGAAAAGGTCTGAAAATGTGATTCAAGGAGCCCAGGCTTCACCCCAAGTTGGGTGAGCAAATTGGGCAGTGTTATCCACATGGTTTGGGCTTTAGAGTCATGAGGGACACATAAGTAAATTGATTATGAAATCTTCCTCCATAGTTAAGGAGAGCCACTGAGGCCAGGTGTGTGACAAGGGAGTCCTTGCATAGAGACTCTGAGAGGCCATTGCATGAAGCTGTGAAAGCGAATCCTGGATTACATTGGAGACCCCAAAATGTTAAGAGATGCCAAAGTGTAGGGGGTTAGATAAATTAGATTTAGAAAATATATAGGGGTTTCTGATACTGTCTCTTAATTCGGGGCATCAAGAGCATTATCAGCATGTGGACTAAAAACAGGAAACAAACAGGAGACTTAATAGACTGAAAAACAAGGTTGAAGTCAGGAAAAACAGGAAATACTCAATAGACTGAAAAACAAAGTTGAAGTCAGGAAAAACAGGAAAGACTCAATAGACTTGAAGAAACAAAGTATCTGGCCTGACATTGTTTTCAGCTGCTAAGTGGGCGGAGCCCAAATTAAGCTGAAACAGAGTTCCTCCTATCTTAAGGACAGTGCATGGAGCCCAGAAGGAGAAGAGGGCCCTAATGCTAGAGAGCTCCAAGAGCCCTGCTGAAAAAAGTGTTGGCCATCATTTGATGGCCAGATTTCCCTGAAGCAGAAAGAAGCTGGTGAGCAAAGAAAGCCTGAGCAAGACACCAAAAGGCCAAGGACTAAACCCTGTGGCTCAGCTTTTGCCTAGAGGGGTTTGATCTGTCCAAACAGTGGCCTAAAGGAAACGGTGCCTGGCTTTAAGGACTAAGGCAGAGCAGCTGAGTTCCTGATTTAAAAGAAGTAAGTTGGCCTGCAGACGGCTGGGGTCTCCCACAGAGAAGAAAGCATGAAGCCTTATTTAAGGTGAGACTGCAATAACCAACTTACCCTGACGAACCTGCATCTGAGAGATCCAGAAGAAGGACTGCTAAGTGCGCTAAAGAATCTACAACAAAGACTGTGTTCCTGACGACTGAGGACCTGCCCCAGAGACTGTATCATTCTAAAAGGTTAGAAAAATAATTATCAATAGGTTTAGTGGATAGGTTAAAGGGGTTGTAGGAATTTATAGGATTAATAGTTAAGAAATTGTTGGTGTTTGTTATAAGTGAATTTAGTAATAAATAAGTGATAAATAATAATTTATATTTTTGGTTGTGAGCCTAGCCTTTAACGGCTGAGCCATCTCTCCAGCCCGATAAATAATAATTTAAAAGTTCGGTTACACCAAAGTTATGAGATTTATCTGCCAAGGAGAGGTGCACAGGGAGTAGTTCTAGCTCGAGGGAGATGTGTATTTTGCAGGCAGCAAATCTGGAAGAGTGAATTCATCTTTGACATCAAACATGGGTTGGACTTTGTCCTGCTAGGTTTTAATCTTGTTTTGGTCCAGTATTTCCTCACTATATCCCTATTCCTTCCTTTTAGAATAGTAGTGTATATTCTATGCCATTTACATTGGAAGTATGTAGTTTACTTTTTTACTTTACAGGGAGTTACAATTTAGACATTGCCTTGAATCTCCAAAGAAACATTGAACTTTGGACTTTCAAGTTGTATTGTGTTTGAAAGAATACAGGGACTCTTACAGTTGGACTAAATGCATTTTACATTATATGTGGCTTGAATGAAAAGGACCCCCAAAGACTCATATGTTTGAATGCTTTGTCATCAGGGAGTGGAACTGTTTGAGAAAGATTAGAAGGTGTAGCCTGGTTAAAGTAGTTGTGGCCTTTTTGTGGGAGGTAAGTTATTGGCAATGGGCTTTGAGGTTCCAAAAGATCTGTACCATTCCCAGTCTCTCTTCTCTCTCTCTCTCTCTCTCTCTCTCTCTCTCTCTCTCTCTTTCTCTCTCTCTTTCTCTCTGCCTCCTACTTGGGGCTAAAGATTTGAACTCTCAGCTGTTCCTGCTTTACTCTATCATTATGAACTCTAACCCTCTGAAAGCGTAATTCCAATTAAATGTTTTCTTTTATAAGTTGCCTTAATCATGGCAGTTTATTACAACAATAGAAAAATAAGTAAGACAATGTACTTCTAAAAATAATGACTAATAAAATCTCAAAGCTAAATTTTCTTTTATAAATCAGAAAAATATTGGTATAGTCAATCTTTAGGGTATGGGAACACGTTTCGTCATTTAACTATTTTTTTGTTTACACCATATTGTGGTCAGAGGATGACTTTAAGGAATTGGCTCTCTCCCTCTATGGGTTCTAGAAACTGAATTCTGGTTGTCAGGCAGGCCAATGAATGCCTTTACCTGCTGGGTTTTGTTTATTTGTTTGTCTGCTTGTTTGAAATAGGGTCTTATACTGTAGTGCAGGCTTGCCTGGAAGTCACTGGGTAGCCCAGGCTGGCCTTCAACTCAAGGCAACTCTCCTGCTTCATCTTCTTATATGCTGGAATTACAGACATGTAATCCTTGGAATATTTGTGCTGGTAAAAATCCATATAAAAGTTCTATTTTTTTCTAACTTTAGATAAACTTATTGTAGGAATGCTCAAATGTTTGCAAAAACAGAAGGGGAAAAAAGGATATAATATAGCCAGAATTACATCACCTAGAAAAACTATAACTCCCAAACTACTACTGATAATCTGAATGTACTCATAATTGTTTCATCATTTTCCAATGTCTGGACACACATTCATGCGCATGCACACACACACACACACACACACACACACACACACACATACACTTGTATACACACACCATCTAATCACATACCTATATACCCCACACACACTCCCATACACAAACATACACCATACCTACTCAAATACATATACACACAGCACACCCACTCTCACACAAACACAGATACACACACTCCATCCACTCACACACATACACACTACACCTGTTGACATAGATACACACATGTACACACATCATACACAGTCACAAATTCATCTTAGTGCTATATACATTATTTTGAAATCTGCTTTTCTTGTGCCATGGATCCTCTATTTCCACCACAATGTGCCTGCCATCATGCTCCTGATAGTCTGACAGTCTGTTTGTTTCATCACAGATTCTGAATCTCCAGGACTAACTGGTTTGGACTTAAATCTTTGGAACAAAACTTGAAGGCCATTTTTGCTAAAAACACTGACTTTTTATTTAATGGTCTTATGCAGGTGTCCATGAGTGACTTCTTAATGTTAGCAGATTTGACAATGCTACCCTTAATTCATGAAAAGTCCTGTGGTGCGCCACACAGCACAGACTACTGAATCACAGTCTGGGTCATTGTTTTAGTGATGCTGAGGCTTGAGCCTTCACCTTGCACATGCTAGGCAAGTGTCCTAGTGAGATGTATCTCCAGCCTTCATGACTGATCTTGAACTACTAATTCTCCTCTTTCTAATTCTACAGGGATTACAGGCAGGAACCACCCTCTCTGGCACTCAGGTTCTTTATCCCAGAAACATCTCTAAACCCTATTCTTGGGAAGGTAGATTTGAGACAAGGGTTTCCACTTTCATTCTTGGCTGCTTGGAAGTAAAACTTTTTAAAACTCTTGGGGAAAAAGGTGTAAATTCTTCAATGGGCATTTAAGTTGTCCTACTAATCCCAGCATTATGGATGCAGTGGCAAGAGGGTTAAGGGGTTCAAGATTGGGTGGTGTGAAACCCTGTCTGAAGAAACCAAAAACAGCAAAAATATAAATAAATAGTAAACATTTTCTAAACAACTTGATAGCTATATAGTGTTCTATTAAAGATGAACACAATTTTTTTTCTTGGTAAGCACTTTTGATACCATAATAAATCCCCTATATTTAAATTTTTGACAAAGTCATAAATATTTCCTTAAGTTCATTTCTAAAAATTAGATTCCTAGGATAAGTACTTTTAATGTTTGCAGAGAGCTTTCATATTAACCATTAGTAATTATTTTTGCTAATATTTGCTAAAATTTCTGAAATTAGAATAGTAAATTTCGTTTTTATTCATTTAAAAGGCACACATCTTTAATCCCAACACTTGGGAAGCAGAAGCAGGCAGACCTCTGTGAGTTCAAGGCCAGCCTGATCTAAAGAGTGAGTTCCAGGACAGCTGGAGCTACACAGAGAAAACCTGTCTTCAAAAACTTTTTTTAAAAATTAAGTTATTATGTGTGTAGGATGTGTGGAAGTTTTAGAACAACTATGTTAAGTTAGTTCTTTTCTTCTACCTTTACATAGGTTCCTGTAATCAATAAATTTTAAAATGTAAGGGCTAGAGAGATGGTTCAGTGGTTATGAGAACTTGCTGCTTTTGTAGAGGACTTAGGCTGTGTTCCCAGTCTCCACATGTGGCCCATAACTGTCAGTAACTCTTGTACCAGAGGATCCAATGCCCTATTCTGGCATCCCTGGGCACCAGGCACTCATGCAGTAGGTACACATACATACACATACAAGTAGGCAAAACACTCATCCACATAAAAAATATTTTTAAATTACAAAGTATAATAGTGGTAATTAAGAGACTTCAATATTTTCTCTCTCCCTCTCTCTTTCTCCCTCTCCTTTCCTTCCCCTCCATTCCTTCCCTTCCTTCCTTCTTTCCTTCCTTCCTTCCCCTCCCTCCCTCCCTCCCTTCTTTTCTTCCTTTCCCTTTCTTTCATTCAAGACAGATTCCCATGTATCCCAGGCTGGCCTCAAGCTTACTATGTAACCCAGGATGATTGTGAACTTTCCTGATCCTTCTGCCTCTGCATCACAAGTACTGGATTACAGGGCATGTACCATCATACCCTGTCCATGAAGTCCTGGGAAAGAATCCAAGGCTTTATGTATAATAAGCCATCACCTACCACTTGAGCTACATCCCTGATTCTTTTTCCTTTTTTTTGGGGGGGGGTGTCATTGTCTTATGTAGCTCAGACTGGACTTGAACTCCCTACACAGGGAAGAATGATCCGGAACTCCAGTTCCTTCCTCCACCTCCAAACTACTTGGATTCCAGGTGTGTGTTGCCACACGGAGCAGAGCATTGGATTTTAGTTTTACCACCGTTAAAACTAGAACACATTTTTACTGTAAGTCATTTAATCTCTTTAGTCCTAAATTTCTTTTTCTTATATAACATGAGCTTAAGATGATCACTTGAATCATTGTCCTATTTTCCTCATGAGAATGAAATGAAAATATCTCTGTGAAGACCAGTTACTGAATCAGTGTCTTATTATCCACATTAATACACTGTTTGAAACATGTCTATGATTACCAGACATTAGCAAGCTGGCACTGACATTGAACTTGAAAAGGTTTTTAAGTACTTAAAAAAATAATATGTGATTCACTTCAAACAAGTCATTGGACACTATAGCAAATGTTGCTTGTGTATCTGCACAAAACTATTAAACTTACATAGCTTCTATATACATTCTATGGTTTCTACATCTTTTTAAAAATGTGAAGTGAGTTTATGAACACACTAGTTTATTTCCTTTCAAGGTAACTTTTGAAACATATAGAAAGAAAAAAATTAAACCATGATCACAATTTTGTTCCTAGGTCTTTTAACAAATAACAGGATTTTTTCTCTTTAATTAAAAAATCCTCATAAACAATTTAAAGTTGCCTAACACATAATACTGGGGAATATTATTTACCTGAACAGTCTTTATTTCTTAATCACTTATTTTCTTTTCTTTTTTCTTTTTTTTTTTTGGTTTTTTGAGACAGGGTTTCTCTGGTTAGTTCTGGCTGTCCTGGACTCACTTTGTAGACCAGGCTGGCCTTGAACTCACAGAGATCTGCCTGCCTCTGCTTCCCTAGTGCTGGGAATAAAGACGTACACCACTTGGCTATTATTTTTAAAGAATACCTTTTATGTATTCTTTAACAATTTCATAGGTATATGAAATGTATCTTGATCATATCTACCCCTTTTATTTATTTTTCAAATTATTTAATTATGTGTGTATGGGGGGATGGGACGTGCATATGAGTGCAATTTGCCAGAGGAAGCCAAAAGAGGGAGGTGGATATCCTGGGGTGTATTTACAGACACACGTGAGGAATCTCATCAAGCTCTTGGCACAGATGCTGAGAATCAAATGCAGCACTGTAAAACAGTGTTCTTCACTATTGAGCCAGCTCTCTAGCTCTCATACCTACCCTCTTAATCACCCTCTTATTTTCAATTACTTTCTTTACCTTTATCACTTCTTATATAGTTTTTTTTCTGACTGTTTCCTCCAGGTAAAATCTCATAGGAGGATTAGAGATGTAAAGGTGTGAGCATTTTCAGACGCTAAGTATATATTCTTAACATGAATTGGCTGGGTGCGGTGATCCACACCTGTAAGTCCAGCACACTAGAGAGGAGGGGCAGGGAGATCACTGGTTCCAGGCCAGCCTAGTTTCAGGTTTGATGCCAGCTTGGGTTTTAGAGTGAGAGCTTGTCAAAAACAAAGCAAAGCAAAAACTCATGTGATATTTTTAAATTCCTACCAAGAATATATTTTGGTTGTATACTAGCTACCACCATACCAGATAATCTTTTTTTTGTTAAGCTATTTTTGAGCTATAAAATGACCCAAAATCCTAAAATTATTTCAACGATGCAATATACACAATTATTTATTTTTGTGTTCACTGAAAGTGGTGTACATACATAGTAGATCTGACCTGGGATCTCATAGATGTTGTTGCTTATAATGAATTTTTTTCCCCCAGTGTACTTTGCCACTGAGTCACAGCCTCTAGCACATGAATTTAAATTTTTTAGAAGTTGATTAAAAAGCCGAGCATGGTGGTGCACTCCTTTAATCCCAGCACTCAGGAGGCAGAGGCAGTCACATCACTGTGAGTTCAAGGCCAGCCTGGTCTACAAAGCAAGACCAGGACAGCCACACAGAGAAACCCTGTCTCAAAAAACCAAAAAGAAAAGAAAAGAAAAGAGAGAGAAAAATAAAAGTTGATTAAAAATATTCTTTAGGGACTGAGAGATGGCTCAGCAGTTAAGAGCACTGACTATTCTTCCAAAAGACCCTGGTTCAAATCCCAGCACCCACAAGCTGTCTGTAATTGCCGGGTACGGTGGCACACACCTTTAATCCCAGCACTTGGGAGGCAGAGGCCAATGTCAGCCTGGTCTACAGAGTGAGTTTCAGGACAGCCAGGGCTACAATGAAAAACCCTGTCTCAAAAAAAAAAAAAAAAAAATATATATATATATATATATATATTTAAAGTAGCATGGAAATGTATCAGAAAAATAAAAAAAAAATCTTAAACATTGCTGGAGAGACTCTAGGGCTGACTGTTCCTGAACAGTTAGCTCTGTGTTCTAAACAAGTCACTTCCCCTCTGTACACTTCAGTTAATAGAAATTTGGAGATGCTGGTCTTTCTGTGAGAGGGCACACCTCCACAAATGGGCATTCTCTTTGGTTGAGTCTTCTTCAGGGTTTCAGTTAACATAACAGTAGCTGATATGAATTTGCTTTCTTTTTCTATTTTTATTTTCAGTGCTAAGGATTGAACTCAATACTTTGTGCATGCTAGGCAACGGTTCTCCCACAGAGCTACATTTCTTGACTCTGATGTCTTTTCAGAAAGAGCTAAGTAAGAATTTCATATTGTCGATTAAAGTGAAATACAGTCTTTAAAATGAGCTCTGAGAAATTTATTTTAACAAAATATTATTCCCAAATAACTTCATTACAGAAGCAGAAAAAACTTAAACCAGTCAGATTGTCTTCATTGGTCAAATCTCTATATTGCTTTTGTGTAAATGTAAAAAAAAGAAAAATGAGCCAGGTGTGATGGCGCATGTCTGTAATCCCAGCACTGGGGAGACAGAGGCAGGGAGATCTCTATGAGTTCAAGGACAGCCTGGTCTACAAGGTGAGTCCAAGACAGCCAGGGTTCTGTTATACAGAGAAGTCCTGTCTCGAAAAAACAAAATAATAATAATAATAACAAAAAGATTAAAATTCTTATAATCAAGAAATGTAATTCTAGCCAGGCGTGGTGGTACACACTAATCCCAGCACTTGGGAGGCAGAGACAGGTTGATCTCTGAGTTTGAGGCCAACCTGATCTACAAGGTGAGTCCAGGAGAGCCAGGGCTACACAGAGAGACCCTATCTTGAAAAACAAACAAACAAAAAAAGTAATTCTGCAGTCAGTTCAGGAAGTACATCATGTATCAACATTTTGTCTCATCTCTCATTTATCATTGTATTCTAGTACTCAGCTTCCACTACGACACCTTGTAGACACTATGCAAATATTCAGTGGTTGAATAATGGTTCTGGTGTTTCATATTATAGTAACTAGTTGGATTGGATGGAAATGTAAATTTAACTTCTACCTATGTGAGAAAGACTTCCTCATGCATTTGAGAATATTACTATTGAAACATCTTGGATATCTGAAGATATATATATATATATACAAAGATTCATGCAATATAAGTTTAATATAAGTTATTACAATTTTTCTTCCACTGAGAGCTGTTCAGATTAAGGGATCATGTATGTTTCTCTCTTTAAGTCCCTAGATATGGACACCCGTTAACCAAGTACATGTTTGAATCTGGGCTATGAAACATACTTTTTCTATTATGATAGAAAGAGGTGCTAGTGATTTCATTGTTTCAATATTGAAAAGATTCATAATTTTCAGGGCTGTGGTCTTTTATATATATAACACACACACATACACACACACACACACACACACAAATATCATTATTCAAACGATGAGATTAGAACAGCTACAAACAATTATTTCTGTTTAAATTCTTTTTAAAATGGACTGTGGCCCAACAGGCTGTGGTCTCCTGTCTTTAATTCCAGAACTTGGGAGGAAGGTAGGTGAATCTTTGTGAGTTGGATCCCAGCCTGGTCACCAGATCAAGATCCAAGACAGCCAGGGCTACACAGAGAAATCCTGTTTTGAAAAGAACAAAACAAAACAAAAAAAAAAAAACCAAAAACAAACAAATAAAAAAACCCCACAAAACAAAAAAAGATTCATAATTATCCAATTAGTTTTCAAAAAGCCTTCTGAAGACCCATAGTGTCTTCAAAACAAGAGTAAAGTTCTTAAGAGTTAAAAATAGTTTTTTGGGACTCCTTAGCTCAGCACACAAAAGGAATTTCAGAGAGAGTTAAAATCTGTACAACAAATGGTTAAATGTTGGAGGATGAAGTAATTAAGACTTTTGGTCTTTAGTCTGCTCTTTGTTTTGCTAAAATCATCATCTTGAACAATCTTCCAGCTGGAATTTAGAAAGTGGAGATAGTAACTGAAAAAAATTTTTTTTCTTTTCACTTTAGACTTCTGGAAACAATGGTGAATATATATTTATACATACATATATATGTATGTATAAATTATCCATATGACGAGATTAGCACAGCTACAAACAATTATTTCTGTTGAAATTGTTTTTAAAATAGACTGTGGCCCAACAGGCTTTTTTTCCTTAAGTCTCTCCTGTAGGATTAATAGAAGCCCCCTTTATCTCCATAAACACTTTTCTTTAAGAGAATTGGGTGTCTTCCTTTTTTAAAAGGGCTTTATTAGACGAAATGATTTACAGACTATCCCCACCTTCCTAGTGTCAGGCAAGGAAGAAGGTCCTAGTTGCTTGAGTCACTCTGGTTGCAGGAGTTTTGCTCCCTGAACTAAAATGGCAAGATTTATTATTCTATTAATGTTCATAAAGTCACTCTTTTGATGAGCCATAATTTCTCTTTATGAAGAGTCTGCATGCCAGTCACTCATGTAGGAGAAGAAAAGTCCAGACTTTCGAAATATTCTTATTCTCTAGACCATTAATAAACTCTTGAAATCCCATCTGACTCCAGGGGATAATGACATAAGGTATAGTATCAAACAATAAATTTCAGGGAATCAATGTGTCCCTCAGAGACTTCCTTCACATTGTTGCTTGTGTGTAAAACCTAAGTTTTTCCTTTTTATATTAAAAAGAAGAAGTTAGGCATCAACCTTCCTGATGGAGAAGATAACTCACTAGCCAGGCTTCCATTATCATTGTGAATTATTTGCAGGAGTGAAATAGCAAGGGGTGTGAACTTTCTCCTGCTTATCTAAATGGTCTGCTAATGGCAAAACGTAATTACAGTTACTTAAGTACCAACTTTATTAAGGTATTTACCCAAACCTCCAGCCACAGAGCTTCCCTTCACTGTCCCATCTTCATTATCCAAGTGCTTTTCTATTTTTTTTTTTCCAGAAAGACCCCTCTCCCCAAGCGGGGGGAAAACCCAGTAAAAGCTTCCTACTCCTTTGAGGTTTAATGTCTTTCATTCATTTTAGTTGGAGTTAGAGAACTTGGGAGTTCTAAAAGTAGAAAACCCAAAAAGACGGTGGCACCATGAACAGAAATTTTAGTCTTCCACCTTCAACACAGCAGGGTTAAACCGGAGTTTTGCAATTGTTTGCTTCTCAGCTTTGAAAAGTCCGTTTACTTCTTTAACAGAAGAATCAGATTGTCCTCTACAGATCATCTCTTGATGACCTATTTGGGATGGAAACTAAGTAGCCGTGATACCTACCCCTCAAAAAACATCCACCCCAGAAGCGCCAGGAGTTATCACCTCTCCATCAGCGCCTGGATCTCCTGGCAGTCTTTGTCCCTTCTAGACGTGGAAGCTTGGAGAGGAGGTTTGGTTTCCAAGGATTGGAGCGTTTGAAGGGCGGGGCCATCTCCAAGTCCATCTCCCCCCCACCTCCTTTTTTTTGTCCTCTTCTCCTGGGACGAGAGGGTGGAGCAAGGTCCCCCCGCGGCCGCGTCGGAAGCTCTCTCAATGTCGGTCGCTGGAGGTGAGTTTTGGCCAGGGCGGCAGCCCGTGGCGTCGCGCCGCAGGTTCATTTCTGGAGTTCACCGCAGCCACTCCGCCAGCGGCTTCCCGGGCCTGTGCCAAGTGGGTTTACGAGGTCGGAGGCGTGCTGGGGCGCGCTGGCGTTGGCGCGAGGCTCCTCCCCAGGGCTCATTCCCCCGACCGCGAAAAGCCCTGGAAACCCCAGGTTTCCTCTGACCTCCGCTCTTTCCTCTCTCCTCGCCGCCGAGTCCCCTCGCCTGGGGAGGGAGAAATGGGGGAAGGGCGGTCCCCATCCCGGCACTTCCGAACCACGCCAGTCCACAAGGTACCTTCACGTCGAGGAAGATATTTATCGCAGCCTCGGAAAGCCAGCAATTGATAGAAGCTTTCAATCTGAAATACGATTGTTATTATTATTGTTATTATTTTGCCCGGTGTAGAGCTTTTGACAGCAAAAAGTCAGTTTTTTATTAAAGACAAAGAGGTAAATTATCAGTCGGGACGGCGCAGACCTGGCGCGCTGCCTCTTGTGGCCACGAGGAATTGAGGGGGGAGCGGCGGTCAGCACTCAGACACCCTTGGGGTCCTAGGAGGGAGGAGCTCAGGACAGATAGACTTGCTCAGGTCCCTCTGGCACCTGGAAAGAAGTGAGCCCTCCCCCTTTGCACAAAGCCAGGAGGATTTCGCTGCGGAGCAGCCTCAGAGGTCTTCCCCTGCTTTCTTTGACTCCCGGCTCCCTTTCGCCGGAGTGCTTTCTCCTCGCTTTCCTATCCCTGACTGCCCCCACCTCCTCTCCTCTTCCTCCCCCTCCTTTCTTCTCTACCGCACGCGTGGTGTCATTTATTTATTTATTTATCACCCCCAGCCATCAACACCCTTTTAGGACTCCCGAGCTTTTCAATGTGAGTGGGAGGAGAAAAGGGCAGGAAGTGTTGACTGGAAGGGGGTTAGATCGTGCGTCAGGGTGAGACATTCTGCCCTGGAATACACAATCAGGAAAATCTTGGGAAATGAGGATTTTAGATGTGCTTAGGAAACGCCGCTATCCTATGGGAACCAACTCTGCGCATCTCCTCTGCTTTTTATTGTATGAGTTTACCGGTCTAGCTGCCCCGACTGTGGGGGAGGGGGAAGGAGATGAGTATTAAAGAGGACATTCTCGCCCAGGATCCTCAACACTGCGCCTTCACCGTATGCGCGCTCCTCAATGCGAAGGAATCTAGCAACAACCCCTAATTCAGAGGCGGACAAAAGAAACTTTAATTAAGGTCTCTGCCCTACGCGCTGCGCTGCGTGCTTCTCTCTCCTGGGGCTGTTGATGTTCAACTAGAGGGTCTGAGAAATAGAATTGGTTCCACCAGCCTATACCCTTGAACTCCAATTGCTCCCGACTTGCTGTATTGATTTCTTTTTTGTACGTAGTCCCCCTTATCACCCATCCTAAATCAAATTAAAGCCTTAGGAGATCTTTGACCTGGTGAGAGAGTGGATGGAAACCCACTTTTTTTTTTTTTTTTTTGAAAAGGAGATAGTTCAGGACGATTTGGGGGGGAAATACACTAAATAAAAATTCAAGGTGTGATGCTGCAGTTCGGTTCTCGTCTTCAACATTGTGACACCTTATCATTAGGAGCGATGATTGTTACTTTCCAAGCCTTTAAATGATCAGCCGGAAAGTGCCAACAACGCGGGGCTCCAGGGTAGAAAGTTATTTAAGTAAGCACCCCCCCCCCCCGCCACACACACAAACACACACTTTGGTGCGCCGTCAAAACATTTCACAAGTTCGGAAAAGAAAGTGGTGGCTTCTAGATAGAATGATGGGTTTCTTCTCCTCCTTTCCATATCAGAAAAGACGTAAAACGCACTATGAGCCTTTACTTAGAATGCGAAGACTTACAAGTACGTGCCAGTAATGGACAACTTGAGCCCTTCTCTGGAGAGATACACTGCAAGCTGGAAAGGAATTAAATGCCCCACGTGGTTGGTCTGGGTTTAGACTTGCAACCTTCAGCCCTGTTCTTTGCAAAGACTGGCCTCTAGATAGATGGATACAGTTGAGGGACCCTCTGCAGCCGGGGCTGGGCGCCTGGGTCAGGGCTGATGATGTGAGCGCTCGGGGCAGGATCCTCACTGGGGGGTCTTGCTCCTCTGGCCGGGGAGGCCAGGCGCCTCCGGGACGCGAGCGCGCACGCCTGGGTCCGGCGGTCGCGCTCCTCGCACCGCCTTTCCCGCAGGTCTTTATTCATCTCATCTCTCTCTTTCCCTTCTCCTCCTCCTGTGCCTCCTTCTTCTCTTCCTCCTCCTCCTCCTCCTCCACCACCGCCACCTCCTCCTCTTGCATCTCACTGGCCTGGCTCTGTGTTGTTCCGAGTGACAAAGACAATGTCCCAGCCTTAACTTTGCAACCACCTTGCCTCCTTCTGGGGTTCAGCGGGGGAGGGGGGCGGGCAGCAGCCGCAGTTTAAGCATCTCCTCCAGCGTCTCCTGCGCTTCTCCAGCTCTTGGATAATTCTTCCTATTTTCCCCCAGCCCTTTTCTCGTTTCTTTCTTTCTCTCCCTTCCTCTCTCCTGCACGTTGTTGTTATTAGAAAGGCTTCGCGCACCCCCTGGTGCTCCGGCGTTTTGTGTGGCAGGAGAAGATTGTCTTCTCTCTTTCTGTCTTGCTTTCTCTCTCCCTCTGGTTGCTCATTATTCAGAGAGAGACACAGAGGGAGGGAGAGAGAGAGCGCGCGCGAGGGAGAGGGAGGAGAGGAGAGAGAAGAGCAGAGAGAGAGAGAGAGAAAGAGAGAGTGAGAGGGAGGGAGGGAGGAGAGGGGAGAGAGACGGATATCTCAGGTCATCTGCAGCTGCAGCGAGTCTGAGGAGCCGAGGAAGGCAGGGAAGATGGCGATCCTCCATTGCTGAGACCCGGCAGAAGCACATGAGACTCCCAAACAACTTCCACAACAATAACCCGAGCAGGAAGAGGAGAAAGAGAAAGAGGATAAGGAGGCGGTGGGGCTGGAGAACCCGAAGCACCTCCCGGCGCCGGGACGCTTCTTCTGTAAGTTACAGCAATTAACCACCACCTCCGGGGTGGTCTGAGTGCTCCGGGGAGGAGAGCGCGGGGAGGTGGAAGCACAAACGCGCTCATTCATTCCGCCTAGGAGGGCTGGCGGCGCGGCGAGGAGAGGAAGTACCCTGCATGGGCTGGCTATGGGGAGAGAGGAGAAGCTAAAGAGGAGAGACCGAGGAGGAGGAGGAGGAGGGGGGAGGGGGAGGAGGGAGAGCAGCAGGGGGAGGAGGAAGAGGAGGAGGAGAAGAAGCTAGGGAGGAAGAGGAGGAGGAAGAGGAGAAGGTGGTGGTAGCAGTGGAGGTGGCTGTGCTTTTCCTGCTGGCTGCTCCTTCTGCCTTCTGCTGGGGGGGGGGGCGGCGGCGGGAGAACGAGCTCTGTGGCTTAATTAATTTCGTGTAGTTCTGTGAAGGAAAGAGAGAGAGAAGAAAGATGAGTGAGAGGAGAGAGCTGGAGGCTTAGGACGGATGCTCCGAGTGTGGGGACAGGAGTAGGGACAGAGAAGGGGGGCGGAGGGCTGGAGGCCAGGAGAGACTTGAGCCTGAGCCAGAGGGAGCGAGCGAGGGGTCAGAGGAGGGAGCGCTCGGAGCGAGCGGCCCCGACCTGAGCGGGTTGACCTCTTTCTTTCTCTGTCCCTCTGCTTCCTTTCCCCTCCTCTGTATGCCTGTCCCCCGCCCGATGGCAAAGCCGTGCGGATTGGCACCCCCCTCTTCCTCAGGTATTTGGCTCTCCTCTCTCTCTCTCTCTCTCTCTCTCTCTCTCTCTCTCTCTCTCTCTCTCTCTCTCCTCTCCTCTCCTCTCTCCGAAGTTCTGGTGCGGGGTCGGGATGAGTCGAGGGGGTGGCTGCTGCCGCTGCTGCTGGGGAGGAGAGAAGCGACAAGCAGGGGGCTGCGGGCCGGGTGGGGGCGCAGGTTGAGGGACAGCTGAGGAGCTGTCTCCAGGCTGAAGGTTCAGAAGCGTCTGGTTGGAGGAGGACAACGGTTTCTGGAGAGGAGAAGCCATTACACACGCTTGGCTCTCCTCTGAGGCTGGGAGAAAGGAAGGCAGAGGCCTGGAGGTGGGGGGCGTCTCACTCCTAGTGCGGTTCCCAGGGGTCTGCCCTCCCTCCAGGCACGGGGGGAAGCCGCAGCCGCCCCCTCCATTGGAGCAGCCCCTCTCTTTCCCTTTCTTTATCTCCCTGTCCTCCATTTGCAAGCTGTCTGCTTTGGTTCCAGTCCAGACTCCAAAACACA
The DNA here is from genome assembly GCA_907164525.1 of Lophiomys imhausi. Taxonomy (NCBI): domain Eukaryota; kingdom Metazoa; phylum Chordata; class Mammalia; order Rodentia; family Muridae; genus Lophiomys; species Lophiomys imhausi. Next base: position 6,040,539 of record CAJQZJ010032188.1, on the reverse strand, counting down.
AAGCTCCTTCTCACGTTCATTCACCATTCCTGAAGGAACCTTGGTTTTCTTTTCATTGTGGCTCCTAACCTACAGAGAGGGAGGGGAGTAGGTTGCCTGGAGTTCCTTTTATATGCCTCCTCAACCTTAAAAAAAGAAAGAAAGAAAAGAGAAAAGAAAAGAAAAAAGTTTCATTTTTAAGCACGCGCCTGGGATGGGGAAAGACCAACCAGTTGGGGCTTTCTCCAGGGCTCCCGGGGGCTGTGTCTGAGTGTCTGTGTTGGCTGTTTGGCTTGGTTTGGTTTTGTTTTCTGGAGGTTGCTCGCAGGTTTGGGGAGGAAGTGATTAGTTGGGTTGAGAGCTGGGAACTGAGTCAGGTAGTCCTTGTCATGATGTAACTCCACCAGAAAATGGAGGAGAGCGGGCTTCCAGGAGACAAAGCTGAGATGAGAACTGTTTATAAAATTATGGATGTCTCCATTTTGAAGCTCTGTTGGTGATGGCTCGAGGAATAGGCATGCCTGCCTACTCCTTCTCCCTCTCCAGAGGGAGGCCTTGCCGTGGTTCCTCACTAGCTATTCATTAAGCAAGGAAATGAGGGCTTTTAAAGGTTCCTCAGATTTTTTCCCACCCAAGGAGTACTTTCACAAGTTACTGAGATGTTTGTTTCCATTTTAAAGTAAACTTTTGGAATTTTTTTTCTCCTTTGGAGTGGACCTGAAGGGTTTTTGATCTCCTTCAGCAAAGGCAAGGCAAAACCTTTAAACATTTCCACTGAGATCATCTCACAACTTTCAGCTGCTCCAGGTCCCCTGAATGCCTCCAGGAAATGTTATTTCCTCAGTGTGAGGGTGGTTGGTGGGGTTGGTGGCCCTAAGCTGAGATTTTTTCTCTCTCTCTCTATCTCTCTTCCCTCTTGAGTTCTGGGGCTTGGTTATCATCAGTCTGATGCATTGAAAGACTTCATTGTCTCGCTAAGCTTGATTTCTGCCAAAAAGAATGGAATATGTTCCTTCCATATCTCAGAGGAACCCTTTAGACTGGCAGTTTCTTCTGGTTCTACATACCTCTTCAGGCTGCTCGCTCCATTTGTGTGTTAGGCCTTCTTGGTTCCTTTGTTTCCCCCCTTCCCTTTCCTTCTGCTGTTTTTTTCCCCCTCTCCTGTGTTCTCCTGTACTGTAAATCTTCAGAAATATCACTATGTCTTCTTAACAATGTCACTATGGAAACAAATGATGTCAGTTGAGAAAAGCTTATGTCCAGGTATCTTAACCTTTTTAATTGGAGAAATTTATTAATCATGTAGGAAGACATTTTGTGAGGATGGTTTGAAAACAGGAGCCAGTCCTACCACAGCACACACACATTGATGTGGAGCCCTTCTCAGATTAGTTCTAGAGATTGTATGTAATTGACCCAAGTATAGAACTGAATTCTGAAATGCTTTAGGAATTTAGAAAACCCAACCATGAAGATGTTGCTTTTCCATTAGGTAAGGTAGCCAGCCATCTTGAGGAAGAGGGAAGATGTTGGAAGAATTTTAGATGGACTATTGGAGATAGGTGAGGAAGGTTTCACAGTGGGATGAAAACTTGGAGGAGATTCAGAACCAATTAACAGATTCTAAGGGGGCTAATTGGACCTTGCTTTCAACTAAGGAGAAATGCAGAAAGGTACCAGCTTCAACAGAAATAAGAACACTTTGGTGAGCCACTTAAACCAGCATTTTTTTTTTTTTGGCTTTGCTTTCTCATTATGTCAGATTTTTGTATGAAAAGTTCCTTCTGTCTACAGGGTTTTTGTGCATATTAAAGTGGTTTTTGATTCCAGATGTAATTGTATTGTGTTGAGTAACTGGTAGCAGTGTCACTCAGTAAATGCACAATGCTGTATATGACAACATCACATTTTTCAAACCAAACTGTTGTGTCATTAATTGAGGGTTATTGTTCTTCTGAGGGGTGTGAAAGGAGACAGGGAAATACATGGCTCTTTAGCTAATAATTGTCCATGGCCAATGAAGTAAAACCCTGTTTGTACAGATGAAGATGTATGATTTTCAGTTGATGTGTATGTTCATTTAAAAATATGATGTGCAAATCTTTGCCCCTTTATTAAAGACCTAGGCTTCTCCAAGAGCACTTAGAAAAGAAATTCTTACCTGGAATAAGACCTTTTACTTTTCATTTTAGAATGTTATCTTTTGACTGAATCACTTTGGTTTTTAAGTTGTCATGTTATATTAAGGTTGGTAATGGATATATGGATGCTACATACTACTTAAATGCAGTAGATAGTTATTTAGGCAAGTAATTATCAGATAATTTTGCATCTAATTAACTTGTGTTTATATAAACATAAATATGTTGCTCTTGAAACAAACTTTCATGATATCTTTTTATGGTTGTTAATATTAGGGTTAGTGATTAATTTGTTTCAGTGCAGGGGGTGAGGGAGTGGATGCAAAGCTGCCAGTCACTACAGCAGCTTGACTCATTACATTTTTTACTTGAAAATCAAATGAGTTGGTGTCTTCTAAGATGGTATTAGAGTTGAAAGTATCTGGAGAGGGAAAATGGGCTATTTAATAGGCATTTTGGAGTTTGAGAATGTATTCTAACTGATAATCTAAAAGACACTTGCATGTACTTTGTTCTTTATCAATATGGGAGGTCCCATAACATTTTTAAGGGCATGGTTTCTTGATTTTTTTTTTTCTAGACCTACACACTTGAATTGAGACAAATACTTTGGATTAAAAGGAATAAAAAAATGATGTCAGGTTGAACATTCTCATTTGTTATCAAAGCTCAGAGATTTTTTTTTGGGGGGGGTGTGGAGACATCAAGTCCAAAAAGAATATTCCTGCCACACAAGAGATAGTTGTTGGATCATCATGTTCATTAATATTTCTCTTCTTGATTTTCTATGTGATCCATTGACCTCATTCCCTGAAGACTCACCTTATCCCACCCCCACCTTGTGTTGGAGACAACTTTTAGGTGGGGAAAAAAAATCTATGTCCGTTTTTCCTAATGTGTCTGCTGGAAAACAGTAGGAGGTGGAAATTTCAACTTTACTAATGAGCTTTAGAGTACTTGTGGTCAGTTTTCTTGAAAGAAGGGAAGGCTAAAGTTACTTTGAGCATGAGTCTTGCTTTATGTGTGATGGAGTTTGATAGGGTTTAGTCTTTAATTATTTCTGATGTTGAGAGTTTTAGTTAAGGTAACCCTTATCTTCTTTGTGGTATGTGTTGTGTCTTTCAGATTTATAGTCCACTGTGTTACACAATAGAGAATTGATGGGTCTGGGTTGAGTATTCTAAGTTGGGAGCAGAGGCACTGGACAAGCAAAATGCTGTCTCATAAAGCCATAGTCATGGATTAAGAAACATATAAGCAACCCACCCAAATTGTAGAAGATTGTACATGAATGTGAATGCGTGTCTGAAACTATGTGGAAACTACAGATTCAAAAAAGTTGGGGCTAGTGCTAGGACTGTAGCTCTGTGGTAGATTGAGTGAGGCCCTAAATTGAATACCCAGAACTTTTGTGGTTTAGAAAAGGGGAGAAAAATAGGGGAGGGGATATTTCCTTGGTCTATGGACAAAATTAAGTAATCTGAGACATTTGCCAGGTGATATATACATGTGTTTGTGAAAGTAGCTTGTGATAGTCTTATGCTTCTGAAATTGATGGCTTTGAAAGAAACATTATCTGGGTGTTGGTAACCTATTAATTGATTATGAGAAAACAGAGAAGAGAATAGATAATGCTAAAAGGAAATTCCTCTTTTTGTGTGATATGCCAAGACATCTGGCAGATGTTATGTGGGGCCCTAAGGAATGGACAGTTTAATTTTAGCCCTAGCAAGGAAATGGGAAGCTCTAAGCTCTTTTAATAGCACAAGTCTTAGTTTGGGGAAGATTGCTTAAAATAATAAGAAAGAAAGGAAAAAGGGCTGTTTGTGGAATATGAAAGAACTGTAGGAAGAGTAAACTGAGGTTTTGGGGATGACAGAAAAAAACTATAATTTCCCAGGTAGAAACTAACATCCAAGTCACTAAAAATTGACAGATATTTACATTCTAAGTAAAGAATATTAAGTAGTTAATATTAGACAAAATTCCAAGTTTAGAAGCTAGGCATTTTTAATGCCTTAGAGATGTAATATGCTTCAGATAGCCTTCATGACCCTCATTTCCCCCAAGAGTAAGCTGTTGCATAGACATGACGTGACTTGCGTGAGGTCAGAGAGTTCAGGTGTGGCAAAGCTAGGTCTAGAGCACAGGTCGGGTTGGATGGGTGCAGCCTGACAGACACCCTTTGCACTACCCCAACAGGGTCTGATGGGTGTAGTTGTGCAACAGCTGTCCCCTGCAGGCCTAAACTCCCCGAGAAACTCTGCAGTCCTACCCCTGTAGGACAGGAATATGGATGTATTTTTTGTTGTTGTCGTCGTCTTTAGTTGGATTTTACGTGTGGGGACTTGGGGCTGAGGTATTATACTTTCTTTACGGATGCAGAGACCCATTTTTTAGTGACTCTTTAGCTGCTGGGCTGGTAGCTGTATTTTTCTTTTAAGTTTTCCGTTTTCCTCTCTAGTTCTACCATCCCCAGCTTAGAAGGGACTTTTCAAATGCCCTTCTTTGGAAAATTTTCTGGGTTTATAGCAACTTGCAAAAGTGTCCACAACTGGACTCTGAGGATCTGTTTTGCAACATGGTGCAAATTCAGATTGGCTGCTTTCAGACATGCCATTTTGTAATATTGATGAGTGGTTGAGAAGTAAAATCTAGTCTTAACTAGTGATTTTCTACTTTTCAACACTCATTCAAAAAAAAAGTACTTTCTACGTGTCTTTTTGAATCCTAATTCTCTTTTGCAGATCAATGTCTATTTCCCATTTCCCCAGTAAACAGGCAGTCATCATTCAAATGACTTGGGCAGAGTACTTTGGAATGGGTGATAAGGGTTCCCATGTCTGTCTGCTCTTGGACAAGCACATGCAATTTTGTAGGAAGAAGAGTGATACTTGGAAGTTTCCACATTTTCTAAGCTGCTTCCAAACAAATGCTTAAATTCTTAATCTACGAGGCAGCCTGGAGAAGGTAGTACTGGATATGAGGCAGCCTGGAGAAGGTAGTACTGGATATGGGACTACTGGCAGAAACGCAGTTAATGCTGTAAACAGTTGAGCCTCAGTGTGGCACTCCTCCAAATGAGTTGACTGTCGAAAATAAAATGTTCCAGAAGAACTGGGAGAACAGGAAAGAAGTTAAAACAGCATGGTTTGCATGCCAGGGCTGAAGGAAGGAGAAAAAAAGTTTAGGGCTGGTGGGTGGGGGCACACACTGGAAAGAAGATAATCAGAGTTGAACTGTCTCCTGGATTTATGTGACCCAGGAGAAGTTTCCAAATACAGTGAAGTAGATTTTTATGAATCTAGATGGAATCTGCAGCTTACAAGGAAGCTCTTCTGAATGGTACAACTGATGAACGAGAAATTCATCAGCAGTGATTCAGATTTACAGTCCCTGCTTGGACATGCTTGTCATAAAATTGATCTTTTTGCTAAGGACCGTCCTCTGCAGTTAAAGCACCCGTAAGATTTGGGAATTCTTCAGATGTGTGGCTCCAATGCAAAGTTGATGTTTGGGGCGGTTGAGTGGGTAGAGTGACATGGTAGGAGAAGGTGCTGGTACTTCCTCCTCCCTTCTGGGGAACAGCTTGCTTCAGGTCTTCAAAGCATTCTCTTAATTCCTCACTGGACACATTTCTTCTTGAGTTATTCTTGGAGGGCTAGAGGGAAGGATCCTTTTCAGGGCAGCCCATGGGTGTTTTGGTATTGATTTCCTTGCGTTCGTGTGTTTGGTAGTTCCGATCACTGCTTATTGCTTCTGGATAGTAATAAGATGCTCAATGCTCTACCTAGGCACACTACTCACCGGGTAAAACCTGCTCATGGGGGCAAGGGATTGGTAGGGTTTTCACTTGTTTAGAAAAATATTTGAATTTGAGGACTGTCCTATTCAGAAAGTTACTTGCTAGGCACTGGGGAGACTTTGAACAGAATCCATGAGAGGGAAGTGGAGAAACTGTTCCCAGAACCCAGTGGATCCTGATTAAATGTTTTAGGATCACTTAGAAGGGAAGTTAGCGTTCCCCCAAGGTGAGTAAGCAGAGACTTACCTTTTGGATTCATTTTGGTTAGAGCATAAAAGGAGCTGGAGGCCCAGGCAGGAGGACTGTGTCAGAAGTAATTAAGCCCAGGATTTGTGGAGAGGCTTATCTGCCACAGAGCCCAGCTGGAGAAGGCCAGACTCAACTCCCTAAGCCCTTGCCTGGCCAGTTGAACCAGAACACAAGCTAAGGCCCTCCAATTTTACCTTCTTCTCTTCCCTGTGCAGGTGTAAGAAAGCAAAGCCATTATTCTTCAGTTGTTCTCATCTCTGTTGAGTGGTTCTCTCTTGAGTTGGGAAATGCCAGAGGCGGAAGGGGGGGAAAGGCGGAAGCTGGTTACCTCAGAGGGTGCATTCTCCCTGTTAACACTGCAAATGTGCCTATCACCCTGTACCGTATTACTCAGAAAACAACTGTACAGTGGCACAGTGTGGGGTACTTGGAAGATGTTTGCTGCACAAAGGCTCCAGCACTCACCTGCAGATTAAGAAATGGCTTTCTAAACCATCTATCTCATTTCTGTCGCTAATGAAAAGCTTTGGAAGGTGCCTGTGAATTAGAGTTCCAGCTGCTATCATGGTAGGGGAAGTTAGGCCTTGAAAGGATACATGGATTAGCCCGTCGGAAAAGCAAACAGTAGCATCAGCAGAAGTAGAAAATAGACAGGGTTGTTAAGCTAACAGAAAAGTAGGCTAAAGCATCACTGTAATTATATGGTGAAAATTTGCTGGGAAAGAACAAGCCTGCTTGGATGGGAAAGGGAAACAAAGTAAGGCAGGGAAATAATTGACAAGTCAAAATAGTAGAAAGCTGTCCAATGGGAAGTAAGGCATTGCTCTTAAGAACAGGATAAAGCAAGCAGAGAACTACCTTGTAATTTGGTACCCATGGCATGTGAAATATGATGAGCAACAGCGAAGACACACATTCCTTAGTAAGTTCCTATTGAGAAAAAAAATTAGAATTGGACTTGGAAGACGATTATGTGACTTCCAGGTTACAATTGCAGCCTTTTTGGATAAAGGACAGATGGAAACTTGAGGGAACTGGTAGGCTTGGTGCAGATTTTCCTGGAAAATGAATGATGCAGAGAATAGAGCTGCATTATTGATGGGCAGAAAATGTGATAGTCCTCTAAGGTTATCTGTAGCACTTCTCGACCTACGCTCTGGATAGTAGAAGAAATGAAAAACAAAGAGCTGCTTATTTCAGAGGGGATAAGAGTGGACCACGACCACTGCCTGGTGTCCAGCTCAGGGCTAAACCATTTGATTCAGCCAGAGGTCAGCACAGGCTGATGGACCTGTCCGCTCACAGCATTTTAAAGTCCAGAGTCAGGCTATTGAGGTGCAAGATGTTTAGTCATTGCCAACCCTTTGTGTTATGAACAATTAATCAGAAACCGAGCAATAATCATTCAACTAAGATGGTCAGGGCCTCATGTAAGAGTTCTTCAGTTGAGGCAAAATGTAAACCCTGGGCTACAGACTAAAGCTACCCTAAGGTAGACATTAGCTTGAGATCATGTAAAGATTTCAGCATGATCATTTACCCACCAGAATCTCTTCTTTTCCCCCCTTTCAATCTTTAGTAGTCTCTGAAGACTGTTGATTAGTATTTAATAGTAGTAACTCGGAGGGGTTGTATATAGGGAGACGGTTTTCATTTGAATGTCAGAGTTCAGCTACCAAAGCTTCTCCCCTCTGTGCTATCAGTTGACTGTTGTCCTAATAGTGAGTGAAAACAATATCGAGTAAATACGATTGCTTCATCAAAAAATTCTGCCATGTAAACCTTCAAAATGTTATTTCCCTCTTGAATGGGCTCACAGTTGATATTAATGCCAGGTAACATTTGTTTAACATTTAGTATGAACCAGAGACGATCATGTGGTGGAAGAAACCAAGGGTTAGGGAGATAATTTGCCCAGGGTCATGAGCTAAGAAGTAGGGGAGCCAGAGTTCATGTGAGAGATGCCTTCCTCCAGAGCCTTAGCTCTCTGCTGATAGGACCTGACCTATATGCTAATAGCTTATGCTCTTGATGGTCTGTCTCCTCCAGAAGCCAGGAGTCTTTGTGCTCTGGAAGGGAATCTGAACATAATGGAAAATTGATTGATTGTAGTATATTGGTTAAGAGGAGAGAGGCAGCCCATTCCAATAAGCTGAGAAAGTGTCTTACCAAGAGCACACCCTCTTTGTCTCCTGGGTCACAAGGGAGACCTTGTAGGAGTCACTTAGTGAAGTACATATTTTGAAATTTTTATCAAACTCATTAAAGTACTTACACAGAGTTTTAACATGAGCGCCTACCTCAACTGGCAGACAGACAAAAAAATTTTGTGACTCTTTCTTAGAGTCCCTCTTGGAAATCTTGTTCAGTATTGGCTTTGGTTACCAGAAGGAATGTTTTCAGAAGCTACAGAGACAGTCATCTGAGTTAGTGATCATTTGTGGAAAGTGGGGCTGATTCTCTCAAAAATCTGGATGCCGTTACTCCCCACTGCATCTCGTGGCCACTTAGAGGGTAGAGACACAGGGAATATTCTGGTCTTGTCTGGCTCTTCTTGGACTGTTTCCATACAGTATAGAAGCTGCTGTTTATAGGTGACTGACCACAGATGTCATTCACAGAGCAAGTGGCTGTCCCTACAGAGACAGAGACAGTCAATACACTCCTAACTTAACCAGTGCTGTAGATAGTCTGTAAGATGAGCCATTGGACACGAGTAGCTGAATGGTCTCATCAGCCCCTAAACAACTAGAGCTAATTCTGTGGTACCTTCACTGTGGCTCTGTTCATCTGAACTCTGGTCCCCAGACAGATAAAGAACCAAAACTTTTACAGAAGAGTAAATACATACCCTGTTTCTAAAGTGCACCAGGAAAGGCCATTTTCACCTCATTAGGATAATTACCCTGTCAGACTTACCCATACCATTGTTTCTTTTTTTTTTTTGCTGTGTCTGGTCTTGCACATGGTAGAGAAGAACTTTACCACAGAGCTATGTTCCCAACCCTCAAATTACTGTTTGCTTGGATAAAGAACTTTGAGATGCAGCACTCTGAAGGCAGAGGCTGGTGGATCTAGATGAGTTCAGGGCCTTCCTGGTCTACATAGTGAGGGGAGGCCCTGCCTCAAAACAAACAAAAATGAAACCACTTTGGAGTGTAGGGGGTATTCATGGAAGAGAGTAAAGTAAACTTTAGCAAAGCATGTGATTCTTTGGGGGGAATTTCTAATGGAGAGGCGTCGGGACTCAGTGGCAGCATAAACCGTGTACCCACATTAGCCTAGCTCAAAGACCAGTCTTCAGTCAACTTATTTCTTTGGTCTTCTTAATTCTCTGGAGAGGAGCTCACCCAGGCTTCTATCAGGAACTGTTTTGAAGGAAGCAAGGTGAATTGGGTCAATGTATCCCTGGGTGCCATGAAAATTGGGTATAAGATATTCAGTTTGTGAGCATGTTCAACATGTACTGTGAGAGACAGGGGGGCTTAGGGACATGTGTGAGGGAGACAAGAAGATAAAGTTTTTGTATGCAGGCCTGGCAGAGGAGTCAGCCATTGTCTTGTAAAGAAAAGAAAACCACATTTTCAAAGACAGAATCAACCTTATCATTAAAAACTAAAAAGCATATTGTGCAGATTACATGAGACAGCGTGCTTTCAAAGAAAACAAGAGTTCTGTCCTTCTAGCCAGTTGAAAGTCCAGTCAGTCCTTTGGCCCCATGGCTTTGCCTCCAACTGGTAGATTTGTGGGGCTGAGAAGTGGAGAGGAAGGAGTTCAAGACCAGATGTTGGCTGGCAGTGAAATCCATCCCTGCTCTGTGGTTGACTTGGTGCCCTGTGTACTTTTGCATTCTCTTTCTGACCAGCGGCTGCAGCTTGTTAGTTATGAATGAACATCACCTATAGGTCCTGAAATTAGCACATGTTAAATGTTATGTAATTATTAGGGAGAAAATAAGATAATCAAGTCAGTGGGCTTAATTGGGTTGTGATTGCCCAATTGCTGCTTCACGATAATTATAGTCATAACCCCATTTCTAAGTCAATTACAATTATCAGAACTGACCCCAGCGCAGGTAAGTGTTCTGTGATCTTACCTGGAGCAGCACTTGCCTCTTGTGACTTTCCCATGACCACTTCCCTTCCTCTGTGGAAAGGCCTGTGACAGAATAATTTTGCCCACAACTACATACGCTCTGCTTAACTTGTGTCGACTTCTACAGAAAAGTATATTCTTAAGATTTTAAACATCAGATAACACAGAAAAGCTTAAATACACTAGCAGGTGAGATTCTTGATGCATAAAAATTTTTTTAAAGATTGGCCAGATTGTTTTTCACTGAGCATATCAGTCTGTCAGTAGCTTTAATGTGCTTTGGGTGACAAAATGCTGCTCCTTATAAGGCAGAATGTTAAAGTGAGAGAATCATTTGTTTGCAAATAATGCTGTGTCAACAGGAAGGTCTGAGAAACTCTAGAGGAGAACTTTTATGATATTCCTTGCTCTCCAAACCTACGAAACTCACTGTCAATGGTTTCGTAGTGTAAGGAGAACATCAGGCTGGACGTGGAACTCGGTTGGTACAGTGTTTGTCCATCATACACAGTGCTGTGGGTTCGATTCCCTACCTGCACTGCTTGAACTGAGTGTGGTGACCTGTGTTGGTAATGCCTAGACTGAGGAAGGGGAAGCAGGAGGATCTAGGATCAGGGTCATCCTCGGCTACACAGAGAGTTTGTCAGCCTGTGCTACATAAGATATATATATATATATATATATATATATATATATATATATACATACATACATCTTGAGCTGGCGTGGTGACTCATGCCTTTAATCTCAGCACTTGGGAGGCAGAGGCAGGCAGATTTCTGTGAGTTTGAGAACAGCTTGGTCTACAGAGTGAGTTCCAGGATAGCCAGGGCTGTTACACAGAGAAACCCTGTCTCGAAAAACCTTAAAAAAAAAAAAAAGATATAAGCATCTTATGTAGACAGACAGACAGAGCGACCAAGAACTCCTAGCTTCATTGCCATAGTTGTTTTTTGCTGTGTACTGTGTTTTGATCTGGTTTCTGACACATGGTCTCCTGTAACCCTGGTTGGCCATAAACTCTGTGTAGCCAACGATGACTTTGAACTTTTGTTCCTCCTGCTTCTACCTCCTGAATGTTGAGATTACAAGTGTGTGCTCCCACACCCAGCTTTGTTTGCTGTTTAATCTCCTAAACAGAAACAATGATTTCTAGGAATACAAACAGCAACCTTTATCAGAAGGGCTGTCTGTGAAACTGAATCATTGGGCCAGATTCTCTTTTTTGGCAGCTTTTCTCTTTGGATGTGCAGCTATGTGGGGAAGCAGTGCACTTGAAATTTGTATACTGTGGCTATACCTCTGTCTTGTTCATCTGTCTAAAGAACAGCTGGCAACTGGTCTGGGGTGTGTGTGTGTGTGTGTGTGTGTGTGTGAGAGAGAGAGAGAGAGAGAGAGGGAGAGAGAGAGAGAGAGAGAGAATATGAATATCTGTCACTGTTTATCTCTATAGCACCAGCGTTACAGATTTCTCTAGTGGAAATGCCCTTCTCTGTGCAGAGATCTCCCTGAAGCAAGTGGTGTGTAATGAATGGGTCAAGCATATTGAACTGTGTAAGTACAGGTTGAGATTTGTCCCTTCCTTGTATCTTTTTGCCTAGGTCACTAAACCTTTTTATCCTATGGTTTCTTATACCCATCCCCCAAATAGTATTTGTAATGGTAAAACTGACGTGAGGGCTCCAAAAATAAATTTATGAGAGTCCTGACTTTATTTATTTTGAGAGAGGCAAAACTCTTCTTCAAGTTATCTTCCTCTTTAAAGATTATATATTTGTTTTTATGTGTATATGTGAGTATGTGGTACCTGTGGAGACGAGAAGACGAATTTGGAATTAGAGGTAGCTGTGAGCCTCCTCATGTAAGGGCTGGAAACTGAACTCAGGTCCTCTGCAAGAGCAGCAAGTGTTTGTAACCATGGAGTCTTCACTCTGGTCCCTGAGTGCTGGATTATGGCAGGTGCTGGTGAAGGACAGTTACTTCTCAGTGATGGAGAAAGCGAAATGGTGGCCTATCAGGGACCTGCCACATTCCTCTCTATTCAGTGTCCTCTATACCCAGGCTTTTACCTCCACATCCGTTTCTGAATGTTCTTGTTTCTTGCTGTGTCTTCCCTGCTGAGCAGTCAGTGCTGGCCTCTGTACAGGGAGAGTCTCAGTTATAATGTGACCTAGTGGTCTGAAAGCCAGAAGCAGTCTAGTTCTTTGTGAAAATATCTACTTGCTGTGACTTTGCTGTTGTGTGCCATTGTGTTGGACAGGGTCTCAATGGGTAGCCTAGGCTGGCCTGGAACCCACAGCAGACTCCCCTGCCTCAGCCTCCTGAGTGCTGGAATTAATAGACATTAGCTACCAAACCATGCCTCGGGAGAAAGGTGTAAACTGACTGATGATGCCATTTCCTCTTGGCAAGAGTGCATTTGCAGGGTGAAGAGGCTGCCATAGAGTTATTCCCTGGAGAGGTGTAAGGGTACAGTGTTTATAAATGTGAAGTTCTTGGAGCTTCTTACATGTCATTACCCTTCTGTTGTTTGAACTGTTCTGACAAAAATGTCTTGCCATCTATGAAAATGGTACTTACTGCAAGGGGAATGAATACTGGTTGTGCTGTTTCAGCTGCCTGGTTTGCTGCCTCCTTGTTGAATTGCCCATGGAAAGTAATTCCAGGCCAGTTTGAGTACTGCCCTAAGACCTTGGTTAGAAATAAATGCCTTGGGTTTTCTCTGTGCAAATGTCTGTTCTAGCAGCCTAGGTCTACTTGGTCTTACCACGTCCTGTAATATCAGATGCTTTGAGATGTCAGCTACAGGAGGCTAATTTTAGAGTGTCTTAATGGAAGATGATGTTTCAAAATGTGGAAAACTGGTAGGTGTTTGTTGGGCCCTTCCAGACTTCCCTTATCCGCTTTGCTTTGACCATTGAACATTCATTGGTGGCAGTGGGCTGGTGGTGGTGGGGAATGTTGGTGACAAAGATGAAGACTGTCTAAATGTTTGAATGTTTCTTTGGTAAAACTGCATACTGATTTTTCACACTTAAAAGCAAATCACCTAACACAGATATGATAGTGTAATCTCAGGGTTTGGGAAGTCCTGACAGGAGGATCAAGAGTTCAAGGCCAGCCTGGGCTAAGTGAGTTCTGGTCACAAAAAAAGGAAAATAAATAAAATAAAGCAAATTACCCATAAAAGTTTTTTTTCTGTTTTACATTTTGGAATTTTCCAGAAAGACAAATCAGTGGAATTTTTTTTAGTTATAAAAGTTTATTTGAAAACTTTATAGTTATCATTTAACATTGTGTTCCGAGCAACTTGAAAAAGTAGTTGTGTTTTATTTATTGGTATTTGTGATCACCAAGATTCTTTTAAATGAGAGGTTACATTTTTTTCTTCACAGTCATTCATTCATTTAGTGTGTGAAGAAAAAAATAAGGAAAGGACATGACTGCTCCTAGGTATGGTAGAAGAGAAGGTTTATTGTAGATATGTGGGAGAGCATAGTCAGAAGGAGAGTCCAGAGTGGACATGACCAGACTGAGCTGTGCCATGTGGGGAGAGGTGGGAGGAAGGGGAACCGGGTGCAGCAGCCAAGAGGCCAAAGGTGCCAAGACAGCAGGTAACCAAAATAGTTGGGTTACATAGGGAAGAACAGCCCAGACCCCTGGGCCGGCACGGGCAGAGTATGCCGGCCGGCTGCACCCTGTAACAGTAGAGATTGAGGGATCCAGGGAGAACCTGACGGCCAGGTCCACTTTCATATGTTAAACAGGCACCTCAGCCATCTGTCCCAGGTTCGAAACCAAGCAGAACAATTATTCTTTTCTTGAAAACTTTGTTTAGGTTTGTTTTGTATGTATGAGTGTTGTGCCTCCACGTATGTAGCTCCATTTCTCTTCTTCTGCTATTTGGGTCTGGGGATCAAACTCAGTGCTTGGGCTTTGCAGCAAGTACCGAAATACACTGAACTGTTTTGCCAGCCCCAGATGAAGGATCGCTAGTCATAGAATGTGGGCCTAAAACTAAAAGAGTGGACAGCCATGGGTGTGAGAGTAGTTATTATATAGTTGTCCTCAGTTCCCTAAGAAATAGGGAGGGAAAGGTAGGTGCTGAAACTCAAAATACTTATCACACCTAAAATACTAAGAGGGGAAAGGTTTTCCACTCTCCTTGGACTTTAGGTTAGGGCCACTACCTTCCCGTGTATTCAATTTATTACCTGTTACAGGATTCCTGCTTACCTGTGACTATAGAGAAAAGCAGTTGGCTATGAATTAGGAATTAAATTCATGCCCTTAACTACCACTTACTTTCTATCTTTGTGAACTTAGATCAGGATCCTAAAGGCTCCGAGTCTCCTTGCTTGTTTCTTATCTTTAAAGAATTCCATTCTCTCTGGTGAAAGCTAAGAGATATAGTAGTGTATGTAAAAAAGCACCCAGCACCCTGCCAGGTGCCCAGTAAGTGGCCACTTATGCCATTCATTTGCAATGATGAATTAGTGGCCACCCAATGACTGGTATAGATGACAAGTTCCTTGCCATTCATCCGAGGTCTGGTTTGCATGCCTCACTGTGGTTTGATGATAGAGTTGGAAAGAATTTAATGTCTTCATTGCAATGAGGTGTGTTATGTGGAAGTTGTTACATTTAAAGAAATGTATGCCTGTTCATATACCCAGTCATGAAATACTTTTGAGCCTCTTTTAAGTACCAGGCCCAGCAGCAGTGTACCTAAATGGTCAACCTCAGGGACCAGTGGCATCTGTCTATCAGTTGTGTTTAGGTATTTTGAAGATGATGTCTTCACACCCATTAAAATAGTCTGGAGTATGGTACAGGGTGGATTAGGTTGTGGGTAGTGGATTCTTCTAAAGATTCATTCATTTCTGTGTGTGTGTGTGTGTGTGTGTGTGTGTGTGTGTGTGTGTGTGTGTACACAATACAGTTTACTAACCATGTAGTCAGCGATGCTGTGGTTCCTAATCTGGCAGATCATTTAAATATTTACTCCAAATGGTCTTGTTCTCTGTTGGTGTGAAGTAGAGTTTTCAGTTATTTTTAGGTCATTTTCATCTTAGCAACCCTGTTGGAGATGAACCAGACATGCTGCTGTAAACTGTCCCCACATTTGGATGGAATTTAATAAAGTAAAGTTTAATGGTTTGGTCCCAAGAGGCAAACAGACCATCTGGTTAGCAGAAGGTTAGGTCAAGTATTGCATTGGCTGCTGAGAGGACCACAAACCAGCCGCCCTGACTGCACTGGTAACATGTCCAGTTGTTGAATGCAGTAAGCATTGAAATGGTGCTCTCAGGTCTGCCGAGCCAGCAGTTCTGTTACCACTGCTGTGACGCAGGAGATAATTCAGCCGGGCAATCGGCAGCATGGGGGTGGATCTACAGTACAGGATGTGTAATGTCAACATGAAGGATTGGAGCTGGCAGAAGGAGAGGAAGCAGTCATTTCATGCCAGTGCAGGAAGCCTACAGAGATGCTTTCCACCCCTTTTGCTTCTTGTCCTCTTCTGCAGCTTTCACGCTTACCTGTTAAATGATTACCTTGTGTATGGTCCATGGCAAAGCCTCAACTGGTGTCTCTGCCTCTTTTGGAACCTGTCAGCATAAACAGTAAGCCACAGTCCACACTCATGTAGGGCAGGAAGAGGGAAGAGTTTGCTGCACAGACTGGGAAGAGGAGAGAGGGCTTCATTAGGCAGGAACATCTTTGTGCTTGAGATGGAATCCCATTGTAGGTCCCTTTGTGCTCTGCTGCGAGACTGGCCATCCATTCAAAGGCTGCAATCATCTCTGAACATTGTGCTGCAGCTGTAGTCCGTAAGAAGGCTGTGGAATGGTTCCTGTGATTCTGCAGAAGATTAGCAATTATATAATTGCTATGTAGCTGGAGAAAGCCATCAGGGCTGTCTAGTTCTTCTGGAAAAGAAAACGTCCACAATTTGAGGGGTAGATTGTTTCCCTCTGTTAAACTTCAGAGCTGATAAGCAAGTACATCAGGCCACCAGTCTGAAACCTTGACATTCTTGGTACACACTGCCGAACATTCAGTGGATTGCACAGTTGTCTGAGATGGGGAAAGAGTAACTTACTGACTTGGAATAGCAGATTCACTATGCTATATGATCCCCAACAGCAACAATATCTGTCACTGTGCTTTGTGTGCATTCAAGGCATGGAGTATTCTACAGCTTTCCTGGGAATGGGCCTGGCAGAATCACCAGGAGCAGTCTCAGTTTCTGCTGCCTGCTAAGAAGGCTTTTCCCTTTGAATAAACACTTACCTCAGATATTCATCATCCTAGGCTACCGAAGAAGAATATCTTTGTCCATTGACCAATGGTAGAGCTCTTTTTTTGGCTCAGGGACTGGAGTGGACTGGATAGTTTGTGGGGGACCTCAACATAAGAACCAATTCCTCCTTTCAGCTACCTGGTCACTTGCTTTTCACAGGTGAGAAAACATTGAGGTGGGGCTGGTTAGCTGTAGGTGTGAGGGGTACATTAAACCAGCGAAAAGTCCCAGCTCTGCTCCTTCTGATGTCAAACAGTCTTCTAAAATTAGCTACATCTCCCAACCCAAGTATGGACTTGGTGTTTGTTTAGTAGCTCTACATTTTAACAGCCCTGCCATTCTGGTATCCATTCATGGAGCTGCTAGCATAGAACTGTGGTTGTTGGGGTCTGCTTCTATTAATGGCATAAATTGGGTCTTTCATAATTGTGAACCACCTCATTAGTATTTCTGTGTTTAAATGTCTGCAGTCAGAACTTCAGGCTAATGAGGAAAAGAAAGTGTTGTGTTTCCTTAGTGAGTTACAATGGAATGCTCAGAAGCCAAAGGGAAGATGAAGCCTCCAAGATAGATTGGGTCCATAGATTCCTTGTCCTTTAACCTTTAGACCCTCAGCTTCTTTCTCCACCTCTTGAGCTTGACTCTGAGGTTGATGGATGCAAAGAGCTGAAGGATTTTGATTCCTGTGAAACAGTGTTGGCAGGTTTCCAAGGATCAGCTTGTCTCAGCACTGAGCTGTTATTTTGTAGCAATCTGAGGGGTATAGGA
This sequence comes from Lophiomys imhausi, assembly GCA_907164525.1. Taxonomy (NCBI): domain Eukaryota; kingdom Metazoa; phylum Chordata; class Mammalia; order Rodentia; family Muridae; genus Lophiomys; species Lophiomys imhausi. Next base: position 6,023,198 of record CAJQZJ010032188.1, on the reverse strand, counting down.
TCACCCATGGTGACCTTCCCTGCGTCATTCTAAGCAGGTCTTGGCATGCTCCCGCTGATGAGTAAGGCCAGGCAATTGGCAGGAGGCCCCACTGGGTTCGTCTTGTTTCAGATCTCATGAACAGCTCAGACCCTGGGCCATCAGGACCCAACATCTGAGAAATACTTTTGAAGGTCTCCGCGGTTATGTGGGGAACAGTGGGCACTCATGAGGGAGGAACCCTTGACTGCTTCTCATGAGGAAGGCCACATAGAAGGGGATCCTTTGCTATCAGCATTCCAGAGCCTTGTGAAGACCTTGGCAGTGGGGACTGTGTGTATACAGAAGATCTTAGGCCTCAGAGGCAGCCAGTAGTGGACTCTTCTTGAATGAGTGATTCAGTGTTTGATCCCCAATTTCCCTATCAGGAAAAGGAAAATCTACTTTGAAAGGTACTGATAGGTAAAGAAATGAGATTATGATTATAAATCTCTACTGCAGTGCTTGACATGTAGTGGGGATATAAAAAATAGTAATTCCCTTTCCTCTCATCTTTACATTTTCATAACATGATGGGCAGAACACTGTTAAACAGTGTCTGTCTGCATTGGAACTAGATTGCCCTTGAGTTGCCCATGAAGTTCCCTTCAAGGGGATCCTTGACACCCGCACTGGTGAGATAGATGAACATACAACTTCTTGGATTCAGGGCCGAGCAATGGCTTTTATTCTAGAGTAGTAACAGCCAGTGCACTCCTGAGAAATCTGGAAAGAGAAATAATAGTAATTTAACCTCTATTTGCATTATCTTGAACATTCTGTTATAGATTATTAATTCATCATACTGGATTCTGTTTTTTGTTTTGTTTTTTGACTTTTGCAACTAACACCTTTTTAAAAAACCTGAAAATTTCCAAGACTAGCACAGATATGGGAGATGTGGTTATCCAGGATAGAAAAGACTTAAAAATCTTATTGTCTTTTAGAATCCCCCTTACTTTGGCTTCTAGCTCAGTGTACTGTTCCTTATGATAGTGTTCCTTGAAGCTTCAATGACTCTTTTTAAAGAAAACTACATTAGTTAACATTTGGCAAAATAAACCTCGATAGCCAACAGTTAGCTGTATCTCGTCAGTTGTTGAGAAGACTAGACTAGAAGCTACTGAAAGACAGGTTGGGAATTTCCCATGGTCACCCCTGTTTCATCGATGTCTTGAATAGTGCCTAGAATAGATGTTGTATTCAAAAAGTGTATGTTGTGTCAGTAAAACCTAGCATTTAAAAAGGAAGTCTAAAAAAAGAAGTCTAGATTTATGAAACCAAATAGTATCTCTTTGTTTCTTCTTAGCCATGATGGCTGACACAAATCCCACTAGACAGACAGCTTTAAATGTTAGTGAAGATTTATCTTGACATGTAAGTTCTCCAGCAAAGGAAACCACCCAGCTCTACAAATCCATGTTACATAACAGCTCAGAAGTCAGAATGGGTGGCTAGCAGTCTAGGTTAAAGACACCAAGAAAAGACTGGTCATTGGTCATTGTAGAAGGATATTAATTTGAGAATGATGGCTTACTAAGCATGATTCTTTAGCTCACTATTAAGTTAGATATTTCTAGCACTGCCTCACACAAACTGGAGTAGAATTAAGACTCAAGAATATGAAGTTGTCCTAGGCCATTGTTGATTCTAGAGGAAACTCATTTTGTAGTTTTTAATGAAATTAGGACTTTGACCTGTTGTTTCCAAGCGGATTGTAGCATATGTGAGTGGTGGCATGGATGCCTGAAGGAAGAACACAGAGAGAAATGTTCTTGAAAGAAAAGATGAGCATGTAACATCTCCTATCAACTTGACAGAATTGGAAGAAATGGCCCTCAGAAGCGGGATAATAGTGGATGTTCTTTGTGGGCAGTCAAGCGCATTCAGAAAACATTCTTTGAACCTTTGGCTTTAGTTCTTGAACATTTCCATGGAATGGTTTAGATGGTTGAAAGTCTAGTATGTGCAGAAGTCTTCTAGGACTGAGGTGACCTTGTTGCATTAAAGAAACCCATGGATCTTGTTAGTTTCAACCTGACTGAAGGACATATTCTGACGAGCCAGCTCATTAAGCAAGCTTTTGAAGGGTGTGCGCTGCAGAGCAGTTTCCTGTTATTTGGTTAATGGTTGACCTAGTTCTCTTGCCATATGCTTCCTGGAACGCATTCTAATATAAAGTATGTGTTAAAGTGAGACTACGGTATCAGCAGAGAGTCAAAGCCTTTCCGAAACAGGGGACCACATCGACACCAGGATGGGATAGGCAGAATGGTGTACAGATGGAAATGAAAAGATTTTCCTCCTTGAGGATTTGTTGGCTAGTTCTGATTTGAACCCTCACTTTTCATCCTAGTTCATTGCAAGAAGGTGCATTTCCCAGAGTGCCTTGGATACAGGCCTGAATCATTAGTTCCTTTATTGTGCAAGCAAGTCCGAGTTCAGCGTTGAAGTGTTCTGAGTAGAGTTGTTACTGCAAGGAAGGCTTAGATTAGATTTGGCTAATGGCAGGTGGTTTTGTTTTTGTGTTATTATTTTTATATTGTATACAAGGGATTAGTAAATCTTTTTTGTCTGAAGTTTGGCTGAAGCCCAGAGCTCAGTGTGAGGCTCCTTTGCTTGTTCATCACCGTACCTGGAACCAGCAGCCCTAGTTTCTTTGAGATGGGTAGAAGAAAGCTCACAGCAGTCATGGGGGCTGATGAGCAAACTTCACACTAGATGCACAGTTGTTTGTTTTAAGAACTTCAGAATGTGAAGAATCTGTGGGCCTAGGCTGCTAATTGTGGATACCTGAGTGGTAGTGAAAAGTAATTCAGCTTTCTTCATTGCTCTTCAAGGAAATGTGTGTGTGTGTGTGTGTGTGTGTGTGTGTGTGTGTGTGTGTGTGTTTTCACACGTGCACACTTGACAGGGAAAGAATGTCTGCCTCCTTTTAAAAGTCATTATGAAATTGTGATTCCTAAGCTTTGTTGATCTTCAAAATTATTCTGAGAACTTAGAACTAGAAAGATTTATTGAAATGGGATTTTTAGGTTCTTACTGAACTGGGGTTTTTAGGTTCGTTGAGTATAGGCTGGGAGCAGGGAATGTGTTGCTCTGCTGTCCTTGAGCACAGTTGTCACTGTGCATTGAGGAAGAGAGATGCAGCCACTGTGCTTGGCTTGCATTCAGGAAGTAGGCGAAGGACTGTAGCTGATAGTCATTGTAGCTATGAAATAATAGGCTTACATCTTCTCTTCCCCAGGAATGTAGTACCTTTAGGGCACTGAATAGGAATGATCTACATTTGGGAAATGTTACTTTAGTGTCTTAGTGGCAGATTGTTCATTGTCAAACCCCTTCTTTTCCATCTCCCTCCTTTGCCCTGTCCCATACCTCCCACCATGAGAACAATGTCAGCAGAATGTGCCTTCATCAATTAAGTAAATGCATGTTTTTCATTTTAATTCATTTGGCAGAAAAAAAGGGAAGTCATTATGTTAATATCTAAGTACAAAAGAATTGCTACTCAATTACCTAAGTAAAAACATTTTTTTTTTCTGTTAATAAAGAGATGCACTTGTTGACCAGAGACATGCTCCATATAGCTTCAGTCCGGCCTGGTTTGAAGCCGTTGCCTCTAACATTAAGCCACTGTTAACTGATCTTATTTGTGAGTGACCCTGGCTGCAAGATCAGCATGGCGTAAGACCAGTAGTAATACACCTGATATGCAGTTGTGCTGGTTAGTGCAGAGTGACTTGACTGGACCAGCTCAGTGAACCTTGCCCCGAAGGGTAAGAGGTAACTTTGGAAGATGAAGATTTGGCTTTAGAGCAGTGGGTGCAGCTCACATATCTCCTTAGAATGTGTTGTGCATTCAGCTCAACAAAAAGGGAAATCACTCAGGTACAAGAGTGGACAGTGGCTTCCTAAGAGAATAAGGGGATTGTTATTTTTTAACCTTTTACCTACCACTGCTATAGTAAAACACCATGCTTGTGTGAATATGTGTCATCAGAAGAATGGGTCTTCTCTACTTTTTGTTTTAATGCTAAGAGTTTCAAAAGGGATGGAAGGAAGAACTTTGATTTAGAAGAAGAGAAACAACCAAGAAGGACTTTATAGAAGAAATTTGAGGAAATTTATCTGACTACCAGGCATTTTTAGTAACAGAAAGGTAATAATCACAGCCCAGGAAGACATGGTCATGTCCTTGGCACACTTAGACGTTCCAAGAAGGGAGTATAGTTTAAAGTTATTTTGAGGAGTTGGACACTACCTGCTAGGCTCCTAATGCTTACCCAAGTTAAGAGGTTGAAGTGCCTCCAAGACTTTAAGTGGCAGCTGAACATGTGATCTTGTTAACCCTGACATGTTGTTGAACTGTGACTCAGATCAACAACATGTCCTCACTGTGGCAAACGCTCCTGTCCTGTTCCAGATTCCCAGCTGAAATCTGTGTGAGATCACTCCTTAGGCATATAGTGCAGAGCCCATGAGACTATTAGGACTTGAGAACAGGACAACTTGCAGTGACCATCCTGCACACGGGACTGATATTGATTGCTTGGTGTTTTAGAGTCCATATGAGGTCTGAGAGCTTCCTGTTCCCACCTGTACTCCAACCCCCTGTCCTCATGAAAACCACTTGGTGAGAGGATACCAGCAAGAGTCTTGTTCTCATAAGTATTTGCTCTTTGGAAGTTTCCTCATATAGATAGAGGGAGGCTTTGGGTTCCCCCAGAAAAAGGTAAGGTACACATAAAGTAGCCTACAAAGTGTGTGATGCCTATTTTAAATAAAAAAAATTGAATTGTTTGTTTTATTAAATAACCACACAACACCTAGCCAAGAAGAAGTGGGTTTGTTGGTCTTAGTTTGACAGACTGCATAAAGACTCTTGCTTCAGCATTACTGACTTAATACAAGTGAAGACCGTTGGTAGTAAGAAGGTGGTTGCAGATGCTCCTTCACTAGGTCCTTCTTTAAACCTTATCTTGTGACTTCACTGTGTTTTTGTAAATCCCAAAATTTAAAGCTTGAAGTGTTTCTGTTCAGCCATGGGAATTTACTGCCTGTTTTAAAGTTGATAATGACTCAAGGGTATCCAGCTCTCAGGATTCAAGCCACTGCATGTTGGCAATGATATTAGATCCCAGTTTTAAAAATAAAATGCCAGGATGCCGCCTTGAGGATCCAGACATAGACTGTGAGCACACTCTAAACCTTGATCCTCAAATACACAGAAGTGTCAGCTATGAGAAGCAGAAAGAAGAGAGAAGGTTGAAAGGGAATGGGCTACTCTCATCTGTAGTGAATGTGAACTCATTACTTGGACTCAGGAAGTCGTTTTGCCCAGCCCCTCAGTTTGTATACAGCTCTGGAAAGGCTTGAGTGATTGGTCCAAAGTCCGCTGTGTAGGAAAGTCAGCTAGGGAAAACTGAAATGGAATTACAGTGTCCTACCTTGGTGATCCATGCTTATACTACTTCAACTGTGTTGGCAGATAGCTTCTATTTCTCATGCCAGTTTTGATTGATTGGTGGAGACTGTCTGGAGCTTCATTTTGAGGATTCTGTGCCTTTTCTGGGCTTGTTGGAAGAGAGTGGGGATCAAACAGAGAAGACTGCAGTAGGCCGGAGAAGTAAATGACAGGAGGTGGCACTTGCCCATAGTTGCTGTCCCTTTTAAAATGAGATTAACTCCCTAGCCAAACACCTTCTCACTTGATGTTCTTGGAGACATCCCATTTCCAGATGTTTTAAAATGAAAAGGTGAATGTTTGATTGGGGAAACAGAGACTGATTGGGGATAGCTTGTCCCTGTGACTTATCCAGGGTAATGGATGTTAAGTAGCGGTTTGAACCTGTAATGTCACCTTAGGCTTAATCAGCTAACAAACAGGATGGAATCTTTGTACATTGATGCTGAGGATTCCCCCCAGCTCACTGTTGCCTTCTATTTTCTTAGTGACCTTTCTTACATGCTGTCTAGTTTGCCTGTCACTGCGTGCTTTTTCTGAAGTGATCTCATAAACCAGTTACTGACTTCTCTCCTGTAGGTGGAAGGGAGAGAAAGTATAAAGATGTCAGAATTGTCTAGAGCAGTGTTCTTCAACCTGTGGGCACATCAGATATCCCACATATCAGATATTTACATTTCGGTTCATAAAAAAGTAGCAAAATTACAGTTATGAAGTAGCAATGAAAAAATTTTATGGTTGGGGTTCACCCCACCATTAGTAACTATTAAAGGGTCAAAGCATTAGGAGGGTTGAGAACCACTGGTCTAGAGTTAACATAGCCAAATTAGGAACTTGGTGCCACTCCAAAGTATTTCCTCAGGGTTCCTAGCAGTTACCAGGGGGTAGAAATTAGAAGGAACCTTGAAGGCTATTTAATCTCCTTTCATAGCCAGAGAATTTGAATCCAAAAACATTTAAGAGATTTGCCCAAGGTGCCTACGTTGTTAAATTGCATAAAACCTGTCAGGATGTTGAGCAAAGCCTAGCACACATGGTACACTCTTTCCCTTCTCTTCTTCCTCTAATTTATTTTAATGAGACAAGTCAAGTGTTGATCAAGAAGTTCACAGGGAGGATGATTGCTTTATAGCGTACTAGAATCTATAAATTTTATGTAGTTAGAATGATGCAGCTGGGATTGAGAAGGCCCTTTGGGGTTATCGTTAGCATAATGTAGTCCATCAATTTAGATGGGAGGAAAAAAAATCGCTGGTCAGAGATTTTCTTGAAACTAGACCCCCACCCCTCCCAAGATGTGAAATATAGTTTGGAACCCTTTCTAACTTCCAAAGACAAACTGCTGTGAGAACTGATGTAGAAGATCACTGTGCCCTAGAATCTAGGGTGCTGTGGATTTGTGGTGATCTGGAACAATGTGAGGTATGTGATAATTGTTCTGTAGATACAGACTTTACTTATCCTCCAGGATACCTACCACCAGAATTGTCACACTTATCCTCTTAAGTCCTAACTGATAATACTTTGGCCTGAATAGGGTTAGTGTTTAGCAGGGAGCCAGATGTAGTTCGCAGGTAGAGCAATCCATTAATGTCAAATTAGAGATGAACACTGCTGATAATGGCAGAAAAAGCTACTGCTGTTTCCCACTGGGGTGCATCCATTTGTCCCATTTGGCTGGAACATGGCAACAGAACTGGGGCTACTTATTGATTTGTTTGTTTATTCATTCATTTATTTGGTGTCTTCAGCATCAGACAGTTTCCCAAGGCAAGTGGCTCTCAACCTGTGGGTCTGGACCCCTCTAAAGATTGAATGACACTTTCACGGAGGTCACCTGAGACCATTGGAAAACAGATATTTACATTACGATTTATAATGGTAGCAAAATTATAGTTACGTAGCAACAAAGATAATTTTATGGTTGGAGGTCACCACAGCATGAGGGAGTGTATTAAAGGGTCGCAGCATTAGAAAAGTGTGAACCACTCACTGCCTTAGGCAATGCTTTTTCCGCTGGCTTCTCCATGCCTCATTTTTCCATCAGCTGAGGAAGAGTGTTAACCTAGATTTCTGAAGAGTCTTAGTGTTTAAACATTTTGGCTCAAGCTTAAGTGTAATGGCTCACACCAGCAATCCCAGAACTCTGGAGGTCAAGATGGGAAGATCATCATGAGTTCAAGGTTACCCTGAGCCTACATAGTAAGTTCCAGGTCAACCTCGATGACAGGATGAGACCTTATCTCAGAAAACCAAAACAGCCACAATGTGTTGGTTCTAAAACCTTGGAGGACTTGTGCCTTCTGATAAAATAGTTCTTGCAGAATCATGGATACAGATTTTCTCCCTCATTCCTTGAGCCTCTGTTTTGGAAGACAATGGTATAATTTTTACACAAAACTGGAAACAAACCACTCCTAATCCCTCTTCTTCCCAGTCTGTTGTTTTCGGTGGCATGATTCCCATTCACTTAAACAAAAAGATTCTCTTTCTGCCTTAAAATGTCCTGGATATGCTTTAACTTGCCTTGGGGTCGTAGCACTTGTCTTCCAGGACTGATGAGTCTTGTCAGTTGCCCCAGGGTGAGAACTTTAATAAGCAAATTGTACACAACTGGTTTTGCAAAACATTCACCTAATGGGCACCAAGGTGGAAGTCAGTACATCCACCCTGGGTACATGCCCTTCCTCCCTACCCCTTGTAAATGGGAGGCCTCCAAAATTGTTGCCTCCCTATTTATCTTGTAAAATCCTGGTGTCTCTTTGCTCTCCTTTGCTATAGGAGCTCAGGGGCTTAGGATGTTAATGAGCTCAGACTGTGGCTATCAATGCATCTTTTGGATTGGAAAGCCATGCTATGGATGGGACGAGGTGTTTGTACAGGTATGCCTGGTTAAAAAGGAACTAGGCTGGAGAACTGTGTCAGGCTGTGTATCCCCCTGCTTTGCTCTTTGATTTGTGTCTGCTATTGGTATTTCTATGTCCTTGCCTTACTGGACTCTGCTTGGTTACTTTAAGAAAGGAAACCTATTTCCCTCTTATTGAGAGCTAGACATCAGTGTTATTTGTTTTTCACTCATTCATTCATTCATCCATTCATTTGTATTTGTTTTTCATTCTCATTCATTCATTCTCTCTCTCTCTCTCATTTATTTCTTAGTCTGTGACAGGATTGGAAACTAGGGCCTGATGCACTCTAGGCAGATGCTCTACATCCTGTCCCCCCAACCACCAAAAGGAATTTACTGAGTATTTCCTACTTTGCAGGTTTGTGGTAAATGTTGGCCCTACAGAAATGGAAAACCTAATCTGCATTCCAGACCCTCATAATCTATGCCAGCAGGCGTATAACCTACTGCCCACCTAAAAGTGGTACATTGCGGTATACTTTCTTTTGCTTCCATCTCATCTTTAATTGCTGGTGGTCAGCTCCTGAAAATAAAGCTGCTTGGTTGTCCTGGCTATCCTTTCAGACTTACTTGGCTCAGGTGACCAAGATGTGGGATCTCTAAGGCATCTCTGGACTAATAATAGGTATGACCATTTCTTTAAGAATTTGTATTCTGGGCTACAGGGAGTTCCCACATTGGTCTCCAATTCCTCTGTCACCTTTCTCATTTGCCCACTGGATTCTCAGACTAGACTTCTTCACAGATTAACTTCAGCATTCTTAGATGACATTCTGCCCCCAAAATTTATAAAATGTAGTGATAGGATTACTCTTTTGGCAGTGAAGGATGCAAAAAAATGACCTTGGCTTTGACAAGGCTGTGTGCCCTCTTCAATTTTGCTACGTATGTGGACAGGAAAAAAAAAGTCACAATCATAAACTCAATAATATCCGCAATACCCCTTCCAAGAATACTGGTGATCTGGCCTCTTGGCTTGAAGTTTTCCAAAACATCTTCCAGAATCCTTTTGGGATACCACATGGAATGACTCATATGGTATCGAATCATTGTGCCTCTTTCTCTGCCATTCTTTCTCTGTCCTCAGCCAAAGTTTTCCTCTGTAGCCCTTGCTGGTCTAGAAACTCTCTCTAGCCCAAGTTGGCTTCAAACTCACAAGGATTCCGCCGTCTCTGTCTGTTAAGTGCTGAGATTACAGACGTGAATTACCTTGCCTGGCTCCAGTTTTATACATTTACATTCTGCAGTTGAGCTAAACTCCATTTAAGTTGGGTGGGGGGGGATGATCTCCACTTCCAGAGATGCTCGCAGGCTTGTCTTCAGAGCCCTGGTGAATGTCTTAGGGTAGCCAGATGTGACTAGGTCAGAGGGCATGTGCTAGGGTAAGGAATTCTACAGGTCATTCCCGCCTTTGTCCTCTCTACTCAAGCTCATGTCACTTGCATCATGCTGTCAGGCTAAACAATATTGCGTGGTAGGGAGTGCGTAAGGACTATGTTGTTCAATTATCTTGAGATTACCGCATTCTCCTGCCTGGAAAGGCACCAGCGCCGTGAACAGAGAGAGATGATACAAGCAACTTTCTCACTTTTATTCTTGAAGACTAAGTGGCATCCTTAAAATATATATCCTTGAAGTTGAGAGGAATTTTTTTTCTTTTAACAAAGAATGTGGCTAGTTTTAGCTGATTTGGTGAGTGTTAATAAGAAGTCAAAGGTGGAATGGAAAGTGTATTTGGTTGAAGAAGTGACAGGACTGATTTCTAGGAAGGGGGAGATTAATTGGAATTTCACCGTGTTGAAGAAGAGCTGTCTTCCTGGAACAAAATACAAAAAAAAAAAAGAATCAAAGCAGCAAAGAGTGTTTTCCTTATCCACAAACCACGAGGCCTCTGCTTTTTACCGTTGGAAAGTCTAAACATTTCTTAACCTCTGATATTCTTGATATCTTAAAAAAAAATTTAGTGTCTAATTCCAGAATAATCTCTGACCATCTCTGTTTTTGTTTCCTCTGAGTTATCTATGTCCTCCCAAAGTTAAGACACAGTGATTTTTTTTTTTCCTTCCCCTTCTGTTGGCGGGGGCATACAGTGGGCCGCCTTTTCCCTCCTCTGTGGAAAGAATGGAAACACCGAGCCAGAGAAGCTCTGAGAGGACTGACATTTCTTGCTTCTGCTTTTGAAGTTAAGATGGTCACAAGAGAGAAAAATATTTTCTCCTCCAAGCCCAAGAAAAGGACATTCCTTTTGGTTTTGGCGAGCTCCCACTCATAGTATTGATTTCTCCCTGAGTTGTCTACAGTCCCTTTAATAAATCACATCTGAAAATGAAATCACTTCTGTGAGTTCTTCCTATCTCCACGCCCTTGATTATAGAAAAGGTGATGCTTTTTCAGATTCATCTAAAGCAGGTTAGGGTATATTTTCCTGGAATTTTTTTGTGTGGGGGGGGTTCCCTTTGGATGAGTTCCTGTTGTTGACTATCCACATTCAGTAGAATTTTCCAGAATCCTGAGAGAACCATCTAGGCATTCTGTTGCTAAACAAAGAAAAAAAATTTTTTAAGAAAAAACTTATTTTTTCTTTAAAAAGAGAGGAAAGTTTCGTGTTTTATCTTTCTCTGGAGAAGGAACTCTGTTTTCCTTTTGGAAAGATTGGAGTTTCTAGGTTAAGTTCCATATTACACAAATCCTGGATATGAAAACATCTATGCAGCCCACACTCTTCCCTCAATGTATTCCCTATGGCAGAAGAGGACTCCATCCAAGGTTGTTGATTAAGACTTGAAGACGAGGTTTGAAATTAGTGGCCCAAGGTCATGGGTAGAACTAATGAGCCATTTGAAAATTATTAGCAGCTGGTTTAATAGAATTTTAATATGTACCACAGTGTGAGAAAATCCAGGCACAAGGTATTTGGAATGTCCCCTTTGAGGTCCTTTATTCTTGTTCTGTAATCCTGGCATCCATTTAGCTAAAGAGCAACTCAGATAGAAGATTAAGGAGTTTTCAATATGAGCATGTAATGCAACCTTATTAGCTTTAGATTTTGACCATTTTTTTTTTTTTTTTACAAAACATCCTGACATCCTTAACCTTCTCATACAATCCGCATGGCCCTGTGTTCTTCCTTTAGCACTACAATCCAATATTTAGGCAGTCTTGCAGACTTTCAGGAGCTAAGAATTCACACTTTTTGCTTACTCTTTTTTCTTAAAATTTTACTCCTATTTGAAGATTTTCAATATTTAATTTACCAAATTCCAGTGGAGAAAAAGACAATTGGAGTGTATACTGTACTTTTTCAAACCTATCTTTTTTCATACAACATAATAGAAGAATGTGTGCTGTAGATCTGGAGGCATGTATGTGTGCAGATTTGGACCTGCAAAGAAAAGTACTTGTTTCCTTTATCAGTCATCTGCACCTTGCTAACCCAGAAACTTGACATAAAGGCAGAGAGCATTCCACTGTTAATGGATTCCACAGCCATGAGTCATCTTAGCCCCAGGCTTCTGGGCCTGGCCTCATCCTCTTCCTGCTTTCAGAGGTCTGGATCTCTAGTTACTGACTTGGAGCTGGGTGAGAAGAGGGGATGACACAGGTGATAGAAGGCAAGAATTCCTTTATATCTTCCAAATCCTAAAAATATACTACCAAAGCATAAGAGGAGGGAAGTGAGGTGTGGATAAATCCACACCTTACATTGACTTGCAAGTCTCATAACTGAGAAAAGGGCCTTCTAAGATGCATTACATAAATGCACACTCTACTGCAACCCCATCAAAACAAGTCCTCACTATGACCATAGAGGTCAAGCAACTTCCTCAAAGTCATACAGCTGGCTGAATGCCAGCACAGAGACCCAAACCCTGTCTTCTGACCAGCTCGTTCCAGTACACCACGGATGAGTCACCCACAAATGACAGACGTTTCCTAGGCTTTTAAAGGAAGTTGGGGATGTTCAAGCGACATTCTCTAACCTTGTGAGGATGTATCACCATGGAAGGAAATCTCCATGTTCTTCATACTAGTCCTTGGAGCTGGGAGCTGAGATGACTTACCATGGCTTATATGGACTGGAGTGATGATTAAGAGCTCGGTAACGATTTGGTAAGGTAACATTTACTGAAGCCGTCAATGGTGTTGTGTCTCTGTACCTTCATTCCACTCAGAAGTGATGCCCTGCAGGTCACCCCCCACCCCCAACTGATAGGATTAAAAGCAACAAAGGAGCCCAGATAGAGAAATGAAAGAGAAAATGCTGTTACTTGGGAGAAAACTGAAATTGTATTCTCTTCCTTCCTTCTTTCTTTCTTTCTACATTGTATCACCATGTAGCCAAGGTAGCCTAACTCAAACCTGCAGCTATTCTCTGGCCTCTGCCACCTGAATGCTGCGATAACTGATGTGGGACACTTTTCATGCCTAGCCCAGAAACTGTTTTCTAATGGCCAGATTACTTGTCGTCCTGGTTGCCTAGTGTAATCCTCCCTGTATTTTGGAGCTAAGCCAGCTGTATCGTTATTCTTGCTTAGCACGTGAGAGAATTCACTCCTGCGTAGCTGAGAGAAAGCGGAAGTTCAGACAGGTTGAGTAGCTTGCGCACGGTTACAGATGTATTATGTTATGGGTCAAGATGAGCATGTGGAGCCAGGTGACTTGTACACTTTGTGCAAAGCTGCCTGGATACCTGCTTGAGATCAAGACGTGTGACACTGGAATTTCTGGAGGGTTTAATAAGTCCGTGAAATTAAAGGTGAAGAATTACTGATGAGACTGTGTGTCCAAAGAATTTTCACATAGAACTCCATTTAATCCTTATGACAAGGCTGTGAAACACTACTCTATTTACCACTTTTTACAGGAGAGGAAGTGAAAGCACAGAGCAGTTGTCTGTTTTATCATTCCAGCTGGCAGGGCTTGCAGGCTCAAGCCTGTAATCTCAGCACACGGGAGGCAGAGAAAGACTAGGGTTATACAGTGAGAGCTGGTCTCAACCTCTTCTCCGTCTCTATCATCAGCCAGTAATAAAAAGTCCAAGCAATTGTTTCATAGGCAAGACTGGATCCAAACTCCAGCAGGTGGGCTCCCAGCCTATGCTCCTGAGTACCACATTGAGTGTGGTAGGCAGCCCTTGTTGGCCAAAGATTGCTTTTAATTGGATCAGTGTTGGAGTTTGGCACATTCTGACAATGTCCAGCTAGGCAATGGAATGATAGTGTGTTGCACTCTGATCACTATCACAGAGGACACACAAAATAGTTCTATGTCCGTAAAATAAAATACAATTTAAAAAAAATAGACAGGATCTTTAATTCACTGCTCATTGTCTTAAGGAGAATAGAAAGATTTTTTCCAGGGCTGACAGTCTATCACGAGAAATGATTAGATTAGCTGTTAAAATCTCTCCAGATGTTTAGCTGCCTGAGGTGACTACTGCAAGGTGAGCACCCATGAAAACTCTAGAATAAGTACCTTGTTCAAATAGATCCTTCAATGCTGTTCAGTCCATGGTGTCCATTACGGTAGTCCTGAGTCACAACTGTCTTTTGGACAATTGAAATGTGCCAGGTTTGAGTGGACTTGTTGTTCTAAGTCTGGAATACAATGAATTTTGAAACTTACTAAGAAAAGAAAATATATTTTATACATTTTTATATTGATTGATGAAATGATTTCTTTGGATAATTATACCTGTTTCTTGTAAAAAAAATTAATTAAATTAACACTACTCCAACAGTTTCTGGCTCCTAGAAAATGTGTGTGTGTGTGTGTGTGTGTGTGTGTGTGTGTGTGTGTGTGTGT
>CAJQZJ010032188.1:5955582-5996799 GCA_907164525.1 Lophiomys imhausi | reverse complement strand
TCTATCTATCTATCTATCTATCTATCTATCTATCTATCTATCTATCTCTATCATCTATCTGTCTATCTATCTGTAATTACCTTAGTTTTAGTTTGTATTTCTGATTACCTTTCTCCTGGAAAATGGATATGTATATAGTCAATCATTCACACTTACCAGAGCCAGACCTAGCTGGGCCCTGGGGTTATAAGAACCAAAAAGAGCAAATTATTTGTCCTTTGAAGAATGATTTTTGCTAGCCTGGGGCCCTATAACCTTGAAAGAACATGACTTTACACGCCAAGCAGAGGACAATCTGTATTGCAGTTTTCCATAGACCATGTACTTTGTGTAGAACTAGCCCATTTCTAATGATATTGGCCCTTTACCAAATTCAGATCATCACCAGCGCAAGTAAACTAGTCATGGGCTTTCATCTTGGATTTTTCTTGGAAGATTTTCAGTGAAATTACCAAAATCATCAAACAGAACTAAATATGAGCACATTTATTATAAAAGCTGCTAAGATCATTTAGAACCACAAAGTCATACATCTTGAAACTGAGAGAGAAGTTGTTGGTTACTTGGGCCAGAGACAAGCTAGCTCTGACCCCCAGGAAGGGCTTCAAAAGGGATACTAAAAATAACCTGGAAAGAACTTGTGAAATGGTTTCCACTCTGCACATTGATATGGTTTGCACTCGCAATACAGACACTTCGGATCAGATAATTATTTATTTTGGGTGTTGTCTAGAACATTGTGGGGTGTTAGCAGCATCCCTGGTCTCTGCCCACTGGATGCAAGTAGCATCCCCATGGGTTGTGGTAATTAAAACCATATGCATACATTGTTAGATTCCTTAAGTTGGAGATGGTGGGAGCAGAATTACCTCTACTTGGAGTCACTGCTTTGTAACATGGGGTTTGCAGACTAATGGCCAGTCTTTTTGTTGTGTGTGTGTCATTTGGAACCCTATTCACTCATTTACTCATTCCGTTATTTCAGTTCAACTTATATTTGCTGTGTATCTGACTGTGCTGAGTAGCTGTCCTCCAGGACTGAAAATAACAATGTGAACAAGACAGATGTGCATAGACAGACCTGTTCTCAGCTGTTTCGTTTGTTCAGGAAGAAAGCCCTTTGAAAGACTCTGCTCCAGGTGTGTGTTCTAGTGGGGCAGAAGAACAGGGATCATGCCACCAATGAAAAAAAACTATGAGGCATGAGAGAAACTGAGCATGTACAATTGTGGAAAGAGAGTCACACAGGGAAAGGTAGTGACTAGCATCAGACGGGATTGTCAGGGGAAGGAAGACCCTTGGAAGACAGAGGCTTTAAGTACAACCCCGAATGATGGGAAGGCAGCCACAGGTAGATGATGAAAAGTAAGCACACAGACTCAATCAGCAAAGTGGCTTTTCAAATACGAGAGAGAAATCATGTAAAGCAGGTCTCCTGTACAAAAAGAGTCTAATATCTTCATTTAGCAAAAGGATCAAAGTCAGGGCCTCAAAAGACTTGCTTAAGGTAAAGATGACAGGCAGAGACATCACACTACTGCCACTTTTTGGTTTTAGTGACCTGAGGACAAATTCTTTAATTGGCTTGATAGGAATTTCTGCAGGCTCACTCACTTGCTCCTTCTTTCTTTTTTTCTTTCTTTAATTGTTTCCTTCCTAGCCGGGCGGTGGTGGCGCAAGCCTTTAATCCCAGCACTTGGGAGGCAGAGGCAGGCGGATCTTTGTGAGTTCGAGGCCAGCCTGGTCTACAAAGCGAGTCCAGGACAGCCAGAGATATTCAGAGAAACCCTGTCTCGAAAAACCAAAAAAAAAAAATTGTTTCCTTCCTTCCTTCCTTCCTTCCTCCCTCCTTCCCTCCCTCCCTCCCTCCCTCCTTCCTTCCTTCCTCTTTAATGGCTCAATAGTGAATAAGTCAGAATATTTAAGTTCTTCAGACAGAGTTGGGGTTTATCATGAAAGATTTTTTGAATGTGAGGCGTGGCCAAGCGTCTGCACCTTAGTCCTTAGTGTTTTCACAGCTCCATGAAGTCCACGCAGCTCTGTTGGCAGGCAAATGTCTAAGCCTTCTGTGAGTTTTTTTGAGGGCAGAAGTTTCTCAGAACAGACTGACTTGGTGAAAATATAGTGGGAATTAAAAGAGAATAAACATTCCTTAGCTGTCAAAAACAGTCTCCTAATGGCTGAGGTAATAGCTCATTTGGTAGAGTGCTTGTTTGCTAGGGACAAAGTCTTTGGCTTCCGTAAGCCAAGCATGGTGTTAAGCAAGTATCATCTTAGCACAGAGGAGGTACAGACAGGAGAGTCAGCATCATTCTCAACTATGTAATGAGTTTAAGACCAGCCTGAGACCCTTTCTTCAAAAAATAAATAAATAGAAATTCCCAAACCCTAATTTTTAGGTACCCATCAGTCTCTTATGTAAATACATAGTATGTTTTTTTTGGGGGGGGGAGTCTACTAATTTGACAAGGAAATAAATACTTTCTACTGAAGGATTCTGATATGCTAACAGTCAAAAGAAGATCAATATATAAACCAAACAGACATCCCCATTTTTTTGTTGTTGTTCTTGTTTATTTGTTTTTCAAGACAAGGTTTCTCTGTGTATCTCTGGCTGTACTGGACTAACTTTATAAACCAGGCTAGCCTTTAACTCACAGAGATCCATCTGCCTCTGCCTCCCTAGTACTGGGATTAAAGGAGTGTACCACCACACCCAGCAGACGTGTCTATCTTTTCTTTCTTTTTTTTTTTTTTTTTTGAGACAGGGTTTCTCTGTGTAGCCCTGGCTGTCCTGGACTCACTTTGTGTCACTTTGTAGATCAGGTTTGCCTTAAACTCACAGAGATCCACCTGCCTCTGCCTCCCAACTGCCAGGATTAAATGCATGCGCCACCATGCCCGGTAGACATACCTATCTTATAATGCGTTCATAAATAAGGACTGAACTTTGTGGGTCCTGTAGACTCAGCCATTGTATGCTATTCCAGAAGCCATGTTACATGGCACTTTCCTTCCTACATCTCTGAGTGGCCGTGGTTTGTCATGCTTACTGTTGTCTGGTAAAAGACGCCTGACTGAAAGAGTCATTGTGCCATGGCCTAACACTTTCAAGTAGATTCAAGTCACTTTTCAGGTAAAGAGAGTGACTGGTTTGATTTTTACATATAAATATATATTGATATGTATTGATGATTTTATATATTTATATATATATATATATATATATATATATATAATGCTTAATGGTGTTTTGCCTGCATGCATGTCTGTGTGAGGGTGTCAGAAGCTCTGGAACTGGAATTAGAGACAAATGTGAGCTGCCATGTGGGTGCTGGGACTTGAACCTGTGTCCTGGAAGAGCAGCCAGTGTGCTCTTAATCCCTGAGCCATCTTTCTAGCCCCCAAAGGTTTAAAGTTTTTTCTTTTTAATTTCATGTTCATTGAGCTTTTTTATTAAGAAATCACTATGTTTTCAATTGACAAGTAGTAATTGTACATATTGGGTGTGCGATGTGGTTCCTCAATGTGTGTATATAATGGGCAGTTATATGATTGGGGTCATTGGTATATTTATTGTCTCACTTGTGTCTTTTTTTTTTGGTGTGGGAAAATTCAGAATCCTCCCTATTAGTTACTGAGTTTTTTTTTCCCTTTTTTAAAAAATGTATTTATTTTTATTTGTTAAAGTTACATATCAATCACAATCCCCTCCCTACTCCCCTCTCCAGTCCCACCCTCACGCACCCCCATCCGCTTCCTTCCTTTCTTTTTTTTTTTTTTTTTTTAAGTATATCTTTTCCCCATAACAGCTTCCCCTTTTAATCCAACAAATGTCTCTTTCTCTTATAACAACAAATACAATACAAAATAACAAAAATAACTAGACCACAATTATAAGTTGTAAGGCTTAGCATACATTCATTATTGAGTAATCTTCAATTAACTAGTGTAAGGTAAAGTTATCCCACAGTGCTACATAGAAGATTAAAAGTCATTCCACATAGAGCCTGAAGTTGCTCAAACAGTAGCGTTTAGCATTTATGGGAGTTTATGTTTGATTTTTAACCCCCCCCCCACACACAAAACCTTGACAACTCTATTCAATCCATTAATCATCTTCATTCCACACCAACTCCCCAATACTCTTATCAGGCCCTGTCTCTTTGAGATAAACTTTAGTGTCCACATATAAGGGAAAATCTGATCTTTATCATTCATGGTCCCCTGTCCCATTCGTGTCACACATGAACTTGTCCAAAATTTTTGAGCAAACAGCCAGTGGACAAATCTCCTAAGAGATTGGATTGGGAGTGTGGGCCTTCCCCCAGATAAAAGAAGTTCTTTAGGAAAAAAAAAATTTCTTAAATGCTCCACAAGCCAGCAGCCATTCAGCATTGTTGCCTTTGAATAATAATAGATACACATTAGGGTGGGTTCTGATTCATTCATTGAAATCTGAATAGAGAGTTAATGTCATTGTGTGTGGCTAGGTCTTAAAAACCAGAAGTAGTTTGATTTGTGAAGGCACATTGAGCAACTGAGGCCAGTTGGGCTGATGAGTGAGTGTATGAGGAAAGAGGCAATGCTCATTTTTGGTCTTTTCTGATGTAGAAGATGGCTTTCACTGTAGGTTCTGCTTACGCCGTGTCTTAATCAACTCTGTAATGAAGACCCAGCAGCGTATCTGCAACTTCCCTTTAATTTTACAATTTTTATAATGAGAGTCCTTGGAGTGTGGAAAGAGCCTGTAGAAATCCAGCCAGCATTCTGAAGAGTCTATAAAGGAACACCGTGATTTCCTGTCTCTGCCATTTGGGTAAGATTTGGCTCTGGAAGAGAGAAATCAGTTCTCTCTTGTATGAAATGCAAGGATAAGAATGGCTTCAAAGTTTTCAAAGAACTTTGCTGTGAGTCCATGGCATTTCAGAGAATCTTTCTGGCCTTATCACTTCTAATTTATTTATTTGACACCAAGAACATTTTCCCATTATGTGAAGGAGCATTATGATCCAGGCTCTGATTTTTTTTTCCCCCTGGTTGCATTTTGAGAATTTTAGTGTGGGAGCAGCATCTTCATTTTGTTTCTAATCCTCACCTCAAGAAAATGGTCTGGACACATCTCAAAATTAAAAGTTATCTGGTGAACTACAGGCTTGCCTCCATAGACAATGAAGTCTAAAGCTCCTGAGATACCACCCTGCTTCCTCCCTTTCTTTTCTTGTCCTTTCTCTCTTTTTATCTTCTTGTTCAAATCACAGGCTTCCTTTTCTAAGGACAGGAGTGTTGGCAGACTGCCTATTGGCTAGTTGGCCTCAGTCAGCCTTGTATCATTGCAAAGGAATGCACTAAGTCTCCACAAGGTCTGGATTATCTTTCTGTACGAGATTCTCACCTCCTGCTTTCTTAACAGGTATACCTAGCCTGAATCACTTCTTGTGCACATAGCTGACATTTTTAGCCACTGAAATTATATTTCTTGATGCTCATGTCATTCTAATGATAACCTCCACAGGTATTTGCTGTGAAATAACTCTGGCATGCTCTACACCATTGAAAACTTTATTCAGCAAAGCAATCCTAAAAGAAGAGTTAACTTGGGTACTTACATCCCTGTCCAGAAGATGACTGGGTCCTTAGTGCACACATTGCTTGCTTTAGACTTTGTGCTCGTATGCAAGGTCCTGCAGTTGGACAAGACTGGTCATGTACTACAGTGGCTGCATGCACTGGCTGGATTTTGTCTCATGGCATTTTCTGCTACTATTTAAATTCAGTTTCAAACCTGGGGTTACATATGTGACTGAAAATTAATCCTTTCTCTTCTGAAAATTTGTTTTTGAAGAACAGCTGTGTCTCCCTTCTGAATTCCTTAATTATTTATCCTCCCTGATAAGCTAACCCTTTCGTTAATGCGGTGAATTGCCAAGCGCACACAGAGCTGCTTAGATTGTATAGCAAACTGTGTAAACATTTGATAGGACATTTGAAGACACCACATGCTGAGCCATGATCTATACTACTACCAAACGCTGTGGGATCAATGAAGGCAGCCTGGTGTTGGAATCCTTTGTTGTTTCTTCCTTAACTAACATGAGGACCGTGCATACACCAGTTGTACTGATTCAGCAACAAGACTGTCTTGGGTCTTGCTAAACTTGGAGATACAGGTCTTTATCGGAGATCAAGTTAAACCAACAAAATTAGCTAATTCACATATGCATGCTCATATATATTATATATATAAACACATATTGCATGCTTATAATATAATTAGGTAGTCTATATTTATGGTTGTAGTTGGATCCTCTCACTGCTGTTTCTGAGACACCACCTCATGTTCCTAATTAAGTACTGCTGAGAAAGAGTCCTCAAATGGTTTCTTAAAAAGTAAAACTTTCACTTTGACCAAGACAAGAGCAAATGATTAATAATGATACAAAACAACCCTCCTTGCCAAAAATAACAACCCTGAATTTACAAGTTTATCAGTTAGTATTTTACTTCTATGTTATATTCTTTGGTTCTAGGTTTGTTACTAGAAATACATCTCATAACCTGTTGACTTCATTTTATGACTAATCTGTGAACTGTAAATACAGTTAGTTGTTCAAGATGGTGTTTAGGTTGCTGATTTTTGTTTTTTTCTAGTCAGACTAATGCACCATTTATGCATTCATTCTATTACCCATCATCTCCTCAGATAATTCATATTTCCACTCAAAGGAAAGCAAGAAAAGCACGAAGGACAAACAGCGTCTGTTAGCTCAAGCCCTTCATTAGAATTGTGACTGAGGAGATCTGGGAAGGTCAGTGGCTTATAAATGAAAG
Source organism: Lophiomys imhausi (assembly GCA_907164525.1). NCBI lineage: Eukaryota > Metazoa > Chordata > Mammalia > Rodentia > Muridae > Lophiomys > Lophiomys imhausi. The sequence goes on along the minus strand of CAJQZJ010032188.1, from coordinate 5,989,968 downwards.
TAGGTTTCTGGAGTGTCCGGAGGAAAAGCACCTTCTGGTGTATCTGGATCTGGTTCTCAGAGGCTTTGAAGGTTATAATTAGTTGCTACTTAATCACATGGCTGTGGAGCACCACAGCTTTGTGTCTGATCTGCAGGCCTGTGTTCAGAGAACAGATTAGACGGGTAGGGTCTGGGTGTATTCGTTTGGTCATTTCCTGGAGACAGTTGGAATTTGCTTCAAGGACCACCTTAGGCTGTTGATCAGCAGGCTAGAAGAGTAGTGTTTGCCAAGCAGACCTGGACAAGGGTTGAAAGTGGCAGGCTTCGGAGTAGGCTGTGAAGTGGCCTCCCCTCTCCAGGGACATGTGAACTTGCAAGGATATACACCAAGAAGATGTGTTTTGACAACTTTCTCTTCCCCAGAAGTAAACCCAACACACAATGGACCCTGAAGTTCTTAGCACCAGTGTGTGGGCAACAGGATCAATGCAAATTGGTGTTGAGATTGAGAACGTGTGGTGTTTGTCCACACTGTCCTTTTCCTCATTATAGTGTGTGTTTTCAAATCTCTAGCATGGACTGTGGACACTCTCTAAGTATGTATTCGAGATATTGCTAAACATAGACAATGGGTTTGAGTTGCTCATCTAAACAGTACACTTTGAACTCATAGACCCTAAGTATGAAGTCTTAATGAATGAAGAAGCCATACATTAAACAGAATTTGAGGAAGAGTGAGGATGATTTAAGGGTTTCCTGTTCAGAGAACTCGTCAGTTAAGATGAAGGTTATTTTGGAGTGAAGTTCACTCATCTTATAGGTATCATCACCCATGGCATTAGAAGTAGAGTTATCTGAAGGAAGTACATCTGGCCTTGACGGGCTGGGGGTATGGTCCTGGGAGGGGCAGGTAGTGGGAGGTGAGGATATCTGTTTGCTTTGATCTCCTGACCTTTAAAAAGAACATTTCTTTTCAGCTAGTTCAGAAACTTCCATTTGTCCTCTTGATACTGCTGGTTTGGTAAGTGAGAAAAAGATTGTTAATCTCATAATCACGGGTGTTATTAAGTGAGGTAAACATGAGAGCGAGGCTTCTCACTTTAAATCATAATTTTACAGCAGACACTCTGTAGCTTGGGCTCTTACAGCTGTAGCTCTTCTGAGTCTACTCTGTAGCTTGAGCTCTTACAGCTGTAGCTCTTCTGAGTCTACAAAGCCATCAAATGTATAGGCTTTAATGCCTCATCTCCGTGTTGTTGGCTTCTTAGAGTTTGTGTCCTGCTCCAGAAGCATACTTACTGATGGGTGAATGAACGGGTGGGTCATCCCTGGGTCCAGTTTGCTTAGTGGCGATCCTTTCCTGCTCCTCCCTTCTCCTGCTCTTGCTTTTTGCCTGTGTGTGCTTATACAGTCTCATAAATATATCAGGTTTCTTGGATTGTTTGGGCCATGCCAGCAATTTCTGTTTTCTTCTGTCAGCATCTTCAGGAGAGCCGTGTACACAAAGACAAAACAGCTTTCAAAGTAGGCTACATTTTCATTTCAGCATTGGTGCAGACATCCCATTGAAGACCACTCAGCTGTACCTGCTGGTGGTTGTACCAGCTGCCTGGAGATTAACCACTTTGGAGGCTCTGAGCTATTTTTGAGGTCAAGATTGCAACAACATTAAAGCTAGAACCCATTAGAAAATCACTTTCATCATCTCTTCTTTTTCCAAATCAGTGGCTCTTTTTTTTCCCCTTCTGATCTCATAACCCTTTAATCTCCTTTGTAGCAGAACAAGGAGATTGTTAGTGTTTGCATCCAATGAAGTTGGCATCCTGATAGATAACAGCTTCAGAAGACACCAAGATATTAAAGAAGTGTACAGAGAGATGAACATCTCTAGGTGGACAGCCTGAATACTGCAGGTGCCCTGCTCTCCTTGTACAAGCATGGGCCATTTTTGTGGATGTTTTGTGCAAGGCAGGCTCCAAGTCTCCAAAAGAGACACAGCAGAAAGCCTTTTGTTGCATTATTTCTAAAGGCTTGAAGTTTTGAAGGGAAGGGATTTTGTTTTCCTCTGAGCTACACAATGGAGCTTTCACAGAACCTCTTTTAAAAGGAATAGCTACAGCCTTTGTGTTGAAGGGTGTGTCTTTTGGCAGGGTCTGCTGATGCAGACAGACTGGCTGGTGATTAACAAAGGTCATTAGACTTTGGAATCTGGCTAGCAGGCTCAGATGGTATGTCTTCTGTGTGTGGAAGGACGACTCCCAAGAAACCAAGGCATTCTGGATGTCCCCTCTACAGGTCACCCCCAAATCCTGCTGCAGAACAGGATCTGGTCCAGGGACGTCCTGATCTAACCAGTACTCTGCTGGGACTAACGAACCAGCCTATCAATCATGGAATAAAAGAAACTTTGGAGATCTTGGAGAATGACATTTGAGGAGGAGAAAGGTGCTGCTTTTCGGGAAGAAATGAAAACAGTTAATTCATTGTTGGGAAGAGCTTAGGAGGAGCCCAGTCTGCCCTTGTAGTGTTCACTTGTGATTGTCAGCCTAGCAGAATCCAAGAGAAGCCATGTTGTGCACGGAAGAGAGGCTCTGAGCTAAAATGGCTGCTCCTATAGCTCAGAGGACTAGGGCAGCTTAGTGAGTCTTAGAGCGTCAGTGACGCTGGAGCTCCTATCTCCTGAAGTGTGATAAACACATTCAGCAGAGCTGTGGCTGGCTTGGCTGAGATGAAAGGACTAAGCTTGGGGGATGGGAGAGCACATTGGATGATCTGCTTTTTTTTTCTGTGAAGTGTTCTAAATGCAGGAGTCGTCTGCACCGTGGAAAAATTTGTTTTCAGGTCTAATGGACTGTGCGAAAGGAGACGTGGGGTGGGGCTCTGTGACTGCTGTAATTTGATCCAGAGCTGATAGCAACCTCTTCCACACTATTTGGGCTGGTGCTCCCACATAAAAGCTTGTGTATCTGGACTATTGAGACTTAGTTAGCTGAAAGGACTCGGGTGCCCAGTTCAATGTTCATTGAGACAGGGTAAATTGCTGGGTTAAGGAAGAGGAGGTAAAACATCTGTGTCTCACTCTACAAAGCTCTGCCAGAGCTGGACTTGCCCAGAATTTATTTTAGCAGGCTACCAGCAGGAACATTCTTCCATGTCACGGCTCCTTGAACTCCATTGACACGTTACTGTTGGACTTTTGTTTCTCCAGCAGAAATCACATCTTTTATAAAAGATGTGTAGAAAATTGTGTCATAAAAAGGATCTGGCTGCAGCTTGAATTCTTAAGACACTTGGTTCTAGATTACAATGACTTAGTAGGGTTTGTGATGCACCTTGCAAAATAACTTATTCATTCAGATAATAATTGGGTATCTCCTTACAGGATATATACTAAGCTATGGAGGACTATACCTTCCCAATACGCTCTTGACTTCTTCATGGTGGGACTCTGCTTTAAGCTAGCGTGAAGCTTTCCAGAGAGTTCAGTCACACAGTGAACCACAGGATGAGGTAGATGGGCCATGCTTTGCTTCATTCTATGCCAGGCTCACAGTTTGATTTTTGTTGTTGTTGTTTTGTATCCAAGTATACATTTCATGACTGTAAAAGAGAAGAGTGGCCAGGGGAAGCCCTGACTCAGAAGGCCTTCTTCAGAACTACTTGTTTCTGTGGTCTTAATGTAAAGTGACATGCCAAGGTACAATCTTAAACCAGAAACTGAGTTGTCATCTAAAGTTGGTTGCTTGAGAATCTCGTGAGACATAACTTACGGCCTGAGAAATAACTTACAGCCTAATTAGACTGGAGAACCTGTTGTTAGGCTTTTAATTGGTAGGTAGTAAAAGAGGAAATAACCACTTATTTCGTGGAGGGGAAAAGCTATACTATTTGGGGAAAAGAGGAAAGATAGAAGCCCTAGAATCAATAAAGATATTTAAATAATAAAAACAGTACTAAAAGCCACAGCCATTTCCAAGAGTCAATCCTATTCTACCATTTGGTGTTAAAACACTAATGTAATAATGAGAAAATTGATAAAGAAAGTGATTTCCCTGCCCTTTGCTGGGGATGGATGTCCTCTTTGCTTCTAAGATGACTCCAGGTCAAGAAGAAAAAGTCCAAGGAGAAATCAGAATCAACATTAAGTTACCTAGAATTCTGAATGCAGTGGAGAAACTTAAAAAATTGCACAAACTTTTGAAGTATTAATGTTCCCTTGACAAATGACATTTGAAGAGCTATCAAACCAGAAAATATTTATCTGGGTTTTCTTCCCTTTGAAGTTAGGAAGTCAAGGGCTTTGTCTCTATTATATCTGATTGCCTTTCTTTGGCCAGTTTTCCCATTGGCAAAGAGGAGCAAGAGAAACGTCCTGATGTTGGGGTTCATTCCAGTAGCAGATCTGTAGCCACTCAGGGTTTGTGGTGAGTGCGTTTCTCATGATGCTTTGTTCTGATGTCTGCCACAGGTTCCTGATGTGAGAGGGTAGCCCCTGATCATGGAGGTGCTTCAGTGTGATGGCTGTGACTTCCGAGCCCCGTCTTATGAAGATCTCAAGGCACACATCCAGGATGTTCATACAGCGTTCTTGCAGCCGACTGATGTTACCGAGGACGATGATGAGCCAGGATCCGGGTCCGTGAATGCTGGGAATCAGACAGAGGTGGAGTTTTCTTCTATAAAGGATGAGTTTGTGATTGCAGAAGATTTATCAGGTAATTCTACACTAAACTCACATGTCTGATAAAGCTTAATTGCCCTATTATTGTTTATTTATTTGGTGTTGTTACTGTTTTTTTTTTTTGAGACAGGGTTTTTCATGTAATAGCTCTGGCTGTCCTAGACTCACTTTGTAGTCCAGGCTGGCCTCTAACTCACAGAGATCTGCCTGCCTCTGCCTCCCAAGTGCTGGGATTAAAGGCGTGTGCCACCACTTCTGGCTTTTATTATTATTATTATTTTAACTGTTAACTGTGGTTCTTATGTGCTGCTACTCTACTTTCTTACTTTCTGCAAGCCATTTTTACCATTTTTACTACTTAGGTATAATAGTTAAACCTTAGGTTATTGTCCTTTTAGTGTCCCTGTGTATTTATTCTACTTCTAACGTTGAAAACAAAGTGTGTTTGGAAGTTCTAGAATATGCCGTACAGTTGCTAAAACACATTTTTATTCTGTACCTACACCTGTCTATGGCATCTTCCTCACTAGCACTCAGTGGATAGTCTTCAGGACTGCATCTTTAGTCATTATGCGTGTTGGATGTGATGCTCATTGATGAAGACTAACTGAAATGGTTCTGTCTTGTGTGATTGAATTTCATATTTTCTTTCACTTCACTTTTCTCACTTTGCTCTTCTTAAATATTCTCTTTAGGTCAAAGTGCAGCTGCATTGGGGAGTGGAGGTTACTATGGCCACAGTCCGGGATATTACGGTCAGCATATTGCCCCTAATCCCAAACCAACCAACAAATTTTTTCAGTGCAAGTTCTGCGTACGCTACTTCAGGTCAAAAAATCTCCTAATAGAACACACTAGGAAGGTCCATGGAGCTCAAGCTGACGGGAGTTCGACAGGACCTCCTGTCCCAGGATCCTTAAATTATAATATCATGATGCACGAAGGATTTGGAAAGGTCTTTTCTTGCCAGTTTTGCACATACAAATCACCTCGGAGGGCAAGAATAATTAAGCACCAGAAGATGTACCACAAAAACAGTTTAAAGGAGTCCACAGCACCACCACCTGCTCCTGCTCCGCTGCCAGACCCTGTGGTTCCACCCGTGTCCTTGCAGGACCCCTGCAAGGAGCTTCCGGCAGAGGTTGTAGAGCGCAGCATCTTAGAATCCATGGTCAAGCCTTTGACCAAGTCTCGAGGCAACTTTTGTTGTGAGTGGTGCAGTTACCAGACCCCCCGCCGAGAACGCTGGTGCGATCACATGATGAAGAAGCACCGCAGTATGGTCAAGATCCTTTCTAGTATCAGGCAGCAGCAAGAAGGGAATAGCACACCTGAAGTGCAAAACAATGATGAACCCAGCCCCACATCCAACTCCACCTACCTGTCCATGAATGCTGCAAGCCGGGAGATGCCCAACACTAATGTCTCCAATTTCAGGGGCTCCATGGGCAACTCCATCATGAGACCTAATTCTTCTCCAGCTTCCAAGTTTTCTTCTATGTCTTACCCTCAGATGAAGCCGAAGTCACCTCACAATTCTGGCCTTGTGAACTTGACGGAGAGGTCTCGTTATGGAGTGTCTGACATGACCAATTCATCTGCCGACCTGGACACTAGCAGCATGCTGAATGACTCCAGTTCTGATGAGGACTTAAATGAAATAGACAGTGAGAATGGCTTGAGTGTTATGGATCATCAGGCTTCAGGCCTGTGTGCAGAACAGCTGATGGGCTCTGACGGCAACAAGTTGTTAGAGACCAAGGGGATTCCATTTAGAAGATTCATGAATAGGTTCCAGTGTCCCTTTTGTCCTTTCCTCACCATGCATCGGCGCAGCATTTCCCGTCACATAGAAAACATCCACTTGTCTGGAAAGACTGCTGTCTACAAATGTGATGAGTGCCCATTTACTTGTAAGAGCTCCTTAAAACTCGGGGCTCATAAACAGTGTCACACGGGTACGTCAGATTGGGATGCTGTGAATTCTCAGAGTGAAAGCCTCTCTTCCTCTTTGAATGAAGGTTTGATGTCTTATGAGAGCTCCAGCATCAATGGCAGAAAGTCAGTAGTCATGCTGGATCCCTTGCAGCAGCAGCAGCAGCAGCCACCACAGCCGCCTCCACCACTGCCACTGCCACCATCCCAGCCACTGCAGCAGCCACCACCGCTGCACCTGCAGTCACCACACCAGATGCCACCTCAGGCCCAGCCACCACCAGCACAGCAGCCACAGCCACCCACGCAGGTCCCACCCTTGCACCCTTACAAGTGCACCATGTGTAGTTACTCCACCATGACTCTGAAAGGGCTGAGAGTCCATCAGCAGCACAAGCATTCATTCTGTGACAACTTGCCAAAATTCGAGGGGCAACCCTCAAGCCTGCCACTGGAAAACGAGACAGATAGCCACCCCTCTTCCAGCAACACTGTGAAGAAAAGTCAGACCTCAATTCTTGGCTTGTCCTCCAAGAATAACTTTGTAGCTAAGGCCTCTAGGAAGTTTGCTAATGACTTTCCTCTTGACTTGTCACCCGTGAAGAAGCGAACGAGGATTGATGAGATAGCGAGCAATTTGCAGAGCAAAATCAACCAAACAAAACTGCAGGAAGATGCCATCATCAATGTCGAGGATGATGAGGAGGAAGAGGATGACAACGAAGTAGAGATAGAGGTTGAGCTGGACAGGGAAGAGGAGCCAACAGAACCCATTATGGAAGTTCCCACTTCCTTTTCAGCCCAACAGATTTGGGCCAGAGACACCATTGAGTCCCAGAAGGAGCCTAACTACAGGAGTATCACCCATGATTACAGTGCCACCAATGGGGCCGAGATCGAACTCACGCTCTCTGAAGATGAAGAGGATTATTATGGCTCTTCAACAAGCATGAAAGATCATCAAGTGTCCAATGCAGCTCTGCTGAACACCCAACCACCTATCTATGGGACGGAACACAATAACGAAAATACAGATTTTGGTGAATCTGGAAGGCTTTACTATTGTAAACACTGTGACTTTAATAACAAATCTGCCCGGAGTGTTAGCACCCACTACCAGCGAATGCATCCATACATTAAGTTCAGCTTTAGGTATATATTGGATCCCAATGATCACAGTGCAGTGTACAGGTGCCTGGAATGCTACATTGACTACACCAACTTTGAAGACCTCCAACAGCATTATGGTGAGCATCACCCAGAGGCCATGAATGTACTCAATTTTGACCATTCGGACCTGATCTACCGATGTCGGTTTTGTTCCTACACAAGCCCAAATGTCAGAAGCCTGATGCCACATTACCAAAGAATGCATCCCACGGTGAAAATAAATAATGCCATGATATTTTCAAGCTATGTTGTAGAGCAGCAAGAAGGGCTGAATGCTGAATCCCAGACCCTGCGGGAGATTCTGAATTCAGCTCCCAAGAGCCTGGCCACATCCACTCCCGTGGCTCGTGGTGGTGGTATGCCAGCTACGTTTAACAAAAATACTCCTCCCAAGACCTTTACTCCAGAATGTGAAAACCAGAAGGACCCTTCAGTCAACACCGTTGTCGTTTATGATTGTGACGTCTGCTCATTTGCGAGCCCCAACATGCACTCTGTTTTGGTTCACTATCAGAAGAAACACCCTGAAGAAAAGGCCTCGTACTTTAGGATCCAGAAAACCATGCGCATGGTGTCTGTGGACAGAGGCTCTGCCCTTTCCCAATTATCATTTGAGGTGGGTGCTCCAATGTCTCCCAAAATGTCCAACATGGGTTCCCCGCCCCCCCCCACAGCCCCCACCACCAGACCTCAGTATTGAGCTTTACTACTGCAAACACTGCTCCTACAGCAATCGGTCAGTTGTGGGGGTGCTCGTTCACTACCAGAAAAGACACCCAGAAATAAAGGTCACTGCCAAATATATCAGACAGGCTCCTCCCACAGCTGCAATGATGAGAGGGGCTGAAGGGTTCCAAGATTCCCCTCGGCCTCCTGCCCCCATCCAGCTGAACCGGAGCAGTTCTGAGAGAGATTGCCCTCCTGTGGAGACCGAGATGTTCTTTTGCCAGCACTGTGATTATGGGAACCGGACGGTCAAAGGTGTCCTCATTCATTATCAGAAGAAGCACCGGGACTTCAAGGCCAATGCCGATGTGATCAGGCAGCACACGGCCACTGTCAGAAGCCTGTGTGACCGAAACCAGAAGCCTGCCAGTTGTGTGCTTCTCCCTGCTTCTGGTATGGAGCGGGACAAGACGAAACTTCGAGCGCTCAAATGTAGGCAGTGCTCATATACCTCCCCCTATTTCTATGCACTGAGGAAGCATATCAAGAAAGACCACCCTGCTCTGAAGGCCACAGTCACATCCATCATGCGATGGGCGTTTCTGGATGGCTTGATAGAAGCTGGGTACCACTGCGAGTGGTGCATCTATTCCCACGTGGAGCCCAGTGGTTTGCTCCTGCATTACCAAAGGAGGCACCCTGAGCATTACGTAGATTACACGTACATGGCTACCAAACTCTGGGCTGGTCCAGACCCATCCTCTCCCACTCTCACCATGCCAGCTGAAGCCAAAACATACAGATGCAGGGACTGTGTTTTTGAAGCCGTTTCCATCTGGGACATCACCAATCATTACCAAGCGTTCCACCCCTGGGCCATGAATGGTGATGAATCTGTGTTGCTGGATATCATCAAGGAGAAGGATGGTGTAGAGAAGGCCATCCTTACACCTGAGGAGTTGTTAGGCCCTGTGAATTGTGAAAACAGTATGCCCAACCCCCTCCCCGAGCAGGAAGCTGAGTGCCCAGAGGATGTGAGACTTTCCCCAGAGAAAAGCATTCATCTGGCTTCAGCTAACCCTGCTATATCTTCCACCCCATACCAGTGCACAGTGTGCCAGTCTGAGTACAACAACTTGCATGGCCTCCTCACTCATTATGGGAAGAAGCATCCTGGCATGAAAGTTAAGGCTGCTGATTTTGCCCAGGACATCGACATCAACCCGGGTGCTGTTTACAAATGCAGGCATTGTCCATACATAAACACTCGCATCCATGGTGTCCTGACCCATTACCAGAAGCGACACCCAGCCATCAAGGTGACCGCTGAGGACTTTGTGCATGACGTGGAGCAGTCTGCTGACATATCCCAGAATGACGTGGAGGAGACAAGCAGGATTTTCAAGCAAGGGTACGGTGCCTACCGGTGTAAGCTGTGTCCTTACACACATGGCACTCTGGAGAAGCTCAAAATCCACTATGAGAAGTACCACAACCAGCCTGAGTTTGATGTCTTTTCCCCATGTCCCCCGAAGCTGCCAGTCTCCCTTGAACCTGAGATAACCACTGAAGTGAGCCCCTCCCAGGTCTCTGTGACTGAGGAGGAGGTGGGAGAGGATCCCATGTCCACTTCTCACTTCTCTACCTCGCATCTGGTCTCCCACACTGTGTTTCGGTGCCAGCTCTGCAAGTACTTCTGCTCGACGAGGAAGGGCATTGCCAGGCACTACCGGATCAAGCACAATAATGTTCGTGCCCAGCCCGAGGGCAAGAACAACCTCTTCAAGTGTGCTCTGTGTGCCTACACCAACCCCATCCGCAAGGGCCTGGCAGCCCACTACCAGAAGCGCCATGACATTGATGCGTACTACACCCACTGCCTTGCAGCCTCCAGGACCATCAGTGACAAGCCCAACAAGGTGATCATCCCATCCCCACCCAAAGACGACTCTCCTCAGCTGAGCGAGGAACTGAGGCGGGCCGTGGAGAAGAAAAAGTGCTCTTTGTGTTCCTTCCAGTCCTTCAGCAAGAAAGGCATCGTGTCCCATTATATGAAGCGCCACCCGGGGGTCTTCCCAAAGAAGCAGCATGCCAGCAAGTTGGGGGGCTACTTCACAGCGGTCTATGCAGATGATCACGAGAAACCCCCATTGATGGAAGAAGAGGACAGAAGCAGCTTTGAGAGAGCCGAGGTGGAAGGAGAAGCTCAGGACATCGAGTGGCTTCCATTCCGCTGCATCAAATGCTTCAAGCTGTCCTTCAGCACGGCGGAGTTGCTATGCATGCATTATACAGACCACCACAGCAGGGATCTAAAGAGGGACTTCGTCATTCTAGGCAGTGGCCCCCGCTTCCAGAACTCCACCTTCCAGTGTAAGCACTGTGATAGCAAACTGCAAAGCACAGCCGAGCTGACCTCACACTTGAACATTCACAATGAGGAATTCCAGAAGCGTGCCAAACGCCAGGAGAGGAGGAAACAGCTTTTGAGCAAGCAGAAATATGCAGATGGTGCTTTTGCAGATTTCAAACAAGAGAGGGTAAGGATATGTTTTGATTTCCCTTCCCCCAGGAGGCCTCTCATCACCGCTGCCCACATGCACTTCTTCGTTGCCAGCCAAACTGCTGTAGGCTTCCTAGTGACTTAGCTTGCCAGAGAGCTCAGTAAGTCAATTAAACATTTCGAGCTTGATTATCCTCCATTCTATGCTCACTCCACTCCTCTGTCCTATTCCCCTCCCCTTCTCCCTGACTCCTCCCATGGCTCCCCAGGGGAGGTTTGGGTGGTTTCTATGTATGTCTTCCTGCCAAGTAGTGTTTTATAAAGCCTAGTTAGATGACAATACTCGCCTTTCCTAAGTCCATTGTGGGCTGTCTTCTCTTGGCATCCTTAGCCCTTCTCAGTCATGACATGGTCTCCAGTGTTTGCTTCAGGAACTTAACATCACAAGGAATAGATTTTTTTTTTTTTATTATTTTAAATCAAGAAGGTCATTAAAGGAATAGCTGTGTGCAACATTTCACCTGAGTAGTCAAAACTATCCTGAAAGCCAGATAACTTAGTAGCCGTGACTATGGGCTTCTACACAGAAATCTCTCCTCGCCAGCTGGAACCTAACTGGATTCCAGGGACTGCGTCTAGGAGGCAATGTGCCATGACTGATGAACTAGTTATATACACTCGCCTCTGTCTTCTTGGTTTTTAACCTGTTAATCCTCTTTAAAATACAATATCCAGTAAACCATAAGAGTGAAATGCCTGCCTTTGAGGGAGAGTGTGCTGTACTGATGGCTACTACTGTGTTTTACCAGCCTTTTGGTCACTTAGAAGAGGTGCCAAAGATGAAGGAGAGGAAAGTGGTGGGCTACAAGTGTAAATTCTGCGTGGAAGTGCACCCAACGCTTCGAGCCATCTGTAACCACCTCCGGAAGCATGTCCAATATGGCAATGTTCCAGCTGTGTCGGCCGCTGTGAAGGTGAGAAGGGGAGGATCCAGGTACCTGGTGTGTGTGTGTGTGTGTGTGTATACATGCGCATATCTGAGTTATTTATTAACCCATTGCTTGAAGTGGCCTGGCAGAGTGAGGCTTGGGATGTGGGCACTCAAGTTATGCTTGGCTTGCTTTGGCTTGTTTTGATTTCTTTGCAGGTTGGACCTTTTGCATCTTTCTGTTCAGGAAAAGGTTTGGTTTTTATCTGGTGTCTGATTCTGGGGGACAAGTTGGTGGACAAAGATGGTCGGTCCCACTCTCTCATGTAGGAGGTTTGGGGTCAAGTTATTTTGTGCTGGTTGTCACTAGATCGTTGTTGTTCTGAACTGTCAGAGCTCGTGGGAGGAAGTGAGTGGGTCCTGCTCCCTTCATCTGGACTTCCCATTGCCTCACTCTTACTGTCATTTGCCTGAACATGTGACAGTCTAGAAGAATCTGCATTTTGCTTCTATCTGGGTTCTTTGAGGTGTGCAAGGGGTATTGATCAAATATAAAACTAAAAGCCTTTTAAGACCTGGTTTGTCTACTGCCCCCCTCTCTCCATATGATGCTGCCAGTATCTTCTTTCTTTCCCCTCATCCTTACTAGGATTCCTGTTTTGAACACTAATCCAAGTAGCAGCTACTGTTTCAGCAGCCAACATTCTAGAAGGCACTTACCACTTCTGAATACAGAAATTAATTCAGATTTCTGCCCTTTCCCCATAGATATTGGAATATATTTCTATTATTTGCTCTTTCTTGACCTTTGTGTCCTGTTTACTCTGAAGGTAAAACTTATCTCTTCTTGAACACTGAACCCTTGTCTTTGACGAGAACACTGGCAACCCAGGGACAAAGGCGAGAGAGTCCACACTTGACTGTAGTGCATCCCAGTCTTACTTCCTAGACTCACACAAGAGAAAAATCCGTAATCCAGGAAGCTTCTTCAAAAATTGATGATTTAAGAATGAAACTGCTCCTTAATTTTTGGGATTAGTCACACAGTAACCATACCTTCATTTGGAGGTGGCATTTCTATCTGCAAGATAGAGGCAGGGAGCAAAGATCTCTCTCTGGTCAGCTTCATTTCCAAATGGCCCAAGGTTCTTAGAAGGCCAGTGTCTTAATCATTGTTCTATTGCTGTGAAGAGACACCATGACCATGGCAACTCTTATAAATGGAAACATTTTGATCGGAGACTTGCTTACAGTTTCAGAGGATTAGTCTGTTATCATCATGATGGGCGTGGGGTGTGTGGCGGAGTGCCAGCATGGTGCCAGAGAAGTAACTGAGAGCTTTGCATCCTGATACATAGGCAACAGGCAGAGAAAGATAGAGACACTGGGCCTGACATGGGCTTTTGAAACATAAAAGCTCATCCCTAGTAAGACACTTCCTTCAACAAGGACACAACTACTCCAACAAGGACAGACCTCCTAATCCTTCCCAAACAGTTCATCAACTGAGGACTAAGCATGCATATATATGAACTGATGGAGGCCATTCTCATTCCAACCACCATAGCTAGACTATGTTTTTCCCATTCCTTTCCTTTCTCATTCCTCCCCTCCCATCCTATCCCTCCCTTTCCTTCCCTTACCTCTCATTCCAGATCCCCTCCTTTAGTCTCTGAGTCATAATCCTAATCTAACTTTACTTTGGAATAGGTAAGATTACAATTTAAATTTTCTTTCAAAGATTGCTCATGAGTGAACTATCTTCAGACTGGGAAACCCCATGTCACAAGTCTCAGGCTCTCTATTTCCAAATTATGTTGCTCAAAAATCAACACTGCTTGCTGCAAAAAAAAAAAAAAAAAAAAAAGACTCTCAAGCTTGCCTTCTCTGTATGGGGAGCCAGAGAGGCAGGGGAGAAAACACTGACAGAAAATGCGGATGAGCTTGGGAGAATGAAGGGAGAAGAAACACGATGGGGTAATAACAATGGATATTTATTTTGTTGGTGGGGCATGTGTGTGTGTGTGGTTCTCTTAGCAGGAGGCTGAAGACCCTTCCCACTTTTTCCTGGATGGATTGGCAGCAGCCAGAGACGCCAGTGGCACCCTGGTGGGCCGGGTGGATGGTGGACACTGCTTGCTTGATGGAATGTTGGAGGATGAAACCCGGCCGGGGGGATACCATTGCAGTCAATGTGACCGAGTCCTGATGTCCATGCAGGGGCTGCGTTCTCATGAGAGGAGCCACTTGGCCCTGGCCATGTTTACCCGAGAGGACAAGTACAGCTGCCAGTATTGCTCCTTTGTTTCTGCTTTCAGACACAAGTAAGTGCCACTGGGTAGTCTCTCATCCTTATTGGGAGCAGATGTCTTAGAGAAGGCACCTAAGCTGTAGCAAGAGACAGACACTTGGATGAGTAGGAAAGCTCAGTTCATGGTTCCTACCTGCTCCTAAGGTCTCCCCAAATACAGGGAGACCCTGAGCCTCACTCTTGTCATCTATAAAATGGGCCTAAGAGCAGTTGATGAGATGGCATTAAATTTGGCCAGTGCAGCCATTTAAAAAAGAAGAAATTGGGGAATTGTTATGGTTTTTCCAAGAGAAGATATACTTTCCAGGAACAGATGTTTTTACTGATCCACCAAATATTTAGCCAAAAGTTAAATATTGTTTGAAGAAGTTAACTTCTGTTTGGAAAACCAAGGTGTTAAAGATGGCAAATTAGTCCCATTAACCCTTGTAACTAGAGAATCATTGGAAGGTAACAAAGCTTATGGATAGTAGGGATTTTCTTGGGACCAGCAAGGTGGAGGGGTGAGGCACCTCTCACCAAACCTGGCAACCTACATTCAGTTCCTGGTTCTCGCACGGAGAAGTCAGGAGAACTGACTTCTGCAAGTGGTGCCTTAATGCATGCTGTGGCAAGTCATGGCAAAACACATACACACACACACCATATACACACTCACCACACACACACATACACACTACACACCATACACACACACTTATAAATTGCTAAAAATCTGGAGTCTAAGAAGTAGGAATGTCCCATTGCTCACCACAGCTTTGAAAGTGAGAACTTGGGGTGATAAGGAGGAGGGGGTTCTGAGAAGAGGAAACTTTTTGTTACATAAGTATTCTTCCTTAAGACTGGTAGAATGTTGAAGGTAGCTAACTTATCTCTGTGGTAATAGAAAACGAGTGAGGTCTGTTTGCTTCAAAGAGATAAAGTACAGACAGAACTACCAAAAGCAGGAGGAAAGTAGGAAAGGTGACACACTTAAAAAAAAAATTATTTATTTATTTATTATTATATAGACAATGTTTTGAATTGAAGCATGTATGACTGCACACCAGAAGAGGGCACCAGATCTCATTATAGATGGTTGTGAGCCACCATGTGGTTGCTGGGAATTGAACTCTGGACCTCTGGAAGATCAGCAAGTGCTCTTAACCTCTGAGCCATGTCTCTAGCCCTGATGACACATTTTTATTCTGATACAGAGAGTCTAACATCTAATTTTTGCCTATGTGCATCCATACAGTGGCATTGGGAAAATATAAAGATGATCAGGGTACAATTGGCTTATTAAGAAAAAAAAAAAAAACCAGACTGGGCCGAGTATGGTGGCGCATGCCTTTAACTCCTGTACTCAGGAGGCAGAGAGAGGCAGGCTGATCTCTGTGAGTTCAGGGCCAGCCTGGTCTACAAAGCATGTCCAGGACAGCCAGCCTCGGTTACATAGAGAAAACCTGTCTCAAAAAACAAAACAAAACAAACAAACAAAAAAAAAACCGAAACAACACACTGGACAAAATAAAATACAATTTAAAAAAAAGATTTCAGCAAATTGTTGTAAAATTTAACAAATAACAAGTCAACCTCTATTTGGGGAGAGTTAGGAGGGTTTTATAGATTATGGGCATTTCAGTCAAGTCTTAAAACAGAAAGGTGGGGGCTGGAGAGATGGCTCAGCGGTTAAGAGCATTGGCTGCTCTTCCAGAGGTCATGAGTTCAATTCCCAGCAACCACATGGTGGCTCACAACCATCCATAATGAAATTTGGTGCCCTCTTCTGGCCTGCAGATATACCTGCAGACAGAACACTGTATACATAATAAATAAATCTTTAAAAAAAAAAAAAACAGAAAGGTGGGACCTCTGTATTTGAAAAAAAAAAGTCTGTTAGGGAGAAGGGAGGGCCCAAGGTGGAGAGGATATCAACCTCCCTGAGGCCTAGCTGGTGGTTTGGTTTAAATAAGCCTTAACTTACATGAAAAGGAGTAGGAGAAATTATCTCCTTTCTACCTAAGTACACATCCTATGAGGATGTCTATAAATGCCAGGAATCAGTGCATTATAATTACAGTACTGGCAAAAGGAAGAGTCTGGACTGAGTAACATATTTGTAATTAGCAACAGTTATTGCACCTGCTGATATAGCAGGCACTATCTTAAGTATCTTCAATTATTACCTCTTTATATTTACAAAATAGTCCTATGAGCTATGGCCCCATTATTATCTCTGTATTATAGATGGGAAAAAGTGAGGCCTAAGGAGACTAAATAGTTTTCCTGAAGCCACATAACTCATAAGTAAATAGCTGGGATTCTGTCTCAGGCAGTCTGGCTGTATAGCTTAGTTAGGGAGATCAATTTAGAAAAAATAATAAGAGGTCATTTAAGAAGTTAGGGATACCAGGGCATGGTGGCACAAGCCTTTAATTGCAGCACTTGGGAAACAGGCAGATCTCTGTGAGTTCCAGGTTAGCCTGGTCTACAGAGTGAGTCCAGAACAGCCAGAGATATACAGAGAAACCCTGTCTCAAAAAACCAAAATGAAACAAAAAACCAAAAACCAAAAAACCCCCAAAGTAACAAAAAAGAAGTTAGAGATTGGGGTTGGAGAGATGGCTCATCACTTAAGGGCACTGACTGCTCTTCCAAAGGACCCTGGTTCAAATCCCAACATGCATGTGGCAGTTTGAAATTGTCTGTAGTGGCAGGGCATGGTGGTGCACACCTTTAATCTCACCACTCAGGAGTCAGAGGCAGGCAGAACTCTGAGTTCAAGGCCAGCCTGGTCTACAGAGTGAGTTCCAGAATAGCCAG
Organism: Lophiomys imhausi; assembly: GCA_907164525.1. NCBI lineage: Eukaryota > Metazoa > Chordata > Mammalia > Rodentia > Muridae > Lophiomys > Lophiomys imhausi. The sequence goes on along the minus strand of CAJQZJ010032188.1, from coordinate 5,972,988 downwards.
GGTTACCAGAGAAACTTTGTCTTGGGGGGGGGGGGGGGGGGGAACAGCAACAAAAAAAAAAAGTTAGGGATTGGCTTCAGGAATGAATCAGTAAAGGCCAAATAACAAAGTAGAAGTGGCATCCAGTTTTGAGTCTGCTTGACTGGAAGAATGGCAGGGCCACTTATGGAAATGAGGAGATTTGGTTTTGTAGGAAAGTATACATGGGTTGCGTGTAGGTCAGCTAACGGACACCCAGAGGGAACTGTCTGGAGGCAATTGGTGGAGCTGGAAGAACATTACATGTTTAAATGGTACCCAGCAACAGTCCCATGTGAGTCATTCAGAATGGAATGTAGACCTCTGGGGTACAGTAGGAACAAGAACATCCCACACCTTGTTGGTTAGATTTATTATTTTTCAGACTAATAATTATTAAGAAGTACTAGGGGTTCATTCTAATTAAGTAATGTTCTCATAAACTGCTCCTGGAAGAATGATGTATGGCAATTGTGGTTATATTTATCAGAAGAGGTTTCCAGGCCACCCCTTGCACACATGAATCCTCGAAACACACTCGCCCTGTGCTCCATATTGGTCTAGATCTGGAAGCACGGCAGTCTGTGTGACCAGGTCATGCACTTGGGACTCTTCTTTCCCTTCTGTTTCTGATGAAAGTAGAACTAACGATGTAAGAAAGGAAAGCCCTTACTAGATTTCCCTAACCTTTAGCCTCTCTCTGTCCCCCATCTGCCCCCACCCTCACCCCATCTCTCTGTGAGTTAGGCAGGCTCTCTCACTAGAGCGCTGGGCAGCAAATACTTTTTAATTTGGATTACCCTCTTCCAGTGACCCATGCTCCAGGAGGAGCAATCATGATCAGCAATGACTGTTCCTATGAGTCCAGCTCTCAATCCAAAAAAGATCTTTTTCTTCTTTCTGACTTTCTGTCTCTTTCTGCCTCTCTCTCTCTCTCTCTCTCTCTCTCTCTTTCTTTCTTTCTTTGTGGGGAGGGATCGTTTCATATAGCTATCCTAGAACTTGCCATGCAGCTAAGGCTGGTCTTGAACTCCTGATGCCCCTCCCTCTACCTTCCAACTATGAGGGTTACAGTTACGTGTGCCCACACTGAACTTCTAAAAAGGTCATTTAGTCTCTTCCTCCAGATTCTCCTCCTATTAAGAATGGCTCTCACAACTCTGGGCTTCTTTATTTGTTTATTGGCTGTGGTGTGCATCAACATTAGAGAACAACAGGGAAGACTTGGAACAGCTCAGTAGCTGAATGTTTGGAACAGTGGTGGGAAAGTGTTTGTGGATTTTAATCCTGCTTTCCTTTTCTTCTGCTTCAAGCTTGGATCGCCATATGCAGACCCACCATGGACACCACAAACCATTCCGCTGCAAACTCTGCTCTTTCAAGTCCTCCTACAACAGCAGACTGAAGACACACGTCCTTAAAGCCCATGCTGGTGAGTTGGTGTACTTCGTAAGCACTGACTTGAGTTGCCTACCTCATGACGTTGAGTGAAATTGAAAGTCTCCCCATAGGAGCATAATTTATTCTTGGGATGGTTACATGCTCAGTTTTAAAAGAGAATGCAAAATTAAGTAATATTCGTAGAACCAAAATAACCACCAATGATTTGTTTGGTTGATGCTAACACCAGCTTAGAATTAGACTGTTTTGTTTTTTAAAATAAATTTCTGGATTACCTTGGCTTGATCATGGGATGATAAAAAAACTCTTTATAAATTATTTAAAAAATTGTAATTTTTGTAAATTATAAAAAAGTCTGCTAAAGCTGATCTCTATCTGAGCTAGAACATAAACTAACACAAAATTCAAGCAGCGTAGGTTTTTTTAAGGAGACGTCCTTAGATAGCCATGTTCTTATGACTTGAGTCACGAGTGTCCAAGAGCTGTGTGGCCTTCATCCCAGGCTGTGCACTAGGTTGTGACAGCCATCACCTTATTCATTCTTACAGCATTCCAAAAGGGTGGGTGCTGTATTATTCCCACTGTACCGTTTGTAATACATTACCACACTGAGCTGTATTGCACAATTTTCCCAGAGCCTGGTTCCTTTACTTTTTCCTCTGCTTTATGACCTGCTGAGCTATTTTAGTGCCGTGAAACTGCTTAAGCTGCACAACTCCCTTTAGCTCTGCTAGGGATCAGAGTCAGAGCAAGGAGATTAGGCTTGTTTCTGATAGTAGTTGAATGTCCCTGGGAAACTTCTCCTAAAGGCCAAAGAGTAAGTAGCTTTAGAGTTCACCTTACATTTTAATACTCATGTATATTGCAAAGTATTCAACTATGACAATGGCCTGATGAGCTTTTCTCATTGCATTTGGCCTTGTCCAAAGCATTTTTACCAGTGGGGAGCTAGGTGAATGCTTTTGGCCCAGGTGAAGGTCTCTGAACAGTCTGCATGTTGCAGTAACTGAGTGCATGTTCCTAGGGCAGATTAACTGGTTAGTCTCCTTGTGCTCAATATTTGGTCAGAAGTATCCAGAAAGAGGATAAAAGCAATATAATTCTGCTATCCATACCTGGTGGGAGCTTGGTCACTGTGACGTGGCTCTGAGTCACTGAGAGATCCTTGGCTTGGAGAAACCAGTATGTCTGCTGTAAGTCTCTCATCTTCCCTATTCTCAGTTGATTGTTTATTTTTATTAGTGTCTACAAATAGGGTCTCATAATATAGCTCAGGCTGGCCTTGAACTCACTGCCTAGCCCAGGCTGGTCTCAAACTTGCACTAGATCTCTTGCCTCAGCCAGTGGAATCCTGTGATAGTAACCATGTGCTATCATACCTGCACTCTTTTGTGTCTTAGACCTAAAGAGTGCTGGGGACCAAGCAGATCATCTGGGTTTGACTCATAGGATATGATTCTGTTAAACAGACTCATAGTTACCTAGTAAGGTTCATGCTACCAAACTCACACTAATATTAGAGGCTAGAAAGAACACTTATTGCTCTTCAAGAGGACCTGAGTTGGGTTCTCAATAACCACAGGGAGGCTCACAACCACCTATACAACTCCAATTCTAGGGGATCCAACACCCTCTGACGCCAACGGGCACTTACACAACATGTGGTGCACATAAATTCATGCAGATACACGTACACATACATACACATAAGTAAGAATAAAGAAATAAGCCTTCAAAAAAATTAATGAGAACAGTAATGTCTCCTGTGTTGCTTGTTTGTTTGTTTTGTTTTTTGAGACAGGGTTTCTCTGTGTAGCCCTGGCTATCCTGGACTCACTTTGTAGATCAGGCTGGTCTTGAACTCACAGAGATCTACCTGCCTCTGCCTCCAGAGTGCTGGGATTAAAGGTGTGCGACACCACACCTGGCAATTACAGACAGCTGTGAATTGCCATGTGGATGCTGGGATTTGAACCCAGGTCCTTTGGAAGAACAGCCAGTGCTTTTAACTGCTGACCCATCTCTCCAATCCCTGTTTTTTTGTTGGTTTGTTTTTTATTTAATTTTTTTTTTTTTTTTTTTTTTTTTTGGTTTTTCGAGACAGGGTTTCTCTGTGTAACAGCCCTGGCTGTCCTGGACTTGCTTTGTAGACCAGGCTGGCCTCGAACTCACAGAGATCCGCCTGCCTCTGCCTCCCAAGTGCTGGGATTAAAGGCGTGCACCACAAAAATAAATTTTTAAGTAGCCAGGATCATGAGATACATCTGTAGATATTGTATTTGGGAAACTGAAACAGGAGATCACTTGAGTCCAGGAGGTATCTTCTGCCACAAAGCAATATACCTCCTTTAAAGAAATGCTTTTAAAATACATATCTATTAGAGAAAAATTGAAAACAAAAGAATTCAATCATCTATAATGTTATTATATAAAGGCCATTGTTGGTGCTGAGTACTTCCTATTAACTGTTTTCTCCATAATTATTTTCCCCAGTTGTGATTATAGTATCTATAAAGAATGTTTTATGTTTCAATTCATTCTTAAATTTTTTCTTATTACAATTTCTTCAAGAATTTATTTTAATGGTGGTTCATCAAGAGGATATACCTACATTTGCCTAATTGTTTTCTTTTGTTCCAAATCTGGGTTGTTTCGTATATTTCCAGCATAAATAATATAATTTTTTTCATCAATTTGTTTGTGTATATTGTGTGTGTGTGTGTGTGTGTGTGTGTGTGTGTGTGTGTGTGTGTGTATAAGTCAGAGGACACTGAAGGAGTCAGCTCTTTCCACCAAAAGGGTTCCAGAGTTGTAAACTGGGTCAGGAGCCTTGCACACACATGCCTTTACCCATTGGGCCACCTTTCCAGTCCATAAATAATATTAATCTCTAAATAAAATCTCCTCTGTATTAAGGGTGTATCCCTCCCTTTCTTTCTCCTTGTCTCCCTTCCTTGCTTATTGGGACTTTTGTGACTGTATCTGCTGTTACAGCCAGGTTGTCCTCTAACTCACAGTCCTGCTGCTTTACCTTAAAAGCTGGGGACCCCTGTGCCTGCCTGTATGCTATCATCTTCCTAATGGAGACTTCCAGGGGTGGAGCTATGAACATGGACCCCTGTGCCTGCCTGTATGTTATCTTCGTAATGGAGACTTCCAGGGGTGGGGTTATGAACATGGACCCCTGTGCCTGCCTGTATGCTATCTTCCTAATGGAGACTTCCAGGGGTGGGGTTATGAACATGGACCCCTGTGCCTGCTTGTATGCTATTTTCTTAATGGAGACTTCCAGGGGTGGGGTTATTAGATTGGGGGCAAATTGCTTTGTTGTTACTGAAAATGAGATTGATTTCTGGGTTGATCAGACTAGTGTATATCTGTAACAGAAAAACCCACCGACAATCTTCATTCTTAAAATGTAATGAACTTGAAGGTTGGTTTATAGCAAAGTTAAGCCACACTCTTGTCTTAATTTGGTCATGGCTTTCTGTGCTGTATTTCAGTTTAAATGTATTATTGAATACAGAAAACACATGCCCCTGTTCCCACATAGGCTTAGCACATACAATTCTTCCTCCTAAAGAAAGGCTGCATTTTTACATTATTGATTAGCTAGGAAATGGGGTTTCAGGACAAGCTTCCCCTTAGCCCCAAATATATATGGGGAGAAAATGGTTAAGAACATGTCAGATTGAGGTAGTTCAGCAGAATTTTTAATATTGAGAATTACCACAATAGGGCTCCCATGGAGGGACAGTATGTTTGAAAACACCATCGAGATAGGGACAGTATGTTTGAAAAAACCATCGAGATAGGTCTGGAGAGATGGCTCAGAGGTTAAGAGCACTGGCTGCTCTTTCAGAGGTCCTAAGTTTAATTCCCAGCAACCACATGGTGGGTAATAACCATCTATACTGAGATCTGATGCCCTCTTCTTGTCTTCAGGCATATTTACAGACAATACAGTATACATAATAAATAAAATTTTAAAAAACACACAAAAAAAAACCCCATGGAGATAAAGAATTAAATCTACTGTTTACTGCGGTTGAATGAAACATGCCATCGTCACTTTTAGTGCACAGGAGGAGGAAGATGCTTGAGGCACCCTCTCTGAATTAGGTGACCCCGTGAACAGGAATCATCTTGAAGCTGCACTGTTATGGGTAGAACAGAAGATTGACAGGGAGCAGGTGGCCTTTTCATGGAGCTTGTGACTGCCTTTTCCCTGAGGCTATGAGAATGGGCAGGGGGCTGGCTGGCCTTGGAGGGTTTCTAGACCAAGAATCCTTAGAACACATCTCTAGAGGAGCCAAATAACTGTGTGGTTTTGCTTTCTAGCCCTCTTTCTCCTGACTTCCACCTTTCCTGTCTACCTCACCACCATCTCCTTCTAGGTGAACATGCCTACAAGTGTTCTTGGTGCTCATTTTCCACCATGACAATCAGTCAGTTGAAGGAACACTCCCTCAAGGTCCATGGAAAAGCCCTGACCCTTCCCCGGCCACGGATTGTCAGTCTCCTCTCCTCACACGCCCACCACTCCTCTCAGCAGGCTACCCCAGCCGAAGAAGTGGAAGACTCCAATGGTAAGAATGGGTTCCCAAGATGGAACCAACCACGTAGGATTGCAGTGAGCTGGGATTAATTTTTTTTTCTATAGGAAATTCTTACATGAAGATATGATGATGGCTCAAATGAAGGAAAGGATATGAAAACTCGAGATACTGGAGTAGGCAGGGGTACATGTTCAGCATCTGCATGATGCTCTGGTAATAACGTCCATAGGAACCATTAACGCACCATGCTGGGCAGATGTGCTGGTGTTGAGTTCTCCCATGACGGATTCTAGTGAGACAGGAGTGGAATACAAGATTATCTGTTGTTTTATGACTACCTTGTCTTGTAAGAAAATGTTCTGTGAGGTATATGGAATGTCAGTTGTGCAGGTTAACCAAAGCTCAGCACAGAAGGAGAAGAGCGAATGAATGGGGCTCTCATATTGGAGGGGGTCACATGACATACTAAGGGTGACAATGTTTTCTTATAGCATTAGTTGAGAAATGGGTTTAGAACTGCTTTGCTTTGTTTCATAGCTTTGAAAGACAGGCAAGAAGATGTGGAGACCTGTGCTCGCTGACATTGCCACCAAAACATGTCAAGGAGACAGTGTCAACTTCGAACCAATCAATTGACATAGAATTGCTAGGGAAGGCACAACTTCTCAATTTTTCATCAGACCAGGAAACAGACCTGCTGACCAATCAGCTTGCCCAGAATCTCTGTAGGATCTGATACTTAGAAGAGAAATGGAAAGTGGTAGAGGAGAGCTTGAAGCTCCTCCCTTCACCTCTGATGAACAATACCTTCTGTGGCGTGTCTGAGCCGATACATGCTGTGCTCTACAGTTCTTCCAGCTTAGGGAGGCCCGTCTGAGCCGATACATGCTGTGCTCTACAGTTCTTCCAGCTTAGGGAGGCCCTCCTCCCAGGATCTACTGTTCCATCCAGGGGAGGAGCGCAGTAGACAGAAAGTGGAACACGGGCTTGGATTTCAACCGTCTCCCTCTCTCAGTCATGTTTCCCTAGGCAGTCTTAGTTTCTGTTCCTGTGTGTAAGGTTAGATAATGGTGCATGCAGTTCTCAGTTGGTTGTCTTGAGAGATTAATAACCTTGTACATGTAAAATGCCTGCTGTAATGTCTGACACACGGGAAGGCCGTTTTATTTCTGTGATTTTCATCTTTTGGTCACAGTTTTGGTCTTAGCAAATGTGGCTTTGGGTTTGATCACATGAGGGCTTAAATCAAGAGGTTCTTCAAGGTGACTTTAGAATCTCATAGCCCAGCTTGTCGACATAGTCCAATTCTCGGGTTATCAAAACAGTAATTAGTGATCTTTTTATTCATGAATTCTGAATAGGAGGAAACAGAAGGAGCAAAATTAAAAAGCCCTGAGTGTCAGACAGCCCTCAGAACTTAAGAACTTCTAACAAGGGGGTTTCTTATGATGCCTATGAGAAACTGAGCAAGCAACTTTCACACCTGTAGTAGTTTAAGCTGCAGAATGAAGTCAGTGCCATTTATGTCATCAGTAAGAGTATTCAAACCACAGTGGTGCGAGAGTACATGTGAAAGAGTAAAGAAAGTAACCCCCTTTCACCTCAGATTCTGTTCCCTGGGTGGGTGGGGGTTGTAGTATATTGTGACCAGAGGGCAAAATCTAAGTTGACCCAAATTGTAAAGTTTTTATTAATGTGAATTTTAATTAATTGTTTTTTTTTTTTAAATCTGAAATGGAAGTTATACTCCTGCAGCCATTTGGGTAAAACTGATCCACTTAAATACTATTTCTAGTAAAAACTTTTCCTGGGACAATTTACTCGATGTCAAACCTTCTTCCTTTGTCCGCCTTGCAAGTTGGGTCTCAGTCATGGGATAAGGGGATTCTGTAAGCTGTTCATTGTGTGTATCATTCTTCTCCACGTCGGCTTAGAAAGAGTTGGGCTCTGTCAACTCTCTGAACTTGTACTGGCCCCAAGCTGGTCTAGGCACATAAAAACCCTAACTAAACATAGTGTTGTTTTGGCCCTCCAACCCCAGAAAATAAGATGCTTAGAAGACATTGTATATCTGAGCTTAACACAGCCTCAAGCCTGGAGCCTAACCTTTTTTTTGGGTGGAGGGCAGGATTCACAGTCTTAGAAGGTGAACTATGGGGGGTAGGGGGTATCTCAACAGCACAGCAGCCTGGCATTAAGTGACTGTAGCATCCAGCCACAGGAGGATAATTTCCTATATGCAGTGGGGCTTATAGTTTTCTATCTTGACAAAGGACACATTTGCTGTGAAAGCTCTTGGTGGTAACCATTTTCTGAGACGTTCACAAAACTCCTTGGACCTGTACTGGTTTTAACATATATAAATAACCTATATCCAAGGACCAGCCATGATTAGTTTAATTTGATGACAAAAAAAGTTGATTAGGAGGTGGGGTGAACGGAGCGGAGGCATCGAATAGGCTGTTCTCTTGAAGGAATAATTAATAGTTTATGCACTTGATAAGTGTTTTCTTAAAGCCCTGCTTTGGAGCTCATATTGTTTAGCACGGTCAGGAATGACTTAGGAGGCCCACGCTAGGAGGACTATTTGCCAGGGAGCTGGTGGTAAATTCCTAGAAACAGTTCAGTCTGGAGGATGGAAAAACAGCTGTGGGGCTAGACAGTAGCCTGTAAATCATGCTTTGAATGGTGTTTGAAGCACACATGTGAAATCCAATTGCACATTTTAATAGGGAGAAGCTGTGGGGCTACTGGCTCTTAGTTAGGGTTTCCCACACTGCAGATGCCAGGACACTGTGAACACACAAAGCAAAAATGTGTTGCAGGCCTAGGGGAGTGGAGATCCATAAACCAGGGAAATGGCCAGTATGTCCTTGGCTATCTAAATCCCTAGTGAGTGATGAGAGCAGAACGAGTTGACATGCTCACTGCTGTTTTGCAGTGGGCAAACGCTTGCTGTCTTGAGAACAAGCCAGTTCTTTCTGGCAGAGGGAAACAGTCCAGAAGGGAGGTTCTGTCTAGGCTCTTCTCAATCCTAACCCAGAGGGATCCAATGAAGGAGAGGGGAAGGAAGCAAGAAAACAGAAATGAGAGGTCGAGGGCATTTCTCAACCCCAGCTGCCTGGCCACACACCTGTTCTGAGCTTCAACAGGGCTCTGGGGCTCTGAGCTGTCAGTCTTGACATGTTTCATGAATCCTCTAAACACACTGCATGATCAGTTGTTGGGAAGAAAAGCAAATGGCTCTGTGGTGTTGGCTTTGTGTATTAGATAATGGGAAATGACACTCAGTTGCTACTCAGAACAATGCATTAGGGGGAAACAGCAAGGTTGTCAACAAAGGGACATATTCTACAGGGTTGTGTTTACTGTGTTCGTTCTGCTGCCATATGAAACATAGGACTGGCTTTTATCAGGCTGTTTGCAAGTCTCTGCTTTCAGTCCAGAGAAATATGTACAGGCACAGCTATAAAATAACAAAGAAAGTAGGGCAACACAGTGTAACCATTAGGTTTGTTTAGGTCTGAGAAGCTGCATGACAAGAGCAATGGATACGTAATTGGAAATTCAGCCATGTACTGCCTTTTTCCTCCTTGAATTTACCCTGGCCAAAACCAAGCAAGCAAGCAAACAAATGATTTCTTCTCCCTACCCAATTCTGCCATATGAAAATTGTTTAGTTTAGAAACTTGTTACCATGAGACTGTTAAGACAAAAGATAGTCACTAAGTGTAAAATAAACTGAAGAAACAAAAAAGAGAGTAGCGATCTCCCTACTCGCACACCTAGTTAGCATTCTAGAGAATTCTAGAAGAAACAAAAAATTCTTAGTTACAAGACTCCTCCAATAGAGAAGTCTTTGCTTTGGTGAATTATGAGACAAAAATATAAGCTATATGAATTTCTTAGGTTTTGGTAATTTTGAGGTAACAGGAAAATGTAAGGAACAATGTGATTTGTTTTATTTTGTTTATTTTTAAGACAGGCTGGCCTTGAACTCACTACATAGCACAGGCTGCTTTCAAACTTAATGGATATCTGCCTGCCTCAGCTTTCAGAATACTGGGATTACAGGCATCTGCTCTTGTTTTGGATGGCCTGTGACTTGGTTATTGTTATTCTAACTTTTTTAGTTGCCTTTTAAAAACTCAATTATAGAGGTTTTTACTTTTGGCGGGGTGGGCAGGTGTATCTTCCTGGGGAACCATAGGCAGCTCATATCTGAAAATCACAGTCCTCTACTTCATTCAAAGTTGACTTCAGTCATTCTTTCACCATTGCAGAATGCCTTCGTTAGCTAACCTTGATGTGTCCTCCCATCTCTGTAGCTGCTAATTTCTTCTCGCCTATGTGCACCTGTTAAGAAAGGTTCCCTGGGAGTGCCGAAGGGTTTTTCTCTTGGATTGCTTCTCACTATAAGCTTATGACTTTTCCTTCCTTTGAAGACTGGTTTTTGCATCTCCTGATTACTCTTCTGTCCCTTCTCTGAGGGCTGTATTTTCACTTATAGATATACCATGGTTTTGTCCCATTTCTTTTTTTTTTTTTCTTTTAGGTTTTTTGAGACAGGGTTTCTCTGTGTATCCTTGACTGTCCTGGACTCACTTTGTAGACCAGGCTGGCCTTGAACTCACAGAGATCCCCCTGCCTCTGCCTCCTGAGCGCTGGGATTAAAGGCGTGCGCCACCACGCCCGGCTCTGCCCCATTTCTAAATGAGAAAGTCAGGTAGGTACTTGAGAAATACAGTGTTCTTTCTTTCTATCTATCTATCTATTTATTTATTTATTTATTTATTTATTTATTTATTTATTTATTTATTTATTTGTTAGGTTTTATTTATTTATTTATTGCTTTTTCGAGACAGGGTTTCTCTGTGTAACAGCTCTGGCTATCCTGGACTCACTCTGTAGATCAGGCTGGCCTCGAACTCACAGAGATCCTCCTGTCTCTGCCTCCCAAATGCTGGGATTAGAGGTGTGTGCCACCATGCCCAGCGAAATACAGTGTTCTTATAACTGGTTTCTTGGAACCTTCCTTCAGCCCACTGCACTGAATCCCCAGACTTACCTGACTCCACAGAGCTAAGTTTCTATCCATTCAAGAGAGAGTTCCAAAAGACAACAATTTGAAGCCTTAGGGACTGTTCTCACGGGGAGTTTCTGATGCAACTACCCTGCCACAGTGAACAGATCTCCCTGGATGTAGCATTTGAAATATCATCACTGTTCTCTACATGAGACCCTCTATGGAGGAGGAAAGCCGAAGGTGGAGACGGAATCTCAAGGAGGTAGAAGTGTGGGAGAGCTAGAGAAAGATGAGTATTACTGGAAGGTTGCCAGATAGCAGCATTGCCTCTTGGAGTCAGTTGCAAGCAGCTGCCTCTTCCATGGACAGTTCCTTTCCTGTGTTTCTGAAGACACAATGTTTCTAGGGGAAAAAAAAAATGAAATCCAAACTCAAAGATCCTGCATAGAATGAAACAGACCAACAAAACTTGTTGATGAGCAGTAGGATTTTTATTCTCCCTGAAAAGTTGTCTTACCAGACTGTAGATATGAAACCATGTAATGGCTGTAGGATACTCATTTTGTGTGCAGCTCATCTCAGCCAACGTGTTTAATATATAGAAGATTCCAAGGTGTCAAATGCAAGACATTGGGGAAAGCCTTTAAAGCACTATTGTGTGAGTTACACATTAATAAGCATGAAACGAGACTAGTGTTGAGGCTATCTCCAAACTATCAACTCACTTAACCTTGGCTGCTGCGATACTTGACACCTAAAAATTTCGATCAGGGATGCCTGCTTTCTGAGGAGAAGCTTTTCAGATCTCTAAATAGGTCAGACATAAAATCCAGCCTTTGAAAGGATCCAATTAGTTGCTAGGGCGTCAGACTTGCACACAGGTTCCAATTGCAATCAGATTTCTCTTGGGGGTGAAAGAAAAAAAAAATAAGGTGGTTTCTCTTTAAAAGTGACAGCAGTGAAATGGAGACTCTTGAGTGAATAAGTGTAAGATACACAAATTTATATCGTTTATAGGACATGGGATATAAGACATAATCTTAATGGCTTGACCATAATTTTTAATAGGTTCTGCTGGTCTCAGAATTATCCGACCAGACACTACTAACCTTCCCTCCTTGACATCAGAATTTCTTCATAAAATGCAGTCTGGAGTTTATTTTATGCTTATTATAAAGGATGACAGTTCTACTGTAAAGTCTTCGAAGTCTTTGGCTCTGGGGAAACAAAGTGGCATCAAAGGCTCTAGAATGCAGTGTGGTCTCCAGGGGACACACTAGGAACACTGCCATCAGCGGACACAGGAGCCCTCCAAATTGATACTCATCTTGAACTTGATCGTGTGATAGACTTTTCCCAAGAAACCCTCTTGCCTGGGATTTGGGACTTTAATTTTTTTTAATTGTTTGACAGTTTTGTACATTTACACAATGAATTTTAATGGTTTTGAGGCAGCCACATTTTTGTGTATGAAGGATTAGATGGCATTGCAAGTGTAGACTTTCCTTGTACTGGGAACATAGTCAACTAGCCCATCTCCTTCTCCCCAAGCCAACAGAAACATTTACTCATCAGAGATATAAATCACTTATTATCAAACACACTCAAAACTAGTTCCTAGCAACACTGGAGTTTGCCACGTAACTCCACATCTGTATTCTGTAGCTGTGGTGAATTAGTTGGAGATTATCTTCTGACTTCCCAAACCCCAGGGGAAATGTCTGAAAGAAAAGCAACCTACTGTTTCATGTTAGGCTTTAAAAAAAAATGTGCATTCAGTTATTACTCCAATTATCTAAAATAATCTTGATTCTTTTTTTGAAAGAAAAACATTCCCTTTTCATATCATTGCCCACCTTCAGTTCTCTGTCACAGGATCTAAAACTTACTGTTTTACTTTGATTTAATTTTGATCTAAAGCCCTTCAAGTTGTCCTGAGACCTACACGACCGAGAAGTCCCCTCCTCTCTTTCACATCCTGCTGTTTATGAGAGAATTTTACCCGTGCCACAGGAAGGATATGGAATCCAGGAAGAACAGTAGGAATGAACCATGATTTGGAGGGGAAAATATGGGGTAGCATTGCTGGGGCAGCAGATATGTCTCCTGACAAAGACTGGCTTATGAAAGGAATTTTTTTTCCTTAAGTGCAGAGATGACAACAAGATACTAAAAATAGTTTTGGAAACCACTACTATTCTTCTAAAAAAAAAAAAAGCTATCCAATTTTTGATGGTGTGACTAGGAAACTTAATAAAGTGTCCATTTTCTTAAGTTGCTCAGAATCATACCCTATGGGTGATTCTGGTGTATGGATTATAGCGGTGATACAGGTGGTACAACCAAACAGGGAGATAAAGAAAGGTCTAGGTGGTGTGAGAGGTGAGGATTCAGGTATATTTATTTTCTGCCAGGCTCTGTCCTTGCTGCTGAGGCCCAGGAAGGAATCAGTTCTGGCCTCAGGGCTGTAATCCTTTTACAAGCTCCACCCAGGGAGGTGTTTGGCAGGGTTCAGGGCCCAGCTTAAGTTTCATATCCCAGCATACTGGTCCTGGGGAGCCTGTTCACTGCTAGGTTCTCCAGCTTCCTCGGGGACACACAATATCCTTAGATGAATCTCACAGGCCCAATCCCCTTGCATCATCTTTTATTTTTGCTCACTGCGAGCTCTCCACCACAACTGCAGTGAAAGCCACGCTCAGACGTCAGACCTTCCCAACCCTTAATCTAGTTCTTAGCTGTTAGTCCTACTAGTGATTTTCTCCCTTTGGGCCAGAGGGAAAGTCATCCACTGTGGTTTATAGGACTCTGCATGTCTCCTTGTTTGCTTCCTAAGTGATTACAAATAATCATTTTTACTGACTTTATTTTGCTGATTGCCTTAAATTGATCATCTGCCTTCATATGTCTCATGAATGAGAGGCACAAATGATTAATTTAATTTTACAAAAAGGAAACTGAAGTCCTGAGTGCTAAGATGATGAGTTCAAATGTCACAAACCCTAGATGTGCTGGAGGCGAGGTTCATACATTAAATCCAAAGCCGGTATCAAGGTCTCCCAGCAAAACTGTACATCTAGGCAGTGACATGGACTGGCTATAGTACACCTCTTTTGTGTTTGGGGTTGTGGAATCTTCTGAAGGGAATTAGGTGTGTGATATTATTATTTATTGATATTTAAAGCCTAAGTGACTAGGCATACAGGTTATGTTACGTTGAAAGAGTTATGTTAAAAGCCCAGAAATATAAAGTGAGAAGTTGTAACTCTAGATTTTAATGGCTGGTAGCTATGGGGAGGAGAAGGAATTGGCTTACAGAGGAAATGGTGAAAGGGAGGGTATGTGGTGGGTGTGAGAGAAGAGGGGTGCAGCCCAGGAGAGAATTGAACACAGGGGAGAAGGCTGTGGATTTGGTAAGAAACAGACCTAATAGGAAAGACCAACAGCAAAGGAGCCTCGCTCCTGTAGAAGATGCTCAATGTTTCTGAGCAGTAGCTGTGTTAAAGTCTGTCTCTGGCTCTTAAGGAATGAGAATCCATTAAAAATAGTGAGGAAGGGGCTAGAGAGACAGCTCACTGGTTAAGATCACTCACTGTTCTTCCAAAGGACCAGAGTTCAAATCTCTATTCCCATATCAGGCAATTCACAACCCCAACAAGGGATCCAGTATCGTGTTCTGCCCTCTATGGGCACAGCTTACACATCCTCATACATGCCCACATATACAAAATAATAATAATAATAGTAATCATCATCATCATCTTAAGAGAAATTAGGATGGGTCAACAGTCATCCTTTTGATGTGGCTACATAAAATTTCCTCCCTCTTTTTGCAACATTTTCATCTACTCTTGATTAAAGAACAGCTTTGTGGTCATGCCTAACATAAAATGTTGCGGGTCACCTATACATCAGCTCTTCCTGACCCAGCATATAAGCTCTGCTAATGTTTGCTGTGGAGCCATCTCCAGGCTTATTCTGTGAAAAGGCAAAGCAAAATAAATGGACTTATTTTGTCATTTTAATCATTTAAAACTTATTTTGTCATTTTAATCATTTAGAAAAAGACTAGAACCACAACAAATAAATTTTCCTTTCTGTGACTTTGTTTTCCCTTGATGTGTCCCATTATCACTTGATAAACCATATACATATACATTTGAAATATGAGAAGCTACTTCTTTTTTTATTACATGTTTATTTATTACTTCAGGTTACATCTCCCATCACAGTGCCCTTTTCCACCCCTCCCAGTCCCACCCTCCCACCCTCTACCTCCTCTCCCTTTTATCCTGCTCCTCCGGAGTAGAGTATCCCTACATATCAGTCCCCCCCCACCCAGTTCAGCAGTCATGGGAACTAAGAGCTTCCTCATATACTGGGAGCCTACATGGCAGCACCACTAGGGCAAAGTGTCTCATTGACAGGTAACAAAGTCTATGTTCCTGTTCCTTTGGTGTGTTGGCTGTAGTATAGTTATCCTGTACTATATGGCTAAAATCCAGTTATAAGTGAATAGATACCATGTGCATCCTTCTGAGTCTGGGTTACCTCACTCAGGATGAGTTTTTCTAGTTCCATCCATTTGGCTGAAAATTGCATAATTTCATTGTTTCTGATGGCTGAGTAGTAGTCCATTTTGTAGATGTACCACAGTTTGTTTTTTTATCCATTCCTCAGTTAAGGGACATATGGGTTGTTTTCAGTTTCTAGCTATTACAAATAAGGCTGCTATGAACATAGATGAGGAAACGTCCTTGTGGTTTGGTGAGGAATCATTTGGATGTATACCCACAAGTGGTATGGCTGGGTCCTGAGGCAGAGCTATTTCAAGTTTTCTAAGATATCCCAGACTAATTTCCGTAGTGGTTGTACAAGTTTGCACTCCCACCAGCAATGGAGGAGTGTTCCCCTTTCTCCACACCCTCCACAGCATGTACTGTCGTTTGAGCTTTTGATCTTAGCCATTCTGACAAGTGTGAGATGTAATCTTAAAGTCATCCAGAGTTGCATTTCTTTCATGATTAAGGTGGTTGAGCATTTCTTCAAGTGTCTCTCAGTCATTAGGGATTCCTCTTTTGTGAATTCTCTGTTAAGCTCTGTTCCCCATTTTTTGATTATATTATTTGGTTTCTTGGCATTTAATTTCTTGAGTTCTTTCTAAAATTTGTGTCTTTTGCCTTACAGAAGCTTTTCAGTTTCCTCAGGTCCCATTTATTGATTGTTGGTCAGGAAGTTGTCACCTGTGCCAATGAGTGCGAGGCTTTTCCCCACTTTCTCTTCTATTAGATTTAGTGTGTCGGGCTTTATGTTAAGGTCTCTGATCCACTTCTAAATATAAGCAAGCCTAAAGTATCCTTTCCCAAAAAGAAATGCTGAGTGATTAAAGTCTTTAGATCTTTGTTTTTACATGTAAAATATATATGTATATTTATAAATAAATATATGCATATATTATACATATATTATATATGTATACATACACACATCACAGGCTTTTCAGAATCATATACCTTTGAAGTTTCCTAATAAAAAAATTTATTTCATTTTCAGGGTCGCTCAATCCCTCCCCATCCCGAATATTTCAGTGAGGCTTGTATCCCTGCTATTTTCCTGAAACTTAATGCATTTTAAAACCTAACAAATTGGTCCATAAGTTGTGTGACAAAAATCAAGATTACAAACTGTCTAGACTGTTTAGAGTAATGGGCTGAAAGTGAGATTTTGCCAGGGGATAAGTACAAAGTATATTTGATAGCTTTTGACCCATGTAGTCACTTCCATTTCTTGACTTGCCAAATATCTGTATAATTATCAGCTACCATATCTGTCTCTCTGAACACAAACTGTGTGCTACGGAGGTCAAGGGCTGCTTCTTACTTTTTTTCTCAGAGGCCTAGCACTTGGAAGGCCATTCAATAAATAGTTCTTAAATTGACTTGAATTAGAGATGCAAAAGGAATCACAGACAAAGAAAGCAATGAAGCAACAACTCTCTTCTGAAAAGGTCTGGGGATTTCCACAAGTTCATCGGCATGTTCAGAGACTGCCATGAGCTGGGTAGCATTTGGAGGAGTTGACCCACCAGATTCCCTCTGGCTGTGTGTACCCCAGGATGTGGTGGCTTCTGCTGCTGCACATTTCTCCAGTTACTTCTTCCTCTGAGCCAACTGACCTGTACAAGTTGTACCTCCACTGGCACCATCATGTATGTTTTAATTTAGAGTGTGTGTGTGTGTGTGTGTGTGTGTGTGTGTGTGTGTGTGTGTGCTTGTCTGTGTGTCTCTCTCTCTGTGTGTGTCTCTCTGTCTTTCTTTCTCTCTCTCTCTCCCTCTGTGTGTGTATATGTGTGTGTGTGTGTGTGTGTGTGTGTGTGTGTGTGTGTGTGTGTGTGTGTGTGTG